>CAJQZJ010032473.1:0-22474 GCA_907164525.1 Lophiomys imhausi
TGTTACCTCACAGACCATTGTTACGTCACTGACCATTGTTACATCACTGCCCATTGTTACATCATTGCCCATTGTTACCTCACTGACCATTGTTACATCTCTGCTCATTGTTACCTCACTGACCATTGTTACCTCAGTGAACATTGTTGCATCACTGACCATTGTTACCTCACTGCCCATTGTTACCTCACTGCCCATTGTTACCTCACTGACCATTGTTACCTCTCTGCCCATTGTTACCTCACTGACCATTGTTACCTCACCACCAATTGTTACCTTACTGCACATTGTTACATCCCTGCCCATTGTTACATCACTGACCATTGTACATCACTGCCCATTGTTACCTCACTGCCCATTGCTACAGCATTGCGCATTTCTACATCACTGACCATGGTTACATCACTGCCCATTGTTTCCCCCCTTCCCATTGTTACCTCACTGCGCATTGTTTCATCTCTGACCATTGTTACATCACTGACCATTTTTACCTCACTTACCATTGTTACATCACTACCCATTGTTACCTCAGTCACTGACCATTGTTACCCCACTGACCATTGTTACATCACTGCCTATTGTTACCTCACTGATCATTGTTACATCACTGACAATTGTTACCTCACAGACCATGTTACGTCACTGACCATTGTTACTTCACTGGCCATTGATACCTCACTGAACATTGTTACCTCACTGCCCATTGTTACATCACTGACCATTGTTACCTCTCTCCCCATTATTACCTCTCTGACCATTGTTACCTCACTCCCCATTGTTACATCACTGACCATTGTTACCTCACTGCCCATTGTTACATCACTGCCCATTGTTACCTCACTGCACTTTGTTACATCACTGCCCATTGTTACCTCACTGCACTTTTTACATCACTGCCCATTGTTACGTCACTGCCCATTGTTACCTCACTGCCCATTGTTACCTCACTGACCATTGTTACATCACTGACCATTTTTACCTCACTGCCCATTGTTACTTCACTGACCATTGTTACCTCACTGCCCTTTGTTTCCTCACTGCACTTTGTTACCTCACTGACCATTTTTACATCCCTCCCTATTGTTACATCACTGACCATTGTTACCTCACTGCTCCTTGTTACCTCGCTTCCCATTGTTACCTCACTGCCCATTGTTACCTCACTGCCCATTGTTACCTCACTGCCCGTTGTTACCTCACTGCCCATTGTTACCTCAATGACCATTGTTACCTCACTGCACTTTGTTAGTCACTTCCCATTGTTACATCACTGACCATTGTTACCTCACTGCACTTTGTTTCATCACTTCCCATTGTTACATCACTGACCATTGTTACCTCACTGCACTTTATTTCATCACTGACCATTGGTACCTCACTGCGCATTGTTACTTCAGTGCCCATTGTTACCTCACTGACCATTGCTACCTCACTGCGCATGTGTTTGTGTGTATATGCCTCTGTTTATGTATGTGTGCTTTTGAGCATGTGTATGTGCGTTTTTATGCATGTGTGATCTTGCCCATATGTATATGTGCATGTTTATGTATGTGTGTTTATGTAGGTGTGTTTTTGTGCATATGTGTATTTGTTCACATGCTCATGTGTGTACGTGTGTATAGTACATATGGTGCCCATATATCAATGTGAGTGTATGGAGATCAGAGGACCCTCTTAGATGTTAGTTTGAGACAAGGACTCTGATATTTGGAACTGTGTGATAAAGACCAGCTCACAGGCTTCTGGAGATTCTCCTGTCACTATCTGCCACTTTGAGATAGAAGCCCTGGGACTACAGATTTGTGCCACTATGCCCAGCTCTACATGGGTTCTTGGGACTCTAATTCATAGTAAGCACTTAACCCACTGAGCATCTCTCTAGCCACGAGGAACATATTTAATGACTAATATGCCAAAACTAATCAGAGTGACACTTCATCGCTAAGCCATAAGATATGGTATGCCCCTCTGTCTCTTTGTGTCTCACTCAGACCACTGCCTTGGAGAAGTCTATGCCGTCACAGAGAATCATTGAATAGCCCCACAGAGAGCTATGTTGGTGCATGGTTGTAATCTCAGCACTGGGGAAGCAGAGATGGGTAGATCTCTGGTGCTCGCTGGCTGGTCAGCCTCAACTACATGGTGAGTTCCAAGCACATGAGAGACTCAGCCTCCAAACATAAGAAAAAAACAAGGTGCACAACAATTGAAGAATGAAGCTGAGGTTGTCCTCTGATCACATAAATGCACGCATGTGCGCGCGTGCACACACACACACACACACAAGCACGCATGCACGCACTCACATGCACACCCACACACACACACTCACACACACGTGCTTGTGCATGCACTCACACCCAGAGACAGAGAGACAGACAGAGAGAGATAGAGAGAGAGAGATGGGGAGATGATTTTAAGCATTCTGGTAGTAAAGGCATTGAATTGAATTAATATTTTCTGCATGTCAAATTACCTCAAGATTTGGTGGCTTGAAGCAAGGCACATTTATCTCAAGATTTATGAGCCAGGAAGTTGGGGTTGACTGGTTTGGATGGCTCTGGTCTTACGATGCTGCTGTTAAGAGGCTTTAGTTACGATGTCAGCCTGGCCTGCAGGCAGCTGGGGCCGAGGGTTCCGCTCTTCATTGACCTCTTCGTATAGCATAGCATCCTTGCTCTTGGAGGACATCACATGATGTCCAACTGAGAGCAAAGAGAGAAGAGACACCATCCTTTCTGCTTCTGTTCAGCTAGGTTTCTTTACTGTCAAGCAGTTCAGGGCCCCACATCAGGGAGCAGGTCTTCTCACAGTGATGAATAGTCGAGATAGTCCCTTACAGACAGGCTCACAGGCAACAGGACCTAGTAATTCATTGAGACTTTCTTACCAGGTGATTCTATGACAGACTAACACATTGTCCCTCATGTGTCACTCTATTGCAGACACTCAGCTCTACCAGCTTTTATCGTATGTTCAATCAGCCTAGGCCACGATCTTAAACTCCTCCAGCCAAAAGAATCTTCTCCTATTTTAGAAGTATAAATTAACCAGTCTCAGGCATTTCATCATGGTGGCAGAAAACAAGCTACGTAGCTTGTGGTGCATACTTGTAATCCCAGTGCTTGGGAAGTAGAGGCAGGGGGATGAGGAGTTCAAAGCCAGATTAAGCTACACAGCAAGATCCAATTTCAAAGATGGAGAGGGGAAACATGAGAAAGTTAAAGGCTAACCCAGGAGTGGTTCAATTGTGTGTCATCAGTGAAGTAGAGGCCCCGGAGCTTTGCTTGTCAGCAATGCTTTCTGTCCTACCTATTCCGTGGCCACACAGAATACTACATTACCCGCACAGTTATGATTGGTGCCTTTTCCTGTGTGCTTGTATACTTAAGAAAAAGATTCTTAAAACAAAACAAAACCACAAACCAACAGGATATAACACCACACACACATTTCCCCGGCCTGTGGTAAACCCTTTGGTGTGAGCCTGTGGCGTAACTAGAAGCCTAGTTCATTAGTGCCAGGCTACACGACCTAGCTAATCCATTGAGACTTTCTTACCAGGTGATTCTAGGTTGTTTCAAGTTGACAGACCCACACATTGTCACTCGGCTCTCGGGTGGCACTGACATGATGTCCAGGAGAGCACAGAGGGTGTATTCCCCAGGCAGCCCTCTATAAAACATATTCATTTGGCTGGATCTGGGGACAGAGAGGTGGTGGTGAGGTTCTGTGGTCAGTTAGGGTTTGAGCATGGCTCCTGGAGAGATGGACAGGGAATGGTGGAGTTGGTACCCTGCTCGGGAGGCCTGGAGTCTAGGCATGATCCTCTTCTGAACACATGACTGCCTCTGATCTAGACAGGTACTATGTGGACTGCATCTGCCGATGGGGCCAAATGCTCCCAGGGCCATGTGCTCCCCTCAGTGGAGGAGGTTTGTGAGCCTATCATTATGGGTGTGGCTGTGGGGATCTGGGCTGGAGATATGGCTAAGGAGGTAAAGGCAGCTCCTGGCAAGCCTAATGCTTGAATTAGATCCCCCCCATGAAAGGAGAGAACTCCTGCAACATGTCCTTTCTACCATGTACACGTACACACACACACACACACACACACACACACACACAGGCACTCGTAAATGAATAAACAGATAAATGTAACAATTTTTTAAAAAGGAACATTTCAATAGGCATGCCCCTCCCCATGTGCTTCTTTGGTCGCTGTTTCTGATTTTGTTTTGAGACAGGATCTCCCAGCCTGACTTGGAACCCTTGATATAACCAATGACCTTGAATGGCAGGTGCAGCTGCCCCCACTCCCTGAGCACTGGGATTACAGTTGAACACCACCATTCTTGCTTTATGTAATGTGGAGGATGGAACATTTGTATGTGCTAGATAAGCATTCTACCCAACTGAGCTACATTCTCAGTATTTAAATTGCAAATAGTGTACTGGGCACATTCTGCGTGAGACTGTGGGTGAGCAGAAGTGGCTTCAGTCTTTTTCCCTCAGGATGGTCATGGGTGCCTCCTGACTTGCTTTGGGTCAAAGAAAGCCAGTATTTATACAACATGGGTACCTGATACAGAAGGCCTGGCCATGGGCCCCCCAGTGACCTCGGGACAGAAGATGTTGCTCTTGATCCAGTCTGATGGGATCTGGCTGTCATCTATTGCCCTAGGTCAGAAAAAGAGCATGTCCCGCTCTAACAATACTCAGGAAATTTGGGCAGGACAGCTGTACCTTCTATAGAGGTTCTCCCAGATGTCCCTGGTCCTGGGGGACTCTCCATCACAACCAGTACTCACACAGACAGGGATATTCACTTAGAAAAAATGCATCATAATGTACATGATCAAGGAAATGCTTTGGATTTCCCTATTCAGTGTGCGTCATATAAATTAGAAGCCTTTTGGTCTGTCTCTATTCAATTAGGGTTACAGAGTGTTGAGCTTCATCCACATTGCGGCGTGTATCAATACTTCATTCCTTTTTGATGCCTAATAGTAGTCCATTGTATTGATATACCACACTTAAAAAACCTCTCAATCATCAGTTGATGGACACGTGGGTTTTTTCCACTCCTTGATTATTATAGCTAATGCTTCCATGAACATCTGTTAGTGGTCATATTTTTATTTTTCTTGGATGTGTACCTAGGAGTGAAACAGCTTGGTCAAATGGGACTGTTTATTATTTGTTTTATTTGTGTGTGTGTGTGTGTGTGTGTGTGTGTGTGTGTATGTGTGCATGCACACACGCATACCCACACAAATGCATCTGCATACATGCAGAAGGTAGGGGAGGGTATCAGCTGTCTTTCTTTGTTGCTCAAGACAGAGTTTCTTACTGAACCTGAAACCCACTATTTTGGCTAGGTTGCTGGTCAGCTAGTTTCCAGGATGCACCTGTCTGTCTCTGAAACATTGGGTTACAGGAGCTCACTGCCATGTTTACCTTTACATGGATGCTAGGGATTCAAATTCAAGTTCTCTTGATCTCACAGCAAGCACTCTTAGCCACTGAGCCATCTCCCCAGACCCAGGAATCTTCACTTTGTTTGATAAACCATCATCCGATGTCCCCCAGTAGCAGTACCACTGTATATTCCCCCAGCAATGCGAAGAGATGCAGCCCTGGTCATCCTCACCACACATGCAGCTTTCTGTCTGAAGGGAGCCATCCCAGGAAGCATGAGGTGATATTTCAGTGCATTTTCTTAGTGATTGGTGGCATTGGGCATCTTTCAATGCATTTATTGGTCACTTGTACATCTTCTTTGGGGAAAATGTTGATCTAAATCTCTTGCCAGTTTTAAAAACAGGCTGTCTTTTACTGTTTTGTATGTAGACCCTTGATCAACTATGTGAGTTACTATGCTTTCATTCAAATCTTTTTACTTGTAGAGTGTGTGTGTGTGTGTGTGCATGAATGTGTAAGTGTGTGGACACATGTATGTGAGGAGGTCAGAAGGTCAAAAGATGAACTTGGATATCACTCCTTGCTTTCTACCATGTGTTGAGACAGGATCTCTTGTTTGCCACCTTGTGAGTAACTGGCCCTCCACTTCCTGTGACTATTACACTTACTGTCTCCCCACAGGGGTGTGTGCTAGGAGTAGACACCTGTGCTACTGAATCTGGCTTTTAAAAGTTTTATTTATTATTATTATTATTATTTTAATTGTCTGTATGTGTGTACATCTGTGTGGGGTTGGTAAGTTTATTTGAGAACAGGTACTCAAAGAGTCGGGAGGAGTTGGGTGTCCTGGAGCTGGAGTTACAGGTTGTTGTGGAACTACCCTTGGGTCCTCTGTGAGAGAAGCATGCACTCTTTCTTAACCACTGAGCTGCTCTGCAGACCCTGAGCTTCTGAGGATCCGAACTCAGGTTTTCTGGCTTATGTGGTATTTACTTTACCCTCAGACTCATCATCCTAGCCTTCATTTTTTTTTTTTTTTTTGGTTTAGTTTTCTTTAATTTATTTTTGGGATGTGTGCAGGTGTATGTATGTATGCTCAAGTCTCTGTAGGATTAGTGCATTACAGATTGAATGTGGACACTTACTCTCTGTCCTTAAAAAAAAAAAAAAAAGGAGGGGGCATGGAGTTGAGGCGAACATGGGTATGAGGAGACAGCACATGTGGCTTGGGCATGTATGCCAGAGGAAGGAATGCTAGGGTCTCTTCCAAGAAAAAGGAGTCCATATGCCTTGCCACAAATTGTTATTGTGAATGCCACAGGGTGTCATCTGGATTGAATTTTAACATTCCCTCCAGCTCCAAGACACAGGGTGTTGCTGGGAAAGGAATCAGTGACAGAGCTGGAAGGGAAGGGGAGGTGTGCTGGTTGCCTATGGGGCTGTGCTGCTCTGCCAGCACACGGGGAGACTGGGAAGGAGAATATGACCATGTAGCCATTTTGTCCCACCAGCTCAGGCATGGGCTGAGATCAGACAGTACTGTGGATGCTGAATAGGGTAGGGGAGCCTCTACAGGCCAGGAGAGTTTGTTACCCCCCCCCCTCTCTTGGGGAATTTGTTTCCTTGGAGGTCTTTTTTACTTTACTGTGTCCCAGGATACCTGAGAGTTAACCCATCCAAATCTTAACTTTTTGTAAGAGAGATTTTAGTATCTCAAATACAGGGTTTTTTTGTTTGTGTTTTTTAGTGCTCAGTTTTTGAATGCTTCACCTGTCTCTGACAGATTTCCTCTTGAGGGGGGCAGTGTCCTGTGTCATAAGGTACTCTTTTGTAGACAGACATCACTAAGAATGCCTTGGGAGCTGTGGATCATGGCTCCACAGCGCTTGATGTCAGCAGACTGTCTCGTGTACTCTTATTCAATTTCCAGATTGTCCAGACCAATCAGCAAGTGCTTTGTTATTCTTGGTCGGCTGCCTGCAGAGCTATGTGGTCACTGCAGTATTTTTGAGGGTCTCTTCTTCTGTATTGTTCTCCTTTCCCTCCACTTTAACTAAAGCTCCTCCCTTTCCCATTTCCTGCTTCACAGTCTCTGTATCATGCTACTTCCTTCTCTAGAGCTCCTTCCCTGTCCTCATGGTCCTTATTACTTTTGTGGTTACTCCAATATTTTATATATATTTACATCTGGAGATATGGAACCATTAATGAGAGAGAACATGTGGTGTTTGTCTTTCTAGGGCTTGGTTGTCTTACTAACATATTATCATCTGGTTCCTTCCAACTATGAGCAAATGTCATGATTTCCATTTTCTTTAGAGATGAATACTATTCTATTGTGTGTATGTACCACATATTCATGACCCATTCATCAGCTGAAGGACATTAGGTTGTTTCCATTTCCCAGCTATTGTGAATAGAGAGACAATGAATGTGACTGAGCAAGTAACTGTGGAGTAGGATGTCAAGTCCTTTGGGCATATACCAAGGAGCGGAATAGCTGGTATTCTGGTTTGAATTCTATTGCCATGATAAAAAAAAAAGTGACCAAAAGCAATTTGAGGGAGAAGGATTTATTTGACTTACACATCCCAATCACAGTCTATCATCAAGGGGAGTTAGGGCAAGAACTCAAGGAAGGAAGCTGGAGGCAGAAACTGAAGTAGAAACTGTGGAAGAATCTGCTTACTGGCTTGTTCCTCCTGACTCACTTAGCCTGCTTTCTTATACCACACAGGACTACCTGGACAAAGGTACTCACAGTACCCACAGCAGCCTGGGTCCTCTCACATCACTTAAGAAAGTGACCTACAAGCTTATCTACAGGCCAGTCTTGTAGGGACATTTTCTCATTTGAAGTTCCCTTTTCTCAGTTAACCAGAGCATACGTCAAATAGAGAAACCAAACAAACAAAATCTAGCTAACAAACGGCGGTTATATGGTAGACTTCTTTGTAGCTTTTGGAGGATTTTCCATACTGATTTCCAGAGTGGCTGGACCAGTTTGCAATCCCACCAACAGTAAGTGAGGGTTCCCCTTTCCTGGCTTCTTTGCAGGCATTTGTTGTCAGTTGTTTTCTAATGGAAGTAAGGTGAAATTTCAATGAAGTCTTAATTTGTATTTCCCTAATTGCTGAATGTTGAAAACCCTTTGAGATAATTTTTAGCCACTTTTATTTCTGTGTTTTCTTCTAGTAATTTCAATGTTTCAGGTTTCACATACATTTAGGTCTTTGATCCGTTGTTGATTGGGGAGAGGCCAGAGTGATGGATACAGATCTGCTTTCATTCTACATGCTGACTCCTACTTTCCCCAGCTTTATTTTTTGAGGATGCTGTCTTTTCTCCAGTACATGTTTCTGACATATCTTTGTGAACTATCAGATGACTGTAGTTACATGTACTCATGTTTGTGTTTCTATCTTGTTCTATAGGTCTACATGTCTGTTTTTGTGACAGTACCATACTGTTTTTTGTAACTATAGATTTGTAAAATGTCTTGAAACCTGGAAAGGTAATATTTCCTGCAATTTTTTTTTTTTTTTTTTTTTTGCTCAGGATTTCTTAGGCTATTTGGGATCTTTTGCATGAACTTGACAATTTTTTTTCTATTTCTGTGAAAAATGTGGGAATTTTGACAGTGATTTTATTGAATCTGTAAATTGCTTTGACAGAATGGTCATTTTCATATTAATTCTGTTAATCCATGATCTGGGAGGTCTTTCCATGTTTTGGTGTCTTCCTCAATCTCTTCCTTCAGAGATTTCAAAATTTCATTATAGAAGTCTTTCACCTCATTGGTTAGATTTATTTCTAGATATCTTTTTTCCTTTGAGGCTCTTGTCAATGGGATTGTGTTAATGATATCTCCTTGGCATGTTTGTTAATGATGCCTACAGTTTTTTGTTTGTTTTTGTAAGTTGATTTTGTATTTTGACACTTTTCTGGAATTGTTGATTGTTTTTAGAAGTTTTATGGGAATTTTTAGGATCTCTTATGTATATATCATCTGTAAATAGGGATAGTTTGACTTATTTTCCTATTTGTATCTCTTTATTTTCCTTCTCTTGCCTTATTGCATCCACTAGTGCTTCAAGCAACTTTGAAAAAGAGTGGGGACAGTGGACAGCCCTGTTTTATTCTTCATTTTAATGGAATTGCTTTAAGTTTTTCTCCATTTAGAATTTTATTCCATTGTGGTATTTTCCCTCCAGCCATATTCCCTCTAGGAATTTTATTATGAAGGCATGTTGGATTTTGTCAAAGGCTTTTTCTGCACCTATTGAGGTAATTATATAATATTTGTCCTTAAGTCCTTATATATGATTTATTATATTTGTTGACTTATATATGTTGAATCATTCCTGCATCTATGGGATAAAGGTAATTTGATCATGGTGAACAATCTTTTTGATGTATGCCTGTATTTGGATTATAAGTATTTTATTGAGGATTTCTGTATTTATCTTCATTTGGGGTACTTACTTATAGAGGAGAGAGAGAGAGTGTGTGTGTGTTTACCTGGTTTTGATGTTAGAGTAATACTGATTTTGTAGTAAGAATTTGGAAGTGCTGTTTCTGTTTTTATTTTTTGTTTTGAATAATTTAAAACGAATTGGTTGTAAATCTTTTTTGAAAGTCTAGTATATTTCTGCTGTGAATACATCTGGGCCTTCTTTTTATTATTGCTTCATATTCCTTATTTGCTGTGGGTCTGTTTATGTAGTTGATCTCCTCTAAGCTTAAGTTTGGTGATTTGGATGAATCTAGAAATATGTTCATTTTTCTTAGATTTTCCAGCTGAAAGTATTTCCATTTAATATTTTGAATTTCTTTAGTGATTGTTGTAATGTTTCCTTGCTCATTTCTGATTCTGTTAATTTGAGTCATCTCTTCCTTCTTTCTTGGTTAGTTGAGCCAAAGACTATAGATCTTATTTTTCTTTCTCAAAAAACCAGCTCTAAGATTTTTTGATTCTTTGTATTGTTTTCTTTGTTTCTATTTCTTTCATTTCTGCTCTGATTTTTATTATTCCTTGTTGTCTACTGGGTTTTGTTTAGGTTTGTTCTTGTGTTTCCAAATTCTTGAGTTGTATTTCATGTATGTGTGCTCTTGCTGATTTTTTAAATGTAGAAGTTTAAAAGTATAAATTTTCCTCATAATCCTGTTTTTAATGTGTCCCAGAGGTTTTGTTTAATTGCGTTTTCATTTCATTTTAGTTTCAGGAATTAAAAAAATTTTTATAGGCTTCTTTTTTTTGACCAATTCATCATTCAGTATTGTCTTTTTTAAAATTTCCATAATTTATATATTTGTTAGGGATTAGTTTGCTGTTCACTTTAGTTTTATTGATCTGTGCTCATTCTGTCCAGATGATCTATTGGAAAAGTGGAGTTTTGAAGTCACTTATTGTTGCTGAGTTGAGGTTAATATCTATCTTTAACTTCAGTATCATTCTGGGTATGCCAGAGTTTGGTGCACATATATTAGAATTGTAACATGCTCTCCTTTATCTTCTCTTCTGATTAGTTTTAATTAATTTAAGTTTGTTTTTTTCAGATACTAGGATTGTAAATTTACAGGCATTTCCACTAGCCTGACTTCTGGGGTCCTTCAGGGTCCTAATTGGCTACATCATCATCTGCAGACAGGTGAGCCACACCTGGTGGGATAAACGCTGCCGCCCACGTCTTTCCTTGTGTCTTTGCATTTCTCCCTCTTTCCCAGAGATGGCCTTTCAAACACAGCTTATAACGGTTGAAAGCTTTTATTCTAGCTGGCTGGAACTATACTCAGGTATTCAGTACCTCAGTGTGCTGACTGATTTTGTGTCAACTTGACAGGAGCTAGAGTCATCCGAGAGGAAGGAGCCTCAGTTGAGGAAATGCCTCTATGAGATCCAGCTATAAGGCATTTTCTTAATTAGTGATCAGTGGGGGAGGGCCCAGCCCATTGTGGGTGGGGCCATCCCTGGGCTGGTGGTTCTAGGTTCTATAAGACTGCAGGGTGAGCAAGTCATGAGGAACAAGCCAGTAAGCAGCACCCCTCCATGGCCTCTGCATCAGCTCCTGCCTCCAGGTTCCTGCCCTGTTTGAGTTTCTTTCCTGACTTCGTTTGGTGATGAATAGCAATGTGGAAGTGTAAGATGAATAAACCCTTTCCTAACCCTAACTTGCTTTTTGGCCATGGTATTTTGTTGCAGCAATAGAAATCCTAAATAAGACACAAAGTTAAACCCCAACATTTAGATCAAGGGGCATTTAAAGGCAAAAAATCATATCCTGGTATCTTGCTTGGCTGCAGGGGGAGGTTTGCACAAGCAGGCAGTGAAAACTGCAAATTAATTAATTAATGTAGTTATTAGTAAGTATGAACTGTAATATTAGGCTGGCAGAGTAGCTGGCAGAGTAGCCAGTGGCTTGGCAGAGGAGCAGGCGGCCTGGCCTGAGTGCCTTAACCGCTTGCCTAACTTATCCTGGAGAAAGAGCCCCGGGACCAAAGGTGGCCTACACCACCTATAACCTAAACTCTGTTAATTAATATAAGTTGTTATATTAGGCCGGTAGAATTACCGGTGGCTTGGTGGGAGATTCGCCTGGGCTCAAGGGGAGTCTGGGAATCCAATAGCCCGGGACTGCTTGGACTGAGGGCCTATAAGCCACCGCAGTTTTTTCCCCAATAATTAAACACACCAAGACCTTTTAGTATTTTAACACTTAGCCCTTAGCTGGGCAGACTCTCAATTAGCTACTCTAAGTTAACCCCAAACCAACATGTGCCTGTGAGTACCTTCCAGACTTCTCCAGACATCTGTCTCCTTCTGTGTCTCCCGGCGGAAAGAGAGCGAGTCTCTGTGTGTGCGGAATTCCTGTTCTGATCTGAGAAAGTTCTGCCTTCCTATACTCTTTCTGCCCAGCTAATTGGCCATAAGCGACTTTTATTAACCAATCAAGAGAATGCCTCAGAAGGGGTGGTAACCAGATCTCAGCATTGAATTCAATGTATCAGAAACAATATTAGACCTTTCCTCAACAAGGCAGTTTAACAGAAGTTAAGATAAGCTACCAAGGGCATCTTAGCCTCAGGTCCTAGAATAAGGTTAGGTGATTTTATTCTAAAGATGGGATTCTCCATCAAGGAGATCAAATTCTAGTTAAACCTAAAACGGCCTCAGTAAGAAGACAAGATGATGGAACCTCTGTACTGTCTTGTCTTGTCATATCACCTGTGCCAGGATAGCCCCTCATAGCTTGGAGTTTGGTACCCTGAGGCCTGTACACAGAATCTGTTACTGAAGACACACGTAGCTGCTGATGGGCATGGTGTGAGCAACATCTGGTGTTGGGCTCTAACAGGCTGCCCTGTGGGCTTCCCCCTAGGACGGCTCAGAGTATATGGCTGGAAGAGAAAACATTTGTAATAAGAGTTCTCTAGCCACTCTCCACCCCAAGAGCATTCATATCCCAATAGCTCTAGCCTCCCGCTTGGCACCTTACGGGAGGAGAGTGTGAGCAGATAAGGGAGATTTAAGAAACCTTCTCTTTGGACTGGAGTTTTTACTCTTAGGTACACCCAAGAGAGATAGGACACACATGGCTTGAGGCGGGGATTGGAGGAGAAGCCAAATGTTCTCACACTGGAGCGTCTGAGTTCAGATGCATTGCTCATTTGTAGTCATGTGTCTGCTTCCAGGGTTCCAGTCCCAGCCTTGTGGGAACCACTACAAGATGCCCCCCACCTCCAACCAGGGCTGAATGTAAGTAACCACATGACACATGCAGAAGAGGTGCTGAATGTTCACACACAGGAGAAGGCCTACACCTTGTGAGTAACGCCCGGAGGGGCAGGATGGGGAGGCTTGGGGCTTTTGAATTTCAGACCTAACACAGCTCGATAGCCCATTCCATTGTTGGGAATGCTTTTCTCATGTCAATAAAATGTCTCTATTTCTATTCTACATGTGCCCCTGGTCTAACCCTTTGCTTTGGGGCACAAGAACCTGGATATCTCAGCAGGTGCCATCTGGACTCGGAACTATGTCTAAGAAAGGAACTCCCCTCACCTCTACAGTCAGGGCCATGAAATAGGTCCAAGGTTCTGAGAAACCAGTTGTGCATATGCAGGGAGCTCCAGAAAATAGTTCCTGGAGCCCTGGAGCCTGGGAACAGGTAATCAATCGGACTTACCTCCCTTCCACAGCTCAGAGGTTGCAAAGACAGTCAGTTTACTTCTTGTCCCACAGTTTCAAAGTGCAGTTTATCCAGAAAAGCTGTTTCTGGGTTTGGTGAAGCCATGCTCTCTCCTGTCTGGTCTCTCCAAAACTCCACAGGATGTGTTTTCCTATACCCCTGGATTCTGAGCATCAACCTCTCAGACCAATAAAGGTTTTCTCCAACCATTTTGAGGTCTGAGACTATGTTTTTATTTTCCTTCATTGACCTCTGTCTTAAACTTAACATGCAGCCAGTTGTGATGTTCCCTGATGGCTGTCTCATACCTTCAGTATCCAGTCCACTGTTGTCCTGTCTTCTACATTCTGTGTCCTGAGTGTTATGATAATGCAGTAGATAAATCACTCCATGCCATAAAACAAAACAAGTCTGGTGTAAAGGTGTATTACAGTAGGAAGAGGAAAGGGCCGGGAACAGAGGCAGAGAGAGAGAGAGAGAAAGAGAGAGAGAGAGGTATGGTAGATAGAGGGACAGAGGGAGGGAGGGTCTGGGAAAGAGAGATGAGAAGGAGACAGGCTGGACCTTTTACCCCTCCAGGTGTCAGCAAGTGATGATGTAAGCAATTAAGGACTGACTGGACCCTGATGTCAGGCTAATGGAAATGCCTGTAGACTTATCCTGAGTGCTTGGGTCCCCTCTGAGTTGGGATCCTATGAAGATCTTGGAGTTCTAATCATGGGATGCATTATCAGGGTGAAGGATCCAGAGCTCTACCTTAGAGCAGGTTCACTGACACATGTCTACTGGCTGAACTGAGAGTGGAGTCCTTTCTTAAAGATTTTATATATATATATATATATATATATATATATATATACACACACACACACACACACACACACGTGTGTGTGTGTATGTATGTATGTCTATGTATAATTTATTTTTATTTTATGTTCATTAGTGTTTTCACTGCATGTATGAGGGTGTCAGAAGCCCTGGAAGTGGAGTCACAGACAGGCATGAGCTGCTATGTGGTTGCTGGGACTTGAACCCTGGTGCTCCTAACAGCTGAGCCATCTCTCCAGCCCTGAGGAGGTGGGGGTGTGGAGAGGGGTGGGGGTGGATGTCTTCTATATCTAGCATGTCTATAGCATTCATCCAGTGTGTAGGAGAGGGACAGAGTTTTTCTTTCTTTGTCCACAGATGGTGGGAGGCTCCAGACCCTGTCTATGACTCCCCAGAGGGTCTGGGGAAAGGCAAGTGAAGGCCCCAGACAGGGTACATTTTTGGAATTCCAAGCGTGTTTTCATGCTTTCCTGGCCCAGCTCTGGGTGGAACTTGGAATTTGGCAGAATTACCTACTTCAGGCTCCAAACCCAGCCAATCCAGGTCCGCCAAAACTGCTGCATGAAATCTACCCCACTCTGCCAGGGGTCCTGCTAGCCCCCTCCTTCAGCTAACCAGTGTTGAAGGGTGGGCTCACACGTCCACAAAAGTGGTGTAAGATCTTGCTGTTAGAATCTAGCCTCTGCTGTCCATCTCACAGACACCCACTGGGATGTCACACACTCAGGATTTGTCACCTGGGAAGTGAGCTCACATCAAATTGATGTTAAGGTATTGGCACCACAGACAGCCTGCTCTCCTCCCCTCCTTGCCTACTGCCTGGGAAGCAGAGACCCTGGCCACAGGCTGCTGCCATGAACCACCCTCATACTCTAAGGTATAGGCAGAGGCTTTATTCTTCTACACGGGCTTATTCTCTTCAGAGCCCTTGCCATGTTGTCTGTCTCTGACGCTGACGCCTGAACTCTCTGAGTCCCCAGCCATGCTGTTATCCCTCTGTCTGTCTGTCCATGATGTTAATAACGCATCTACTAAACTCCGTAATCCCCAGTAATCAATCTACCTACCCCACCCCAAACCTAACGATACTATTTCATTTGGGGAGAAAAGTGTCATATGAAATTATTTTACAGGAGGTTTATGTGGGACATTGTGTTGAAATACTAAAGGGAAAAAAAAGAAAAAGAAAAAAATTAGAAGGCTCTACTTTATCATGAATCCCTAAATTTATATTATGATTACACCTGTGTATTAGCAGAGATGAAGTGTTTGTGTGTATGTGCATTTGTGTGTGTTATATATATATATATACACATATGTGTGTATGCATTTGTGTGTGTATCTGTGTGTATACATGTATATATATAAGTATGTGTGTGCATTTGTGTGTATATATGTATGTGAGTGTGTGTGTGTTTATGTGCATTTGTATGTGTGTGTCTCGATGTGTATGTGTGTATATAAAATAGGGAGGGTTACAGGAGCAGAATATAAGCATAGTAAGTTAGTCACAAGGACCTCTGAAACAAAGACATGATTGCAAGGTGGTCATATGGTAGTCATAACAACAGATAGTCATAACAATCTTTTAAAAGAAAGGCAAGTGTCTTAGCTTGGGTTTTATTACTGTGAAGAGATGCCATGAGCATCACAACTCTTATAAAGGGAAACATTTAATTGGGGCTGGCTTACAGTTTTAGAGGTTCAGTCAATTATCATCATGGCAGGAAGCAGGGCAACGATGTAGGCAGACATGGTACTGGAGAAGGAGCTGAGAATTCTACATCTTGATCTGCAGGCAGCAGAAAGACTGTGTCACACACTGTATATTAAGAAATTTAAAAGAGGTGTTAACTTTTTCTATCCTAGCTAGCTTCCAAATAATGAGACAGAGACCTATATATTTATTCAACAAGCTTTAAGCACAAAAACTGAGCAGATATTCATCTATTCTAACCCTCTGTGCTAGTCTGGCTACTTCCCAGACACAAATCCTGAGTTACTTGCCATTCTCAGTCTTGGCTTGGTTCTCAGTGTGGCCTCATGTTGAATCCTTTGGTGACCAGTTTCATCGTGACTCCTCCTGGACCCTCACCTGCCTTGTGACCCACTACCCCTTCTCTCTCCTCCTTTTTGGGATTCCTGGCTGGGATCAGAAATCCAGACTTCCTAACTCCTCTGCCCAGTCATTGACTGATCAGCTTCTTATTAACCATTCAGAGAATTGGGGAGCATTCTTTACACCACATTGATACAGGAGATAGTTTAATAATCATTATAAAGGTCATGTCTGAACTGTATCCAGATCTCTGGGCACATAAATCAGCATCTGAATATACAGTGCACAAGACCCTCCTCCAATAACACTGAGTGTAGCTTGAGCATATATGACCTCAAAGCCTGCCCTACAGTGACATACATCTTCCAACAAGACCACACCTCCTAATAGAGCCACTCCCTATGGGCCTATAGGGGCCATTTTCTTTCAAATCATCATATTCCACTTCTTGGCCTCCATAGACTTGTAGCCATATCATAATGCGAAATGCATTTAGTCCAACTTCAAAAGTCTCCATAGTCTATAACATTCTTAAACTTGTTTAAAGTTCAAAGTTCAAAATCTCTTCTGAGACTCATGCAATCTCTTCACTGTAATCCTCTGTAAAATAAAAATGTAAAATCAGAACACATACTTCCAACATACAATGGCACGGGATGTAAATTACCATTCTAAAAGACAGGAAATGAAGCATAGTGAGGAAACACTGAACCAAAACAAGACTGAAAAGCAGCTGGTCAAATTCCAAACTCTGCACCTCTATGTCTGATGTTAAAATGCTTTTCAGATCTCCAACTCCTTTTATTTTTATTTATTTAATTAAAAAATTTTTTTATTTTTTAATATTTATTTATTACTTCAAGTTACATCTTCACCACAGTGTCCTCTTTCCACCCCTCCCAGTCATGCCCACCTGCCCCCTACCCCCATCCCTTCTATCCAACTACTCAGGAGTGGAGTGTCCCTACATAACAGTACCCCACCCCAGTTCAGCAGTCATATGTGGGCCAAGAGCCTCCTCATACACTGGGGTCCTACAAGGCAGCACCACTAGAGCAAAGTGTCTCATTGACAGGAAACAAAGTCTATGTTCCTGCTCCTTTTGGTCTGTTGGTTGTAGGATAGTTATCCTGTACTATGTGTCTAAAATCCAGTTATAAGTGAATAGAAGCCATGTGTATCTTTCTGGGTCTGGGTAAGCTCACTCCAGATGATTTCTTTTTTAGTTCCATCCATTAAGTAGCAAATTGCATGATTTCCTTGTTTCTGATGACTGAGTAGTATTCCATTCTGTAAATGTACCACAGTTTTTTTAAATCCATTCCTCAGTTGAGGGACATCTGGGTTGTTTCTAGTTTCTAGCTATTATAAATAAGGCTGCTATGACCATAGATGAGGAAACTTCCTTGTGATTTGGTGAAGAATCATTTGGATGTATACCCAGAAGTGGTATGGCTAGGTCTTGAGGCAGAGCTATTCAAAGTTTTCTAAGATATCGCCAGACTGACCTCCATAGTGGTTGTACAAGTTTGCACTCCCACCAGCAATGGAGGAGAGTTCCCCTTTGTCCACAACCTCGTCAGCCTGTGCTGTCATTTGAGATTTTTTTTAAATACTTTATTTTTTTTTCTTCAAGTTACAACTCAGTCACAAACCCCTCCCTATTCCCCCTTCCTATCGCACCCTTCCACCCTCTTCCCCCCAGAAGTTGCCCCTTTCAGTCCAACAGATGGTTCCTTCTCTTATAACAGTAAGTATTATACAAAACAACAGATATAAATATGCCACATTTATGAGAGTTAAATGGCCCAGTATTCCTTCCCAATGCCCAGTTTATACATATTTGGCCCCTGACTTTAACATTCTACTATCTAACCATCTCCATGAGTTTAAAGGTCTATATCTGACTCAACATTCATACTAACTTGCAACACACTTTTAAGAGTATCTTCTTAGATCTATAACACCCTCTTGATTCCTAAACAACTCAAAATTTAACTGTAAGACTCTAGCTGTCTATTCTTCAACCACCTCAGAGACCTGAGAGGGATAAATATATCTGCTTATATAGGAAGTGCAGGGCCTACAGCTTCCAAAACTAAGAAAGGACATACCAATGACTGCCTGGACAGTTCCCATTTTCTCTCCATACATTCCTGCATCAGTCTTCAGCCTTTGGATCCTGTTTCTCTGACAGACATTTGTTGTAGAGCCGGGATTATGAAGGACTTACCTACCCTGTCTTGGCAGAGTTAGGCTGTCGACTTCCCTGCTACCAAGTTTTGTCCTTTTTGGACAGCAGTCTGTCTGCAGTTGGTACAAGGGGTTTTTTCATGCCAAGAGATAGGCTTGCCACTAATTCAACCATCTTACACTGGAGATTCTTCGATGCTTATCTTCTACTTGGAGTAGAATAGGGGGTGCTGTCAGGCGCTGATATGTCTCGATATTAAAAAAAAAGAAAATCTTAATTTAAGATAACATCTTTGAGTGCCATATTCTGCAGATCTCTTGGGGTTTTTGAAGATGCCCTATCCATCTCTTGTATTTAGATAAGCAAATGTTGCTTGTCTCTTAGCAACTTGATTACTGGGTAGTTTAGAGAATATCTGTGATAGACTGTCATAGTAGCTAACAAAGTGACATGTTTGCATGACTAGGAGTTTGTTTTACTTAACTATCCTAGGCCGTTTTAGACGGTTGGTATCAAGAGGCCAGAGCTTCACATTTTATTATTAAGTATCTCTAGGTATGATACCATTAGGAAGCGTTACCTTTAATTTTGTATCAATATACAAAGATCTATTCAATTGTGGTTAAATATACTCTTAATTATGTATCAATATAAAAAGGTCAATGCCTGTGTAGCCCAATACAATCTTAATATTACTTCCATATACAAGGGTCAATACCATTGTGGCCAACTATAATCTTAATTTTGTATCAATATACAAAGATCAATACCGATGTAATCCAATACAATCTTATTTTTGCACAATAAACAATGGTCAATACCACTTTAGCCAAATAAACTACTAATTTTGTATCAATATACAAAGGTATAAGGGCATATTCAATAATCTGCCCCTTCTTCTTGGACCTTCCTGTGCTATTTCTATATCTCATTTTTTTCAAGCCTATGCAGTCCTACATAGGAGAGGAAGAAGGATACAGAAAAGGCAAAGTAGGAAGTCCCTGGGGCTAACCTCCAAAACCCATTAAACAGGACCATTTATCAGCTTGTAATCTCTTCCCCTAAATATCGGAGTTTTCAGTTATCCTTCAAATAACCAAAAAGAAGGGCGGAGAAACACCTTTCCCACCCTCTGGGCATGGGACGTTGCTCTCTTAAAGTGACTTCCTGCTGATTTGGGTCGTAGACCTGTTTGGGGCCCGAACCCAAATGAAAAAAATGGTTAAAAATGTTAGTACACTCCTTTTATGTTCAGTCCTTCTGTTCTCAGCTGTTTAGATGACCTAAGGGGTTTGTAGACAGAAGCTGATCTTGCAGGCTTCACTGAGGTTCCTGTGTAGAGCTGAATGGTCCCAGCGACATTGGATTGCCGTGGTGGTTGCAGGCCCCCGATGGAGACAGCTATTGAGGAAGTCTGCCAGGCAGAATCAACTGGGTCACTCGTCCTCCTTGGTGCCTGATTCTGCTCTCTGCTGTGGTTTCCGCTGTCCAGCCGTCCCCGGGCTCCCCTAATGGACGCTTCGATTCTCCTGGAAAGATAAGAGCAGAGCCCTGCCCCAATCCCAACCCTGGGACAATTGCCCTCTTTTTTTTTTTTGTGGGTGGGGGGGGCTAGGTAGTACTTCTCCTGAAGCAAATTTGGCCTTCTGACAACATACAAAGCGTTATCTTTCAATCCGGGTTAAAGAAGAAATCATTCTGTCACCTTGGAGCTAAACCAGCTCCAGTGTATATATTTTGAGATCCCAAAGGACAATCTGCCTGCATCGAGAAGGCCTTTTGTAAGTAGCCTCCAAACCTAGGTCCCTCCAAATCCCATGTGTGTCTCTGAACTCTAATTATTGGGATCAGGGACCTGTGTTTCCCATCTGAAGGGATCAAAGATGTGTTCCACCACTCCTGGATCGAAGTCTTTCTCTATTTAGAGTTTGCCCTGCATCAGGCTGACCCTGAGCTCCGGGATCTGCCCATTTCTATCTCCAGTGTGCTGGGAGCTGGGACCAAGGGTGTACTCTTCTTGAATGGTGGGACCAAGAGTATGCACCCTCACCACCCTGCTCCGTATGACTCCAGAATACATAAGACCACCAACTCTACGGTGCTCCCCCCGTCTCCACTGAAGTCAAAAGCATGGGCCAATACCACAATTCTCTTGTATTTTACCTTAGCTCCATGTCTTCTCTACACCTGGAGGTCTGCAAATCCAGGCCGAATGGCTGTATCCTCTATTCCATTCACAGTGTTTCAGCCCTGCCACCTGCCTTTTTTTTTTTTTTTTTTTTAGTTAATAAATTTATTTGTTTGTTGCTTCAGGTTACATCCTTATCATATTGTCCTCTTTTCCCGCTTCCCAGCCCCACCCTCCCATGCTCTACCCCCTGACCCTTCCGTCTTGTTCCTCTGGGGTGGAGTGTCCCTGCCTAACAGTCTCTCACCACAGATCAGGAGTCATATGAGGGCCAAGAGCCTCTTCATTCTCCGGGGGCATATGAGGCAGTACTGCCAGTGAAAGATGTCTCCTTGCTACTGGGGGAATACTAAAAAAAAGACCAACAAACACACAAACCCACAAAAACAAAGAATATCAACAAAAAAAAAAGAGAGGAAAAAGAGAAGGGAAAAGGAAAAAGAAAAAAAGAAGGAAAAAGAAAAAGATAAAAAAAAATTATGTCCATGTTCCTTTTGGTGTGTTGGTTGTAGTATAGATATCCTGTACGATATAGCTACAATCCTACTATAAGTGAATAGATGCCACGTGCATCCTTCTGAGACTGGGTTAGCTCACTCAGGATGAGCTCCTCTAGATCCATCCATTTGGTTGCAAATTGCATGATTTCATTGTTTCTTATAGCTGAGTAATATTCCATTGTATAGATGTACCACAATTTTTTAATCCATTCTTCAGTTGAGGGACATCTGGGTTGTTTCCAATTTCTAGCTATTACAAATAAGGCTGCTATGAACATAGATGAGGACACTTCCCTATGTCTCGGTGAGAGGTCCTTTGGGTGTATACCCAGAAGTGGTATGGCTGGGTCCTGAGGCAAGGTTATTCCTAGATTTCTAAGATATCGCCAGACAGACCTCCATAGTGGTTGCACAAGCCTGCACTCCCACCAGCAATGGAGTAGGGTTCCCCTTTCTCCACACGCTCGCCAACATGCGCTATCATTTGAGCTCTTTATCTTAGCCATTCTAACAGGTGTTAGGTGGAATCTCAGGGTCGTCTTGAGTTGTATTTCTCTGATGATTAAGGATGTTGAACATTTCTTCAGGTGTCTCTCAGCCCTTAGGGATTCCTCCTTTGTGAATTCTCTATTTAGCTCCATCTCCCATTTTTTGATTGGATTATTTGGTTTCTTGGCATTTAGTTTCTTGAGGTCTTTGTAGATTTTAGATAATAGCCCTCTATCAGATGTGGGGTTGGTGAAGATTTTCTCCCAGTCTGTTGGTTGCTGTTTTGTTCGAATGACAGTGTCCTTTGCCTTACAGAAGCTTTTCAGTTTCATGAGGTCCCATTTATTGATTGTTGATCTCAGGTCCTGAGCTGTTGGTGTTCTGTTCAGGAAGTTGTCACCTGTGCCAATGAGTTCGAGGGTTTCTCCTACTTTTTCTTCTAGTATCTTTAGTGTGGCTGGCCTTATGTTAAGGTCTTTGATCCACTTGGAATTAAGTTTTGCACAAGGTGATAGGTATGGGTCTAATTTCATTCTTTTGCAAGTGGACATCCAGTTGGACCAGCACCATTTGTTGAAGATGCTGTCCTTCTTCCATTGTGCG
>CAJQZJ010032473.1:27474-38281 GCA_907164525.1 Lophiomys imhausi
TGGATTTTGTCAAATGCTTTTTCTGCATCTAGCGAGATTATCATGTGGTTTTTTTCTTTCATCTTGTTTATGTGGTGAATTACATTGATAGAGTTTCATATATTGAACCATCCCTGCATTCCAGGGATGAAGCCTACTTGATCATGGTGTATGATACTTTTGATGTGTTCTTGAATTCGGTTTGCTAGTATTTTATTAAGTATTTTTGCATCTATGTTCATGAGGGAGATTGGTCTGAGTTCTCTTTCTTTGTTGGGTCTTTATGTGGTTTAGGAATTAGAATGACAGTGGCCTCATAGAATGAGTTTGGCAGTGTTCTTTCTGTTTCTATGTGGTGGAAGAGTTTGAAAAGTAATGGTGTTAGTTCCTCTTTGAAGGTCCTGTAGAATTCCGTGCTAAAGCCATCTGGCCCTGGGCTTTTTTTGGTTGGGAGATTATTAATGACTGTTTCTATTTCCTTGGGTGTTATTGGGCTGTTTAAGCTGTTAATCTGATTTTGATTTAGTTTTGGTAGGTGGAATTTATCAAGGAAATTGTCCATTTTGCTTAGGTTTTCAAATTTAGTGGAATATAGATTTTTAAAGTAATGCCCGAATATTTTCTGGATCTCCTCAATGTCTGTTGTTATTTCTCCCTTTTCATTTCTTATTTTGTTGATTTGTGTTCTTTCCCTTTGCCTTTTAGTTAATTTGGCTAGGGGTCTGTCTATTTTGTTGATTTTCTCAAAGAACCAACTCTTGGTTTCATTGATTCTTTGTATAGTTCTTTTTGATTCTAAGTTGTTGATTTCAGCCCTAAGTTTGATGATTTCCTGCCTTCTGCTCTTCTTGGGAGTGTTTGTTTCTTTTTTTTCCAATTCACCCAGCTTAGCTGTTAGTTCACTAATATGAGCTGTCACAATTTTCTTTTTGAAAGCACTTAGTGCTATGAACTTTCCTTGTAGCACAGCTTTCAATGTATCCCATAGGTTTGGGTATGTTGTGTCTTCATTGTCGTTGGATTTTAAGAAGTCTTTGATTTCCTTCTTTATTTCTTCCCTGACCCAGTGGTCATCCAGTAAGGAGCTGTTCAATTTCCATGTGTGTGTAGGCTTTCTGTTGATTCTTTTGCTGTTGAAGACCAGCTTTATTCCGTGGTGGTCTGATAAGATACAAGGTGTTATTTCAATTTTCTTGTATCTATTGAGACTATCCTTGTGACCAACTATGTGGTCGATTTTGGAGAAGGTTCCGTGGGGTGCTGAGAAAAAGGTGTATTCCTTTGTGTTTGGGTGAAACGTTCTGTAGATATCTGTTAGGTCCATTTGTTTCATGATCTCTGTTAGACTCAATATTTCTCTGTTTGTCTTCTGTCTTGATGATCTGTCCATTGTTGTGAGTGGGGTGTTGAAGTCTCCCACTACTAATGTGTTGTGATCGACGTGCGCTTTAAGTTTTAGAAGTGTTTCTTTTACGAAAGTAGGTGCCTTTGTATTTGGGGCATAGATGTTCAGTATTGAGATTTCCTCTTGATGAATATTCCCTTTAATGAGTATATAGTGCCCTTCTTTGTCTTTCTTCATTAACTTCAGTTGGAAGTCTGTTTTGTTTGATATTAGGATGGCTACTCCAGCTTGCTTCCTGGGTCCCTTTGCTTGGAAAACCTTTTCCCAGCCCTTTACTCTGAGGCAGTGTCTATCTTTCATAGTTAGATGTGTCTCTTGTATACAGCATAAGGAAGGGTCTTGCTTGCGGATCCACTCTGTAAACCTATGTCTTTTTATTGGGGAGTTGAGTCCATTGATGTTGATGGATATTAGTGACCTGGGGTTGTTATTTCCCATTAGTTTGGTATAGGTGGTGGTCCTGTGCCTCTTTTGGTTTAGTTGCTGAGGGGTTTTCTATTCCCTTTGTTTTTTTGAGTGGAGTTTTCTTCTCTGGGTTGGGATTTTCCTTCTAGGATTTTCTGTAGGGCTGGGTTTGTGGGTAGATATTGTTTAAATTTGATTTTGTCATGGAATATCTTGTTTTCTCCATCTATGTTGATAGAGAGTTTTGCTGGGTAAAGTAGTATGGCTGGGCACCTATGATCTCTCAGGACTTGTAGTATATCTGACCAGGCCCTTCTAGCTTTTAAAGTTTCTGAGGAGAAGTCAGGTGTAATTCTGATGGGTCTGCCATTGTATGTGACTTGACCTTTTTCTCTTACAGCTTTTAATATTCTTTCTTTGTTCTGTACATTTGGTGTTTCAATTATTATGTGGCGAGAGGAGTTTCTTTTCTGGTCTAATCTGTTTGGTGTTCTGTAAGCCTCTTGGATTTTTATTGGCATCTCTTTTTTCAGGTTTGGGAAGTTTTCCTCTATGATTTTGTTGAAGATATTTCCTGGACCTTGGAGTCGGGAGTCCTCTCTTTCCTCTATACCTATAATTCTTAGGTTCCATCTTTTCATTGAGTCCTTGATTTCTTGGATGTTGTGGGTGAGAGATTTTTTTAGCCTTCTCATTTTCTTTGGATGTTGTACTGATTTCTTCCACTGAATCTTCCATGTCTGAGATCCTGTCTTCCATCTCTTGCATCCTATTGTTGATACTCACATCCGTAGTTCCTGTTCTCTTCCCTTGGTTCTCCACTTCCTCTTTTAACTCTGACTGTGTTTTCTTTATTGTTTCTATTTCTATTTTCATGTCTTGTATGGTTTTGTTCGTTTTGTACATTTCCTTCTCCAGCTTGCTTGTTTTTGTATGAAAATCTTTCATTGCTTTTTCCTTTTCCTGTTCAAGCTCTGTCACCCTGGCTTGGAGCTCTTTAATGGTGTTGTTCCTTGTTTTGACTTGTAGAATTGTGGCTTCTTTGAATTCCTTCATAGATTTAAGTTCTTCTTGCAGGGACTCTATCACTTTCCATAATGCAGAATTGTCAACGTTTTCATGTGTTTCTGTTGGTGTGAGGTCATCCGAATTGGATGAGCTAGGATAATTCTGCTTTGTTGGAGTCATATTTCCTTGATTTCTATTTTTTTTTTTTGACCTTTGGCCATTGGATGCATTTAGCTGTCTGTTCTTGTTGTTTTCTGTGCTTGGATCCACAGTGGATGATTTGGTGCAGGGGACGAGTTACTTGGCTATCTGTCGTTGCTTACAAGGGGATTTCAGGGTCACTGTGGTTTTAATCGCCTGAGGCACTGTGAGCTGGTGCAGCCTATTCCCAGGTTGTGAGTAATGGACCAGGATTTTTTCACTGCTCCCAATTCAGACTTCTCTATGTTGAACTCTGAGTTATCAGCCTGTAATGGTTCTGATGGTATGGACCTGTTTGCCCAGGCACAGATTCTGTGGGCTTTGTTTGTCGTCACGGAGGCTGACAGGGTCTGGCTCCACACCTAATATGTCTGGATTTTCCAGAATACAGCTATGGTCCCGATTTCTGGTTTCTCACTAGGCTTCTCGCCACAGGCCTGGCCTCTGTGCCTGATTCCCTCCCTGTCTGCGCAGCCGCGGGTCCTCCTCCCTGGCTGCTCGGCCGTGGGTGCACCAAGCCCCGGATCCTCCGGCCGCCTGAGTGATCCTCTCGCCCCAGCAGCTCAGCCGTGGGTGCGCGGGTCCCTGGCCCCGCCCCCGCCTGACTCTCTCCCCAGTTGTCCTGCTGTGGGTTTGCGGGGATTTGGCCCTGCCAGCCGGGCTCCCTTCCCAGCTGCGCTGCCGTAAGTGCGCGGGATTCGGCCCCTCCCGCCCGCCTTTGTGTTCCTGGCTTCCCGTGCTCTCTCAGAACCTCCTGCCCTCCGCTTCACAAGCAGCCTTGGACCACCCGCTGAGCCCCCTGTTTGTTCCTTGCTAAGACTTCCACTATCTCGCAAAATTTTTTAAGTGGGTATAAGTTCTACCTGAGGTGTGGGGAGTGCAATAGGCTAGTGAACTATCGCCAAGTGGCCTCTGATTCTGCCTGCTGTGAGTTGGGATCGATCTTACCAGGCGCCTCTCCAAATGGGAATTCCCGAATCCCGGGTTTAGTGGCTTCCGTGTCTGCGAGAGTTGGGGAGAGAGCCTTACCCTGGGACTTTTAACAGTCCCTTGGGAGCTGTGAGTGTTCCTGGGAGGGTCTAGCCCCTCCGGTTTTTGCACAGTGCCCAATAACTCTGTGTTTTTTATGGCTCTTTTTTCCCTCGCGTTCAAAATGCGTCAGTGTAGATTGCCGCCATCTTGGCCCCCTCTCCAACTCCTTTTAACTTTGTTGACGAAACACATTTCTCTGTTTTGGCTGTTTCCACTCCCTGTTAGCAGCTTTCCTTGGCAGGTATCCCATGACTCTGGCATCTGCAACATATTGTTTGGGGTCTTCACCAAGGGAAAAATTATGTCTTCACCAGCTTTCTGGTTTTGCTAGTAACCTTCACCACCTAAGCTTGGCTGTCCTGGAACTTGCTCAGTAGACCAGGCTGGCTTTGATCTCAGAGATCTGCTTGCAACTGTCTTGAGAGTGCTGGGATTAAAGATATATATCACCATACCTGGACCTAAGCTGTTCTTTAACTCCTTTTCTCAAGATGAAAGCTTAGCTGTGTGGGGTGTTGCCCAGAGGTCACCACTCTATTTATTTAACATTAGGCTTTTGTTTGATCTGTTTATTTCCTTGAACACTGGATTTAGCTCCATTGCATGTCCCGGTGCCTCTTTTCTCCTTTAACTGTACATTTTCCATTTTTCTTGCTCAGCTTGCTCCTTGTCATTATAGATCTTCATAAGAGTGAACACTAACAATCAAATGACAGAGTCAATACTAGGCTGTTCTGAGATTTCTTCTGCCAACAGAATTAATCCAAAACTCTTAACTTTAGCCTTAGGCAAATTTTTCAGACAAGGGCAAAAAACAACCACATTCTTAGCTAAACTATTGCAAGAACAGTCTCTAGCCACATACTAAACTTCTCCTCTGAAGCCTCTTGAGCTAGGCCTCCACTGTTCAAATCACCCTCAGCACCATTGTCTTTCATATTCCTATTAACATAGACAATTAAACCTCACTTCAAGCATTCCATTGCTTTCCTAACCCAAAGTTCCAAATCCACATTCATCCAAACAAAAGTATGGCAATACCTATTGTATCAACACCCCACTCCTGGTTCCAACTTTTGTCTTGGGGTTTTATTGCTGTGAAGAGATACCATGACCACAGAAACTCTTATAAAGAAGAAAAATTAATTGGTTTACAGTTTCAGAGGTTTAGCCCATTTTTATCATGGCAAAAAGCATAGCAGCATGCAGGCAGACATGGCACTGGAGAAGGAGCTGAGAGTTCTACATCTCGATCCACAGGCAATAGAAGGAAACTGTGTCACTCTTGGTGTAGCTTGAGCATATGAGATCTGAAAGTCTGCCCCTGAAGTGACACATTCCCTCCAACAAGGCCACACCCAGTTTAACAAGGCCACACCTTCTAATAGTGCCACTCCCTATGAGCTTACAGGGGCCATTTTCTTTCAAACTACCACAGTAGGGTTGGGAGATGGTTATAACAACTTTTGAAACAAAGATCTGGTTGCCATTTTCTGGGACAAGTTGTACATAACCATTTGTAGTTAAGGCTACAGGTGGAGCATAGCACAATTCTTGAGAAACAGATTTAATCATAAACAGGAATGAATCTAGTTTGTCTTTACTATAAGCTGGCTTTCAAGCCGAAGATGGAGGCAGGCTGGTTAATCAGGATTCCAAGTACTTTATGGAAGAAACTATCTTTCCAGCCTGGCTCATGTAATTTATATAGTTATAGAACAAAAACAAATAAAAATAAATAAATCAAAAAATTCAAATATGTTGGTATGGACATCAGTTGGTAAGTTACAGCAAAGCGGGCGAAATCTACACAATAGCTATCATATGTTATATTAGCTTTGGGGATGATGGAAGTCAGGTCTGTTACTAATACATCCCAAAAGGTTTCACATGGAAGTCACAAAGACATCACGGCAAACACTGAGGTGGACTACGAACAACATTAAAGAGACCAAAGATAGCCCAAGATAATTTGGTTCTGGAGTTATAACATTCCAACTCATCCCAACCACACATTTCTAATTAGTTAGCTAGCCTTTTGGAATCTTTAAAATAGATGTACCATTGTGTGCAGTGACTTCAGTCCACAGATGTTACCCACAAGGTAGTAAAACAGGAAGTCATTTTCAATCTCTTTTCCTCCTTTAAGTGCTGGGGTTGAACCCAGGGTCTTATACATGTTGGGCAAGTGCTCGACCACTGAATTAGACTTCCACTTGAGATGGTCTCATTCTGTGGTCTCATCAGTATCCCTGGGGCTTTCTGGAAGCTTCAGTACAGGGTTGGTGGCTGCTGCCCCTCTCACCATGCTTATATTCACCTTCTTGTGAGTAGACTCTTCTCTCTTTAGCTGGTACGTCCCTCATCCTAAGGGTCCCCTTTGGAATGACTTGGGGTATGAGGAAAGCAGAAAGATATTCCTTGACCTCATCCTGTACATTATTGCTGTTTTTATTTCTCATTGTGTAATTTCACATGTTGAACCATATTGCCCCATGCTCGTCACTCTGCCCTCTTTTCCACTTCGCACCCTTTAGCCTCTTTTATCTCCATACATAGTTTTACTTCTATTTTTGTGCAATACATACACATATGATTTTGTGTGTCTATATAAGGTCTAGGAACCACATATGAATAAAACCCCTGCTATCTTCCCAAGACTGCCTTTAATCTCTGAGTATGATTATCTTCAGTAGCATCCATTTTCCTGAAAGTGATACAATTTTGTTATTCTTTATGGCTAAAAAAAATTCCATTGTATATGCACACTGCATCTTCTGGTTGGCCATTCCCTATCCATGGTCTCTGGATGGTGTGGGCACCACTGATCTTTGAGGAGGGATACACTGGGGGTTCCATGGCATAGACATTTTTATAGTTCCCAACTTGGGGGTCATGCAACCCTTTCACAAGCATTGCCTAAGACCATGGAAAACAGAGATATTTACATTATGATTCATAACACTAGCAAAATTACAGTTATAAAGTAGCAACAAAAAAATTTTATGGTTGGGGGTTACCACAGCACGAGGAACTGTATTAAAGGGCATGGCATTAGGAAGAATGAGAACCACTGGTGTAGGCGGTACTCCTAAGAAGCTTTTCTGAGAATGTTTTCCTGCAACCTTTGGGACGGCTGGGCTGTTTGGAATGTATTTTGTAGATGTGATCCCTGGACCGCTTCTTTTCTACTTGTGGTGGAGAGCTGTTTCCTCCTCTCTGAGGTCAGGGCCATCCTGTCATCTTTTTTTTTTTGGTTTGTTTGTTTTTGGTTTTGGTTTTTCGAGGCAGGGTTTCTCTGAATATCTCTGGCTGTCCTGGACTCGCTTTGTAGACCAGGCTGGCCTTGAACTCACAAAGATCCGCCTGCCTCTGCCTCCCAAGTGCTGGGATTAAAGGCGGGCGCCACCACCGCCCGGCCAATCCTGTCATCTTTGTCTCTGCCAACAACCCCCACCCAAATTTACATCCTATGGTAAGTGCTTTGTTAGACTCTCCCACCAGATCCGGGTTCCTCAGTGCTTTAGTTACCTTTATACTGCTGTGATAAAATACTGAGACAAAAGCAACATGTAGGAGAAAGGGTTTACCATGGCTCACAGTTCCAGGACTAAATGGCCCATCAAGGTAGGGAAGACCCAGAAACAGGCAGGGAAGCATGGTAGCAAGAGCGGGAGGGAGATTACTCACGTTGTATCTGATCACAGGAAGCAGAGAGTAAACTGGAATTCTACTCAGTTTACTTAGACCCACTCTTCTTCCAAAGGATTCCACAACCTCCCCCCCCCCCCGCCCCCAGCACCACCAGCTGGGGACCCCTACTTCAGGAACTTCTTCAGAAAGATGGATGTCTTACATTCAAACTATGATACTTAGTCCACTTCCTGCTCTACAGCAATGTTCCCTGGTCCTAGCTTTCCTATGCAGACATCTTGGCCTGGGAGCTTTCTGTGTATTCATTCTGAGACATTTCTTTTGGTGTTGATGTTTTGTTTTGTTTTGTGTTTTAGAGATACGGTTTCTTTGTGTCATAGCCCTGGCTGTCCTGGAACTTGCTGTGTGGGCCAGACTGGCCTTGAACTCACACAGATTTGCCTGTTTCTGCCTCCCAAGTGCTGGAATTAAGGACATGTGCTTTTAATTAGTTAAAGACACCACACCGGCCTGAGACACTTCTGAAGGCACCTCGAGCAGAGACAGCTGCCAGCCTTCTGACCCTCACCATTCCTCTGCCTTAATAGTTTTGCTTTGTTTGTCTTCTGTGCAGCCTGGATGACTTCAAACCTATTGCCTCACCCCAATCCCCAGACTGAGCCACACCCTGTCTCTGATAAATTTTTTTTTTAAGGTTTTTTGAGACAGGGTTTCTCTGTGTAGCCTTGACTGTCCTGGACTCGCTTTGTAGACCAGGCTGGCCTTGAACTCACAGAGATCCGCCTGCCTCTGCCTCCCAAGTGCTGGGATTAAAGGCATGTGGCCACCACATGATAAAGATTTCTAATTTAAAGAAATTACTGCCCAGTATGGTGGCACATGCCTGTAATCCCAGCACTTGGGAGGCAGAGGCAGGTGGATCTCTGTGAGGTTTGAGGCAAGCCTGGTCTACAGAGTGAGTCCAGGATAGCCAGGGCTGTTACACAGAGAAACCCTGTCTCAAAAAAACAACCTCCCCCCAATTACTTATTTTTGTTTTATTCCTGCATGTATGTCTATGCATGCCTGGTACTGGTGGAGGCCAGAAGAGAGCATCAGATCCCCAAAACTGGAGTTACAGATAGTTCTGAGACACTATGTGGGTGCTGGGAACCAAACTACAAGAGCAGTAAGCACTCTTGGGAATTTTGGTGTCCTTTCATGGGACCAAATGGTCCAGGAGAAGTTGCATTTCCCTCTTAGAGTTTTTAGTGTCATTAGTAAACAAATAATTTAGGAATGATTCAAATTAGAGGGTTTTTTTTCAAAGCCCCAAACCCCAAGGCAGGCAAGCTCTAGTGTTCAACAACCACCTGGAGAGGGTGAACGGAGGCATGGAGTGTCCTTTAAGCTGGTGTGGAGGACAGGCATGCAGTGGATATGCAGCCACATGGCAGGGAGGGAGGCTTCAGAAAAAGACTGAGCCCCAAATGTTGGGGAGACCCAAAGAATTAGGGAAAGCATGCTCAGGAAAGAGAAAAAAAGAAAAGGAAAAGTTACTTTTCTGAATAATTCAGAACAATGAGGCAGACTTCCGAAGCCACTCAGCTACAGCCTAGTAAGCTGCCATGCTGAGGGTGGGGATTTTGGGAAGGAGAAGTACAGTATCACATTAGAGGACTAATTATTCCACCTGTCCCTTTAGTAGAATGGCTTAAGGTGAGCTAGCCATCCTAGGCTGGGTGATCGAACCAGCCCAGCTGGAATGGTAGGTTTCCACCCAGGCCAGAGATTGTATTCTCTTGACCAAGAGTTTCCCCCTGTAACATTTACCGCTGATCCATCTTTCAACCCCAAGATTCCTAATTTTGTGAGTCATCAAAGACCACATGCCTGAGACCTCCTGGGGGGAATTTAATTAATATTTGTCAAGAACCAGGGCATCCTAGGGAAAGGTGCTGTGTGCAGGAAATATTCTTTTAGACCCCAATTGTCTGGCCCCTCCAGAGGCCCTATAATTAAGCAACAGTTGTGGTTCTTGAGTGGCTAAGACTTTAACATTTAACTATGTAGTAATTAAGCCAGGCCTTCTGGAGGCTGGCGCACCACTCGCTTTGCAGTGAGGAAGGGAATCCCGCCAAGCATCTCTGCAAAAAAACACGCTCAGGTTCCGGGAACCTTGCCAAATGCTTTTCCTATATTCCGAATGCGGTTGCTGTCTCCCTCTGTGCGATTCTTTTAAGGTGAGCGGAAATGTCTTCTGTTTCTTACACTTCTCTGGTATGTAATTGGTCAAGCATCCATACCCGTTGGGAGAGGTTTGATTGGAACATTCTCAATGTAGCCCTGGGCCCAGAAGCAGAGACAAGAAGGTGGGTGTGGCAACGCCAGTGAAGGGGCGTGGGGTGGAGGGATGGCTGTGTGGGCAGAGGGAGGAGCAAGAAATGCAAGGAAATCCACTCACCCGCCCACTACTCTTCCCTGGTTCTCTGGACTACATTTCCCAGCTTCCCTTGCAGTAAAGTAAGGGCCATAAGGCTGTGCTATGGCTAATGGGATGTGTACAGACCCAGGGGATACGTCTTCAGGCCTAGGTAAACATTTTTTGGCTCTAGAATTCACTGGCATTCACATTCCAGAAGACCCTCCTCCCCCACCCCCCAAAAAAACCCAAATAAAAACAAATCCAATGCAATAAAGCAGGCCCAGGGCTTCAAGAAACCGACCATCCGTGGAATTCCAGAAAGCAGCTAACCCCATGATAGGCCCTGGAGTCCGGAGTTCCCCAAGACAATTCTGACTCCCTCCCACCCGAAGCTTAAAAGAGAAACAGTATACTTGAAAGGTAGTTTCTGGGCCTGGTAAGATCCGAGCACCCCGTCGCACCAACCTCTCTGAATCATAAAAGCTTGTCTCGTGGTTTTGAGGTTGAACTAAGTCTTTTCTTTGATTTCACTGAACTTACTACACCTTTGAAGGCGGTGGCGCCACAAAATGGCACAAGAGCTGAGATCCTGAAACCTTAGGAAAACCACAAACCAGAACTTCTTCGCTGCGTTTTGCATGAATACAAAGTCAGATTACCGTCATCGTCATCATCAATAGGTTATCTCCGCCGAAGAAATAAGTCAATTCGAGCCTAAT
>CAJQZJ010032473.1:45325-111081 GCA_907164525.1 Lophiomys imhausi
AGGACGTGGGTCTGTGTGATGTGCACACTTCGGGGGCCCAGGCAGCTGTGAGGCTGAGGTTCATGTTGGTATAAGGAAGTTATTGTACTTGGCACTCCTGCCCTTCATGCCTACCAACGGCCGCCTCTGCACTTCCACCTCCCTCCTTTATGCAGTTCATTCTGCGGGTCTCATGCTCACAGGTGTCATGGATCTAGAGTATATCAACAAAGGCCCTGTGTGGGACATCGGGGTAGGACCATACCATGCCCTGTGTGGTGGTGTCCCAGGTCCCCTGCCAATGGGCTGCAGAGGCTGGAGGGGGAAGGCATACTTTCTCTGGAGTTGCAGCTAAGGTTGGGTGTTGGAGACCCTGGGGCCTCCTGAAACAAATCCCACTGTGTTCATTAGTCTTTTGTCAACTTAACACAAGCTAGAGTCATCTGGGAAGAGGGAATTTCAGGTGAGAAGATGCCTGCATTTGATTGGCATGGAAGCAAGTCTGTTTTCTTGATTGATGGCTGATATGGGAGGGTTCAGCCTACTCTGGGTGGTGTCACAACTGGGTGGGTAGTTCTGGGTGTAGGCATACTTTTTGGCTGCTTTATTGGGTTCTATTTTCTACCTCCCTACCACCCCATCCCTTCCAACCCCTCAACACTAGGTAGGAGAGAAAGAAAGTTAGAGGGAAAGATTAGATTACTTTCTGTTGATTAGGGATGTTGAATTCCTTGGAGCAATGTTGATCTTTGTTGTCAGTATATCCAATTTCTTCTTTTTGTCTCTTTGCTCACAATCACTTGACAAACCACAGCAGCAGGAACCAGAAGCAGCTGCCACAGGCCCTTTTGGGGCTCTTACATTTATACCCTCTCAAGAGTCCCTATAATTAACCTACCTGCCTCTTGTAAAAATCACGCCCCGCCTAGAGCTTGAGACAAATCATAGCGGTTGTGGACTGAAGCATCCCCGTATTCCACACCTGGAATTAAAACAAAAACATATTCCCGTAATATAACTGGGTTTTTATACACCCAGGGTTGTAAGAAGTATAGCTAACCATGGGCCTGAGAGAAAGCCAGTAGGTAACTCTCTTTTGTGGTTTTTGCCTCTGCTCCTGCTTGAGTTCCTGCCCTGATTTCCATTAGTGATGGTCTATGATTAGGATGTATAAGCCAAATAAACTCTTTCCTCCTCAGTTGCTTTTAGTCATGGTGGTCACATCTCAGCAACAGAAAGCAAACTAGAATACCTTCTGTCTTACTTGTCCTCCTGCAGGTGTTGTGTGTGGTGTTCTTGGGTCCCTGTCTCATCTCCAGCTCAAGTAGGCAGTGACAGGAGAGCTGACACACATGAGCTAGGAAAATGTGTGCCTGTTAGAGGGGCCAAGGTGGAATGCTTACATGGTGTCTGGCTTACTCATCTCTGTAGGATGGCTCTGCTTAGAACCCTAGCAGACGAGGAGGGAACAGCTTGATCATGGGATGAGCAGAGGCTGTCAGAGAGGGATCCATTGAAGGGAGTCAACCTACCCATGAACTGTGAATACTTGTGTCTGCATGGGCCCTGGTGGTAGCAAGAGAGGAATTATAATACATATACTGTATGAGCTTTGAACTGTTCTAGGTACTGCTGGCTAGGGCAGGTAGTCTGTGGCTTCAGAGTGGAGGCCTCATCAGGTCTCAGAGGTCCAGGCATGACTTCTTAGAGATCAAGTTGGATGTTCAGAGAGGTCTCATTATTGCAACAGTGCCTTGGGCCCCTGTGCGCAAATGTATTTCACACCCTTCAGGGCATCCTGGGGCTAGCTGATTCTGTAAGAGGGGACATATCAAACTCCAGTAGCTCAAGGGTGGAAGGATCTGGTACCTGGCTCCCTGGAGGTGATAAGAGCAGATTCCATGCTCAAACAGAGTCCCAGAAGATAGTGAAGGGCACTGTAGGAACTTCGAACTGTGGGCCAGGAAAACTTTACCTTTTTGGCACCATGTTTGCTGTGTGTCCATGCTGTCATTTCATCTCTGGCAAGAAGGAGGGCATCTGTCATCCATGAAGGGTAGGTCAGTGTGAGGGAGGGGAACTGGGTGTCTATATAGGTGTAGGTAGGATATATATGTGGCTAAGAGACACAGGTGACTAGAAAAAGGCAAGCATTATAGTTCAAGTCAGTTTATCTAACTAAGTTTCATTCCATTTGTGTGAGTGTATGTGTGTGTATGTGTTGCATGCAATAGCGCAGCATGGTGGTTAGATGGTAACTTGCAGGAGTGGGCTCTCTTCTCCCACCATTTGGGTCCTAGGGATTGAACTTAGGTTTTCAGTTTGGCAACAAATGCTTTTACCAATTAACTCATCTACCTGAGCCCAGCTCATTAATCTGAAAATATTTTTATTAGCATATATTAACTGTACACTGTAATAAGTTTCATTATGACATTTTCATACTTCCACACATGGATATATATTTTGATCATATTCACCCCCACTTGTCCCTCTCACTCCCATTGATCCCCTCCTTTTCTCAATAAGGATGCTGTTTTCTTTGGGTGAGCCTGAGAGTTCAGCCCTGGTGAAGAGCCACTTCAGATGCACGGGCCTCTTACCATTAGCTATACCACTGAAGGAGATGTCCCTCCCTCCATCAGCAATCATTAACTGAGTCTAGCTCTTCAGGGAGGTTCAGAGGCCTCTGTAATGGGTCCACTCCAGCTATGCCTTTTTAAAATATGAAACTTTGGTTCTGTTTGCTGGATAGATTTCCTCATGGGTGCTCTAGCCCTTTACCTCCCTTCTCTGTTAGTCTGTGGAGTGGGAGCCTCATATTGCGCCTAGGTATCCAGCTCCAAACTCAGCAGATGCCACAGGCCCATGAAGGCCCATTTATCAGCCTCAGCTGCACATGCCACATCCTGAGGAATCTAGAGGAAAAACAGATGGTTGTATGTGGATGGCATTTACTTACTGTCTGTCAATATTTGAGAAGTTTTATTACTTTGCAGTGTCGGGTTTTAGAATAAATTAAATGGCTAATGGAAATATTAAAATAGAATTAATTTAACTAAACAAATAAAAAACTGGGAGAGGTGATGTGATTTGTTTAGAAGTTCCTAAATAAATTTTCAGAGGAAACCTCAGGGAAGGGAAAGGGGATGGAGCCTGGGATGTCTAAGCTAGCCAGGTGTCGGTGGGCCCTTTGGGGCCTGAGAGGGAGGCCTGTGTGGAAGACAGCTGAGGCACATAAGCCTTCCAGTGCTCACACCTGGAACCAGGACTGACATTAGGCTCCTCCCAGTGAGCTGGAGCCTGCCTGCCCCTTCTCCATCTTATGCTTAGTGTCTGGCTGAAGCTTCAAGTTTCAGAGCAAAGGCCGCGTCACACCCACCCCCAGCCTGTCCATAAATCAGAAAGGGAAGCAGAGAAGTTAACAGGGGACATAAGATGCTTTCAAATAACATATAGTGCTACAGAGATGCTTCAAGTGTGTTTGGGGGAGTATCAAGGCTGATCGTTTTTTGTTTTTTTTTTTTAAACAAGTATTGACTACGTGCCCATTTTAATGTTTTAAGGGGAATATGAGAGCTATTCTTTGCTCAGTGGCTCATTGAGTGTCTTGTGCCCTCGCTTTTTACCAGAAACCCATTAAGAAAGCAGTTCTTGAAGGAAAGCATGGCCTCTTTAGGCAGTTTTTCTACTGTAGTTGAGGAGAGTCTCTGGGTCCATATCCCAATGCTTTTGTTCAGCGTCAGGAAGATGGCTTCTGATTCTTGGCTCTAGCGAAGGTGAGGAGTGGAGAAGAGAAGCAGTGACTCAGCAGGTGGAAGAGGGCTCACAGAGCAGACCTTTTCTTACTCCTCCTTCACCAGGCAAGACTTTGTAAGCCACATACATTTTGGCTCTCAACAGACACGTGGGGAACCTCTATGGTTCAAGTATGTCCCCCACATTTCTTGTGCTGAACCCTTAATCTCAAATCATCATGCTAATTGAGAATGAGGTCTTTGGGATCAGATGACTCCTGGATTAACACATTAATGGCCTGCCCAGAGAGTGGCTTTGTTATATATAAGCCACACTCTCTCCTAGCTTGCCCTATGTTGTCCTAGGATTCTGCAAAGTTCTCACCAGCAGAAAGGACAAAACCTGATAGAGCCCTGGACCTTAAACTTCCAGATGTATGAGCTGAACAAACCTTTACCCTTTATAAATCACCCAGCCTGAGGTAGTCCATTATAGCAACAGAAAATAGACTAAGGCAGGAGCCAAGGGAGAGTCGGCCAAGCAAGGAGATGGTGGAATTCTGTCTCTCAGAGACAAGAAGATGCAATATGGAGAGTCCCAGCTTTACAGGAGCCTGGATTAGGAGGGGTGGAACTGAAAGGTGACAGGAAGGGGACTCATGGGTGCCTCTAGAATCCTGATCTTGTCATCAGTTGGGCATCCAGTTTTTACACATGGCTAGTGGGAAGTGGAGAGTGGGTGTATGTGTGGCATTTTGGAAAGGTTCTGACTGAGATGCTACCCAGAGGCCGTGGGAAGCCTGGGCTGTAGAGGGAAGCAGCTCACACACATCCTGGAGACACTAGAGAGGAGGCAGGGCTCAGGAAGAGGTCTTGGCTTCTGACTCTCAGGTCAAGTACAATGCATGAGTCAATAGACCTGTGCAGTAACTCTGCTGGCCCCCAGTCCTTAAACATCCTGCTAACAAAAAACGGGCTAGTAGGAAGTGATGCTCTCACATTCAACTTTTAATGGTGCCGAATCTTCATTTCCCAGCACATGTGGCCTAACAAATAGCTTTCTTCAGAAAACTGGTGTGTGTGTGTGTGTTTGTATGTGTGTATGTGCCTGTATGTATATATGTGTGGTGTGTGTGTATTTTTTGTATACACATGTATGTGCAGGTGTTCTAAACCACATGGAAGCAGAGTCCAGAGGCTGGGAAGTCCAAGATCTAACTGACTTTGCTTGTGGATACCCTTGATTCTGTCCCCTCTGGAGAAAAGCAGCTCTGTGCAATCACATAGTGAAAGGTAGATTCCTTTGCAAGACCATCTAGGGCCTATTGGGAGCCAGGCATCCTTGTGACCTCTTGAGGACCCCACCCCTTAGTCACATTACACAAACCTGGATTTTAAAAGGAGCACTGTCATGAAAGCACCTTCTACCAATCCACTGATGTGTGAATTAAGCAGGCCCTAGCCTGCCTTTCTCACCTCTGGGGACTTTACATCCTGTAACTACCCGAGCAACACTCTGCCAATGAGCCCCCCCCCTCCCCCCCAACCAGCTGCCACCTGGCTCTTGCTGCGCGCTGCTCTGCTCGTTATGTTCCTGTGTACCTGCATCTGACACTGCCACCTGCCTTTGCTCCACGGGCTCTAGCTCCCTGTACTCCAGGAGTGTTGTCCCCGCCAACCCCACCTGCTGCTGCTTGGGGCCCTGAAGCAGCTCACCATCTGGTCCTTCTCCCCAGTAGAAGGGATTTCCAAGCCCCCTGGGGAATGTGGGTGCCTGAAGAGTTTCCTTCCTCTGCAGTCAATCCATGAGAGTAGGCAATTGCTCTTGTACTGTCTGGGGCAATGTCTTGCAAATATCCAGGAACAGTGTGCATGAGTGTAAGGTACAGGAGAGGTGTGTGCCAGGGTCCTTGCAGGATGCTAGTGCCATTCCTCATCAGCACTTCATTGTCCAGCTTCTCTATTCCTCATGCAGCACCTTAGCATTAAGTCATGGCCCTGACTACTGGGATACAGGCTGGTCCTGCAGTTCTTGGGGAATCCAGGGACATGACATCCATCTCTTGTTCCTCTCTGCACTAGTTACTATCTGTTGTTGTGATAAAACACTGGCCAAACCAAACTTGGAAAGAAAAGGTTTATATGGGTCACACTTCCATGTCCCAGCAATGACCTTCTCTCTGATGGCACCTGTTTACTTAACCACTGGAAAATTTTCATGGGGGCAGAGACATCAGCTTCTAAAGGAGCTTGGTTGCTCTAGCCTTTCCTCCTAGCAGATTTGGGTGTCTGAGAGTCGAAGCCCATGTGTCTACATCCTGAGTCCCTTCTCACTGAGGGGGAGCTCCTGGAACCCTCTGGAGATAAGGCTCCCATAAAGCTTGTCCATTCTGCCCAGTCCCATTGTCCTGGATTTACCAATCCCATCCCAGTAAATCAGCAATTCCAGCAAGCATCAGTTCCCAAGTTCCTAAGTCACTCCTGCTATGGGCCCAGGGATGCTGTACTATCTTCTGTGTTGTAGTCAGGGTTACTATTGGTGTGATGAAACACCATGACCAAAACAACTTGGGAAAAAAGGGTTTATTCAACTTACACTTGTATATCATTGTTCATCATCAAAGGAAGTCAGGACAGAAACTCAAACGGCAGGAACCTGGAGGCAGAAGCTGATGCAGAAGCCTTCTTACTGGCTTGTTCTCCATGGCTTGCTCAGCCTGCTTTCTTATAGAACCCAGGACCACCAGCCCAGGGATGAAATGACCTATAGATGGCTGGGCCCTCCGCCATCAATCACTAATTAAGAAAATGACCTACAGGCTTGCCAGAAGCCCCATCTTATGGAGACATTTTTCTAATTGAGGTTTCCTCCTCTCAGATGACTTTAAGTTGTGTCAAGTTGAAATAAAACTATCCAGCATATCTTGTAAACTTCTAGGCCCTGCTTACTCCAGGAAGCTTTGCCTAATTACCAATACTATATATACCCCAGGAGCTTTTTGCCTTACCGCTACCAGTACTGGGTCCCTGTTGCACGGGCTGCTGAGGGAATCAGTTCCAGAGGCCTCCTTCCCTAGAACCAGCCATCTGAAGTGGTTCTCCCATGAACCAGGTCCTGAGCACAAGTGACTTGGGCTGAGTGGCCATGATACCAGCTCATCCTTTGGCATTCAAGAGTGGGGCTGGCCCCCAGAGCTTACCTGCATGGGAGTGACAGGCTGGGTGTTTGGAACCCATACAAAGCATCCATCAACCTACAGACTAGCTCTGGAAGAGGGGGCAAGCAAACTTGGGTGCTGCAGCTGTGGACAAAGGAGGTAGCATGGCACCATGCTCACAGGAGTGGCTGGCAAGTTCATGCCCAGGAGGGAGGTGGTCCCCTGAGAAGGGGGATAACTGAGCACTTCCATGGGGGTGTCTTGTGTGTTGAGTCTGACATGGCCTGGGAGGTGTCTGTTAGTAGGAAACTGGGCCCACTTGCTAGCTTGGCATGGGAGTCAACACTCTGAGTATGTCTTTATGAGGCCAGCCAGGGCAGGAGCTGAGTGAGGGTGGACACCAGGGTCCTCTGTGATGGTGCGGAGTCTTCACTTGAGCTCAGGCTACGGGGACAGGCCAGTGCTTTCCTTTCTGCTTCCCTTTTATTTTTCATGCTCCACCTTAATTGTTGTTAGAAGGTGGGAGAAGAGGAAGGGTGAATAAGACCACAGCGCCAAAGGGCATCTTGTTCTAAATTGAAGTATGCTCTCTGCTCTCTCATTTATCTGCTTATTATCTGTCCCTCTGTCATCTCCCTCCTGCCTGGCTCCTATTTACTTCTATCCACACAGGGGCCTTGACACCAAGGGCATGTGTCCTTGAGAGACAAAGCTTAGCGCACCAGGGAAAAGGTTGCTTTCTCTCTCTTCACTGAGCCAGGCCCAGCAATCTCAGAACAATGGCATAAATCCAGATTTCATTAAATCAAGGGAGGGAACTATTTTTTGAAAGAGGATAAATAGAACTTAATTTGCCATGTGGTTAGAATTAACTGAGAACACTTCCCACCAGCCTTTGAAGGGTTTGATGGTAGAAACAGGCCTCCTTGGCTCTGGCTTGGCCCTCAGTGCTATTCAAAGTTCCCCTCATCAAGGCTAGCGGCTGGTACTGGCCAGGGTGAGGTACACAGCGCATCTTGGGTAAATGTTTGCCTTTCAGTGGCTGTGCTGAGGGATGGTGCAGCTGTGGAAGATCTCCTCCCTTCTAGAAATTCTTCCCCACCCACCAAACTCCACAGGGGCTGCTGCATTCTTGGGGTGGGGAGCTGGCAACAAGGAGAAAGACTCACAGGGGTCACTCAGCTGTGCTGGTCCCCCTTACTCTGCTCAGGATATGCCATGGACAGCTGTTAGCCACATGCTGTGGGGGAAGAGTCTGTTGCATTGCTGTAATCTGACCATTTCCTGTAAAAGTTCCTGTGTTGGAGACTTAATCCCAAGTGCTGTGTTGATGGTTGTCTTAGAGTTTCATTGCTGGGAAGAGACACCATGACCATGGCAACTCTTATAAAGGGAAAACATTTAATTGGGGCTGCCTTACAGTTTCAGAGGATTATCATTACAGTGGGAAGCATGGTGGCATGCAGGCAAACATGGTGCTGGAGAAGGAGCTAAGAGTTCTACATCTGGATCGGCAGGCAGCAGGAAGAGACTGAAATACTGGGCCTGGTTTGAGCAGGCCTTTCAGAAAGGTTTGAGACCTGAAAGCCCACCCCCGTGACACACTTCCTCCAACAATGCCACACCAACTCCAATAAGGCCAAACCTCCCAATAGTGCCACTCCCTATGAGCCTATGGGGGGCCATCTTTTTTTTCCCCCAAATCACCACAATAGTACTTGCACACAAGACCCTTCAGAGGTAATCAGGGTTAGCTGATTACATTAATTTTCTTCAGTTAAGGACTGAAGAACCAGAAGCAGAAGAGCCAGAAGAAGAAGAGAAGGAGGAAGAGAGGCCTGAGCTACTATACTCTTTCTCATGCCATGTGATGTGCCCAGTCATGGAATGATGCAGCATGAAGGTTATTACCAGCATCAGCCCTGCCATCATGAGCTTCTATGATTCAGAAGCAAGTGCCTGGGCATATACATATATATGTGTGTGTGTGTGTGTGTGTGTGTGTGTGTGTGTGTGTGTGTGTATTTGTAGCAAAAGAAAACAGAGTGGGGCCCCAAGCAGTAGCCTACTAGAGACATTACTTACCTGCCTCCTCCTGTGTGTTCTGGTTTGCTTTCTGTTGCCATGATAAACACCACAAACAGCTTAGGGAGGAAAGACTTTATTTGGCTTTACACATCCTGAGCACATTCCATCCCTGAGAGAAGTCTGGACAAGAACTGAAGTAGGAACCTAGAGGTAGGAGCTGTGGAGGAAAGTGGCTTATGGTTTGTTCCCCATGGCTTGCCCAGTTTGCTTTATATACAACACAGGGACACTTGTCTAGGGGTGGCATCACCCAAAATGGTCTGTGCCCCCCATGTCAATCATTAAGAAAATGGTCCAGAGATGTGAATGCAGACCAATCTGATTGAGGTAGTTCCTTAATTGAGGTCTCTTCTTCATGTCCTTTTTCTTTCTCTTTCCCAAGACCATATGTTAACATCACAATGTAAAACACAGCCCAAGTTTTGAAAGTTGCACAGTCTTTAAAAACATCAACATTTGAAAGTCCATTTAAAAATTCAAAGTTCAAGATGGCGGCAGTCAGCAGGGACACTTTTTGAGCTGGTTGGGGGGTGGTAGCTACAACATCACAGAAATATAAACAAGCTGAGCAACATCCTGAGAATCGTGAACCTGCAGGTTCACACCTGGCGAACCCAGGGACTAGGGGGGATCCCTCGTGGGACCCTAAGACACTCCCAGGCAGTGGAGAGCAGCACAGCAGGGCGGAGCTCTGCGCAGACCCAGGCAGCCTGGACCCAGGCAGTGCTGTGCAGAACCCAGACCAAAGGAGCGGTGTGGCATGGATCCAAGCAGTGGGGAGCGTGGAGCATGGCGTGGCGTGGCATGGCGCGGAACCCAGGCCAAGGAGTGAGCCACGGAAGTGGGCAAGAGCCACTCACAAACACAGTGAGTGGACAGGCTCGGGCCCAAAGCAAAGGTTAGTGGCAAGAGACACGGACTCCGGTCCAAGCACAGACCTGCAGCATGGGGCAGAGGTCTGGGGTACAGAGCAGAGGCCACTGGCGCAGGACACAGGCCCAGGACCCAGGGCAGAGGCCAGCATGGACCCGGCCAGAGAAATGGGCAAAAGCCACACAGTGGCTGACAGGGAGGCATAAGCATATCTGTGTTTACCCAGAAAGGTGCTGGACAGAAAGGTCCCTCTATGGATATTCAATCACTTGGAAGAACATTGTGCTCAGACAGGGCAGAGGGCTCCTCTTCTTGTACTGGTACAGTCTTCCACAGCTCTGGTTACTGCAGGGTCTTGGGAGGTAGCACTGACTGCCAGATAGAGGTACCTCCTGGTTACCTGAGCACCTGAGCACCGAATATTCACACGGTCACTGCAACACCCTAAAGAGGACCAGCAGTGCCACTGAAACAGTCTAGAAGACATCAGGAACAATCAGCTTAGGGCAACCAGATGGCTAAAGGTCAGCAAAAGAACAAAACTGTAAAAAATCAGGGAAATATGACTCCAGTGAAATTCAGTGAGGTTAACACACCAAGCCCTGAACATCCAACCACAGCTAAAACACATGAAAATGATGACAAATCTATACTTAATAAAATGATGGAGTCCTTTCAAGAAGAAATGAAAACATTGAAAAAATACAAAGAATCCTCAATTTTACAAATAAAAGCATTGGAGAATATCATTAGAGACCTCCAAGCCAACACAGCCCAATATGAGCAGGAAAGAGACAAAGCAATAAACGATTTGAAAGATTTGGAGACAAAGACAAGTAAATTGGAACAGGAAACATATAAAACGAATAAAATGTTTCAAGACTTGAAACTGGAAGTAGAAGCAATAAAGAAAACACAAACAGATAAGAGTGGAAGTGGAGAATGAGGGAAGAGAACAGGAACTACAGACATGAGTATCAAAGATAAGATACAAGAGATGGAAGACAGGATCTCAGGCATGGAAGATTTGATGGAAGAAATCAGTACAACAACCAAAGAAAATGAGAAATCTAAAAAAGTTCTCACCCATAATATCCAAGAAATCAAGGACTCAATGAAAAGGCGGAACCTAAGAATTATAGGCATAGAGGAAAGAGAAGACTCCCAACTCCAAGGTCTAGGAAACATCTTCAACAAAATCATAGAAGAAAACTTCCCAAACCTAAAGAAAGAGATACCAATAAAATTCCAAGAGGCTTACAGAACACCAAACAGATTAGATCAGAAAAGAAATTCCTCTCACTACATAATAATTGAAACTCCAAATGTAAAGAACAAAGAAAGAATATTAAAAGCTGTAAGAGAAAAAGGTCAAGTAACATATAATGGCAGACCCATCAGAATTATACCTGACTTCTCCTCAGAAACTTTAAAAGCCAGAAGGGCCTGAGCAGATGTCCTACAAGCCCTGAGAGAACATAGGTGCCCAGCCAGACTACTATACCCAGCAAAACTCTCTATCAACATGATGGAGAAAACAAGATATTACATGACAAAATCAAATTTAAACAGTATCTGTCCACAAATCCAGACCTACAGAAGATTTTAGAAGGAAAATTCCAACCCAGAGAAGATAACTACACCCAAGAAAACAGAGGAGGCAAAAACTCCATTGCAGCTAAACCAAAAGAAACACACAACCACCACCTACACCGAAATAATAGGAAATAACAACCATTGGTCATTAATATCCATCAACATCAATGAACTCAACTCCCCAATAAAAAGACACAGGCTTACAGAATGGATCTGTAAACAACACCCATCATTTTGCTGCATACAAGAAATGCATCTCACTAACGAAGATAGATGCTACCTCAGAGTAAAGGGTTGGGAAAAGGTTTTCCAAGCAAATGGACCCAGGAAGCAAGCTAGAGTAACAATCTTAATATCAAATAAAATAGACTTTCACTGAAGTTAATCAAAAAAGATAGAGAAGGGCACTACATACTCATTAAAGGAAATATTCATCAAGATGACATTTCAATATTAAATATCTATGCCCCAAATACAAGGGCACCTACATTTGTAAAAGAAACTCTTCTAAAGCTTAAACCACACATCAATCCCCATACACTAGTAGTGGGAGACTTCAACACCCCACTCACAATAATGGACAGTCATCAAGACAGAAACCAAACAGAAATAATGAGTCTAACAGAGGTCATGAACCAAATGGACCTAACAGATATCTCCAGAACGTTTCACCCAAACACAAAAGAATATACCTTCTTCTCAGCACCGCATGGAACCTCTTCCAAAATCGACCATATAGTCTGACACAAAGCATGCCTGAACAGATACAAGAAAATTGAAATAATCCCTTGTATTTTATCAGACCACCATGGATTAAAGCTGAACTTCAACAACAACAGAAATAACAGAAATCCTACACCTTCATGGAAACTGAACAACTCTTTACTGGATGACTACTGGGTCAGGGAAGAAATAAAGAAGGAAATCAAAGACTTCTTAAAATCCAACGACAATGAAGGTACAACATACCCAAACCTATGGGACACAATAAAAGCAGTGCTACAAGGAAAGTTCATAGCACTAAGTGCCTTCAAAAAGAAAACTGTGACAGCTCATATTAGCGAATTAACAGCTGAACTGGAAGAACTGGGAAAAAAAAGAAGCAAACACTCCCAAGAGGAGTAGAAGGCAGGAAATCATCAAACTTAGGGCTGAAATCAACAACTTTGAAACAAAAAGAACGATACAAAGAGTCAATGAAACCAAGAGTTGGTTCTTTGAGAAAATCAACAAAATAGACAAACCCTTAGCCAAATTAATAAAAGGCAGAGGGAAAAACCCAAATCAACAAAATCAAAAATGAAATGGGAGAAATAACAGACATTGAGGAAATCCAGAGACTCTTTAGGTCCTACTTTAAACATCTATACTCCACCAAATTTGAAAACCTAAGCAAAATGGACAATTTTCTTGATAGACTCCACCTACCAAAGTTAAATCAAGATCAGGTTAACAGATTAAACAGCCCTACAATCCCCAAGGAAATAGACACAGTCATTAAAAATCTCCCAATCAGCCGGGCGGTGGTGGCGCACGCCTTTAATCCCAGCACTCGGGAGGCAGAGGCAGGCGGATCTTTGTGAGTTCGAGGCCAGCCTGGTCTACAAAGCGAGTCCAGGACAGCCAGAGATATTCAGAGAAACCCTGTCTCGAAAAACCAAAAAAAAATCTCCCAATCATAAAAAGCCCAGGGCCAGATGGTTTCAGCACAGAATTCTACCAGACCTTCAAAGAATAGCTAACACCAATACTCTTCAAACTCTTCCACAAAATAGAATCAGAAAGAACACTGCCAAAGTCATTCTATGAGGCCACAGTCACCCTAATTCCTAAACCACACAAAAGATCTAACAAAGAAAGAGAACTTCAGACCAATTTCCCTCATGACTATAGATGCAAAAATACTTAATAAAATTCTGGCAAACTGAATCCAAGAACACATCAAAAGTATCATACACCATGATCAAGTAGGCTTCATCCCAGGAATGCAAGGATGGTTCAACATATGAAAATCCATCAACGTAATTCACCATATAAACAAGCTCAAAGAAAAAAAACTACATGATCATCTCGCTAGATGCTGAAAAAGCATTTGACAAAATCCAACACCCCTTCATGCTAAAAGTCCTGGAGAGGATAGGCATACAAGGACCATACCTAGAAATAATAAAGGCAAGCTGGTGGCCAACATCAGATTAAATGGAGAGAAACTTGAAGCATTTCCTCTAAACTTAGGGACAAGACAAGGATGTCTACCATATCTCTTTTGCCATATCTCTCCAACATAGTACTTGAAGTTCTTGCTAGAGCAATAAGACAGCTAAAGGAGGTCAAGGGGATACAAATTGGAAATGAATAAGTCAAACTATCCCCATTTCCAGATGATATGACAGCATACATAAGCGACACCAAAAATTCCACCAGAGAATTCTTACAGTTGATAAACACCTTCAGCAAGGTGGCTGGATACAAAATTAATTTAAAAAAATCAGAAACCCTTCTTTATACAAAAAATAAATGGGCTGAGAAAAAAATTAGGGAAACAACACCCTTCACAATAGCCATAAACAATATAAAATACCTGGGGGTAATTCTAACCAAGCAAGTGAAAGACCTGTATGACAAGAACTTCAAGTCCTTGAAGAAGGACATTTAAGAGGCCATCAGAAGATGGAAAGATCTCCCATGCTCATGGATAGGTAGGATCAACGTAATAAAAATGGCCATCCTGCCAAAAGGAATATACAGATTCAGTGCAATTCCTATTAAAATACCACCACAATTCTTTATAGACCTGGAAAAAGCAATTCTCAACTTCATATGGAATAACAATTCCATATGGAATTCTGGAATAACCCAGAAAAGCTAACCCAATCCTGTACAAAAACAAAACAAAACAACAACAAAAAAAAAAACCCAAAACATCTGGAGGTATCACCATCCCAGATTTCAAGCTGTACTACAGAGAAATAGTAATAAAAACAGCATGGTACTGGTATAGAAACAGACCAGTGGATCAATGGAATCCAATTGAAGACCCAGAAATGAACCCACACACCTATGGTCACTTAATTTTTGACAAAGAAGCCAAAACCGCACAATGGAAGAAGGACAACATCTTCAACAAATGTTGCTAGTCCAACTGGATGTCCACATGTAAAAGAATTAAATTGGACCCATACTTATAACCTTATACAAAACTTAAGTCCAAGTGAATCAAAGACCTTAGCATAAAGCCGGACACACTAAATCTATTACAAAGAGAAAGTGGGGAAAACCCTCTAACTCATTGGCACAGGTAACAACTTCCTGAACAGAACACCAATAGCTCAGGATCTAAGACCAACAAGCAATAAATGAAACTGAAAAGCTTCTGTGAGGCAAAAGACACTGTCATTTGAACAAAATGGCAACCTACAGATTGGCAAAAAAATCTTCACCAACCCCACATCTGACAGAGGGCTAACATCCAAAATTTACAAAGAACTCAAGAAATTAAATGCCAAGAAACCAAATAATCCAATCAAAAAAATGGGGAACAGAGCTAAACAGAGAATTCACACAGGAGGAATCCCTAATGGCTTAGAGACACTTTACAAAATGCTCAGCATCCTTAATCATCAGAGAAATGCAACTCAAGATGACTCTGAAATTCCATCTCACACCAGTCAGAAGTCAAATGACAGCACATGTTGTTGAGTTGTGGAGAAAGGGGAACTCTCCTCCGTTGCTGGTGGGAGTGCAAGCTGTACAACCACTATGGAAATCAGTCTGGCGATATTTTAGAAACCTTGGAATAGGTTTACCTCAAGACCCAGCCATATCACTTCTGGGTATACATCCAAATGATTCCTCACCAAACCACAAGGACATTTCCTCATCTATGTTCATAGCAGCTTTATTTGTAATAGCTAGAATCTGGAAACAACTCAGATGTCCCTCAACTGAGGAATTGATTAAAAAACTGTGGTACATTTACACAATGGAATACTACTCAGCTATCAGAAACAAGGAAATTATGCAATTTGCAGCCAAATGGATGGAACTAGAGAAGCTCATCCTGAGTGAGCTAACCCAGACTCAGAAGGATGCACATGGCATCTATTTACTTATAATTGGATTTTAGCCATATAGTACAGGATAACTATACTACAACCAATGCACCAAGGGGAACAAGAACATAGACTTTGTTTCCTATCAATAAGACACTTTGCCCTAGTGGTGCTGTCTTGTAGGTCCCCAGTGTATGAGAAGGTTCTTGGCCCTTATATGACTGCTGAACTGGGGAAGGGTAATGTTATGTATGGACACTCCACTCCAGAGGAGTAGGATGGAAGGGATCAGGAGTAGAGGATGGGAGGGCAGGATTGGGAGGCTTGGAAAGAAGACACTCAGATGGAGATGTAACCTGAAGTAATAAATAAATATTAAAAAAATAAAAAGATAAAAATTCAAAGTCTCTTAACTTTGAGATCCTATAAAATCAAAACCAAATTATATACTTTATTATTCCTAGAGGGAAGAACCAACACATACTTATCTTTAAGCCAAACCAAAGTCCAGCAGTTCATATAGAACAATGTCTGATGTCTGGGACTCATTCAAAATCTTCTGGGCTCCAAAGGGCTTGGACAGGTCCATTTCTCTGGCCCTGGCTTCTACAGCACAAATATCTTGTCTTGTAGGCTCACACTGGCTCCGTATCACACATGATAGCTCCAATGTTTTGAGACCTCCACTGTAAATGGGGTTGTAAGTTTACCTATGGTCTCTCCTGGCCTTCTCATGGACTTTAGTCCTGCTACATGGTACTGAGCCTCAGCTTCTCCCACAACCTCTTCAATCCTATAGCTTCCATGACTTTGAAACTAATACCACATGGAAGGTTCATACACATTACCAAATTTGGCCACCAGCTTGAAATGCAGCCTAGTCCTGCTCAGAACCACAGTCTATATATTGATGCTGGAAACACTTTCCAGGAGATTTCACCTCAATGGTGCTGGTTTCTTATTAATCACAGCTGATTTTTCGGCACCAGCTGACCACTGTCCATTGTCCCAGTAAAGCAAAGGTTTCACTTCAGCGGTGCTGGTCTTTTGTTAGTCATAGCTGATTCTTCAGCCCCATATCACACAAATGGCCCCCAAAGTATCCTTGCTACTTTTGAAACTTCACAAGCCAGGGCTTCATCAACTGTACTGCTCTCTAAAGCATATCTTCATATCATCCAAGTGCTCACAGAATAGCACATTAAGCTTTAAGTATTCAATTGGTTCTCCAGCCCTAAGTTGCAAAGTCCTTGGGTTTTTGTATGTCAACTTGACACAAGCTAGTCATCAGAGAGGCAGGAACCTCAGTTGAGGAAATGCCTCCATGAGATCCAGCCTTAAGGCATTTTCTCAATTAGTGATCAGTGGGGTAGGCTCTAGTCTCTTGTGGGTGCTGCCATCTCTGGGCTGGTGGTCCTGGGTTCTATAAGAAAACAGGCTGAGCAAGCCAATAATCAGCATTCCTCAATGGCCTGTCCGTCAGCTCCTGCCTCCAGCTTCTTGCCTATTGAGTTCCTGTCTTGAGTTCCTCCAGTGATGGAAGTGTAAGACAAATAAACCCTTTCCTCCCCAACTTGTTTTTCGGTCATGGTGCTTCATTCTGTAATGAAAACCTTAACCCTGGAAACCCTAACCAAGACACCTTGTATAATACTCCTTAAAACCAACATGGTCACGTCCATCATAACAACATTCCTCTCGCTGGTACCAATTTCCGACCTAATTTCTTTTCTCTTGCTGTGGTAATCGTCACGGCGAAAAGCACCTTGGTGAGAAAAGGATCTGTCTGGCTCACAGACCCTGATCCCAGTGCATGAGAAGAAGTCAGGGGAGGAACTCAAGCGAGCAAAGGCGGAAACCAGAAACCATGGGTAAAGCCCCTTACTGGTTTTCTCAGCTTGCTTTCTTATACAAACCAGACCCACCGTGTACGTAAGGGTGCATGTTATATCCCAGCTAACCTAAATCTAGAAACCCTCTCATAGACGTACTCAGAGGCTTGTCTCCTTGGTGACAGTAGATCTGTCAAGTTGGCTATTAACACCAACCATCATAGAAATGAACACAGGAATAAACCCACTCCCAGAAAATTGAAGATGAGAACTGTAAAAATAAAAATAACTATCCTGGAGATAGAGGATAGTATTATAACCACAAAACAAGATTAGGGGACTATGGAAAAGAGTGCATTAAAAGTGGATCTCAGACTAGCACACCTGAAAGACCCCCGGCTAGTGCATGCCTGTTTGTTAAGTTGCCATTTTTGCCATGCTGTTGCTTGTTACGGAATGGGGACTTTCCAAACAGGATATCTGTTGCTCGGGGGCTTTCCAAACAGGATATCTGTGGTCAGACATCTGGGGACTGACTCACTGGTAACAGGAACTGAAAAGACCAAAAGTGTACTAACGGTAGCCTTATCTGATTACCAGGAACTCAGAGATGCTGAGTCTGTCCGCCTCTAGCCTGAACCCGTGGCCTCATTTAAATCGACTAATGAGAACCCTGTAACCATGCATCTGCTTCTGTAAGCCCACTTCTTGCCACCCCAACCCTATATAATCAACCTTCGCCCTAGCCCGGCACGCTCAGTCACCCGAAGGCTGTAGCGTCCGCAGGCGCCTGTGTAAACAATAAAGTTGCCTCTTGCACTTGCATCCGGTGGTCTCAGTCTCTGTCGTTGGACGCTGGGCCCCAGGGGCGGTGTCCCCATTTCAGGGGTCTTTCACACCAACACCACTTTAAGCCTGTCAGGAATTCAGGGGGCTGGAGACATGGGTCAGACAACAAAGTGTGTACTGTACAAGTGCGAGGATCCGAGTTCAAGCCCCAACAACCGCAATTAAAAAATTTAGTATGTAGTTGAAAAATAGGAGAGGCCCAACTGAAGGGAACTTTGTGTGTACAGGATCAAGCTGGAGGCTAGAGATGGCTCAGCAGTTAAGAGCAGATATTGCTCTTACCAAGAACTCAAGTTCTGTTCCTTGTTCGCATGTTGGAGGCTCACAGCTGCCTGTAACTCCATATCTAGGGGATTTGACATCTGCTTCTGTGGGCAGCTCCTCTCATGTGCACATACTCCCCTTCTATATATACAAATCATTTTTTAAAAAGATGAAAGGGCTGGAGAGTTTGGTTAGCGGTTAAGAATATGTACTGCTTTTACTGAGGATCTGGATTTGACTCCTAGAACCCACATGGTGGCCCACAGCCCCCTGTAACTCCAGTTTCAGAGGAGCCAATGCCTTCTTCTGACTTCCATGGCTCCTTCATGAACATGGCACACCTACACACAATCAGGCACATGCACATACCTATGCATAATAAATATTGAAAAAGAAGATGATGTAGTCAAGAAACTGTGCAAGGCTCTTGCTTCTTAGAATGTAGATCTCAGACTAGTACACCAACACCACTTTAAGCTTGTCAGGAATTCAGGGGGCTGGAGACATTGGTCAGGCAACAATGTGTGTACTGTACAAGTGTGAGGATCCAAGTTCAAGCCTCAACACCCCCATTAAAACCCTGAGCATGGGGAGTGTTCTTGGAATCCCAGCCCTGTGGAGGTGGAGACGTGGGTTATTGGGGCTCACTGGTATATCCATTCAGCCTACCTTAATCAGCAGGTTCCAGGCTAGAGGAAAACCTTGTCTCAAAATAGTAATAATAATAATAATAATAATAATAATAATAATAATTGTAGGGGTTAGATAAATTAGATTTAGAAAATATATAGGAGTTTCTGATACTGTCTCTTAATTCGGGGCCTGAAGAGCATTATCAGCATGAAGTCAGCAAAAACAGGAAAGACTCAATAGACTGAAAAACAAGTTTGAAGTCAGGAAAACAGGAAAGACTCAATAGAATTGAAGAAACAAAGTATCTGGCCTGACATTGTTTTCAGCTGCTAAGTGGGCGGAGCCCAAATTAAGCTGAAACAGAGTTCCTCCTATTTAAGGACAGTGCATGGAGCCCCATGAAAGAGGAAGAGGCCCCTGATGCTAGAGAGCTCCCAGAGTCCTGCTGAAAAAAGGGCTGGCCATTGATGGCCAGCTCTCTCCCTGAAGCAGAAAGAAGCCGGTGAGCAAAGAAAGCCTGAGCAAGACACCAAAAGGCCAGGGACTGGACCCTGTGGCTCAGCTTTTGCCTAGAGGGGTTTGATCTGTCCAAACAGTGGCCTAAAGGAAACAGTGCCTGTCTTTAAGGACTGAGGCAGAGCAGCTGAGTTCCTGATTCAAAAGAAGTAAGTTGGCCTGCAGATGGCTGGGGTCTCCCACAGAGAAGAAAGCATGAAGCCTTATTTAAGGTGAGACTGCAATAGCCAACGACCCTGACGAACCTGCATCTGAGAGATCCAGAAGAAGGACTGCTAAGTGTGTTAAAGAATCTACAACAAAGACTGTGTTCCTGACGACTGAGGACCTGCCCCAGAGACTGTATCATTCTAAAAGGTTATGAAAGTAGTAGTTATAATTATCAATAGGTTTCGTGGATAGGTTAAAGGGGTTGTAGGAATTTATAGGATTAATAGTTAAGAAATTGTTGGTGTTTGTTATAAGTGAATTTAGTAATAAATAAATAAGTGTTAAATAATAATTTAAAAGTACGGTTACAAATAATAATAATAATAAAGGGTGGACAGTATTTAAGGAGGAACAACACCTGAGATTCTCCTCTGGCCTCTACATGTGCTCCCCGCACACTCACGCCTGCACACACAAGAAATGTATTGTCAGAAGCAGGCAGTGGTGCACACCTTTAATCCCAGCACCCTGGAGGCAGAGGCAGGCAGATCTCTGTCATAGAGGCCAACCTTGTGGGAGTTTTTCTTGCTTTCCCGCCCAGTTTAGTTTGGCTTTATGTGTGTTTGGTAAGGCTGTGCTGTTTAAAATCTCGAGCTACTACTTGGAGACTTGTGACTGAGGGCAATTTCCTTTCTCCTTCGATCCAAATCCTGCCAGAGTTAATGAGCCTGGGACTAAAACTGCACTGAAATTATGGTGATGAGTTTATTCTTGGCAAAAATTCATTTTCCTCTGCCTGGAGAAAGAAAAGGGTACTAAAATGACTTATAAGAAGTTAAAAAAAAAACCTTTCTCTGTGTTAAAATTCTTGGAAAACATGTTTTTAATGATTTGAGTGTAAATTAATAAGAAACAAATGTTTAGCATTTGCGAAAATAAAGTAAAATAAAAGAGAAGGTTGGTGGGTAAATTCCATAAGTGACTTGCTGAGGAAGCCTGAGGGTGTGGCCAGTCCTACTGATGTGTGTGACAGGAAGGCTGATCCCTAATGAGGCACATGTGAGACTCATTCCTTCAATCTCTAATGAGGCACATGTGAGACTCATTCCTTCAATCTCTTCTGTGCCAGCCAGCCTGACGGACTGCAGTCATGACCAGGAATTAGTTAGGACCATGTTGTCAGGGAGGTGTGTCACATCCAACATGGCTCCAAGGATGGACCTGACTGGAAAAAAATGCCAACATGCAGACACACAGAAAAAGCTGGGACTGGGCGAGCAGGTCTCTGATAGAGAGACCACAGCACTCTGGCAGCTCAGCGTGTTCAGTGTGCAGAGTTGGACAGAAAGGCGGGGTTATTATATAGAGCTAAACAAGGAAGTGGGGCTATTACATTCCGATAAACAAGGAGGCGGGTTTATGGTGTACAGCTGGATCAAGGAGATAGGCTTAGGTTATCTCAGCAGGAACAGTTTTTTTTTTTTGGTGGGGGGGACAGTTTTCAGGTGGTGAATATCTGGGATTAGAGAGCTATGGTGGACATTTTGTGCACACACCATCGACATACTCACATGGACCAGAGGAAGGGTTTTGCCATCCTTCAGTGCCTCACCCTGTGGGGAAAGCTTTGCCATTTTTCCTGAGGCCCGTTCATGTCAACAACATGCACACACTCAGGGTTCACACACTCGGGGCTTCCTCTGCTCTCCATAGAGAAGTGAGCCATGTTAGTGTCTCAAGGAAATCAGAAGAGAGTCCTGCTCCAAGGAGACATACTCTCTTAAAGGTCCCAGGATGTAAACTGGTGATGGGCATCTGGTGCTCATGATGTCTCCCTGTTTTTAGTGGTGCCTCTTTCTCAGCGTTCAGGCCTACCATGATTGTTCCCTCCTTTTAGGAATACTACATCCTGCTGCAGAGTATTCCCTGTAGGATCTGAAGCTCTACTTGTCTTCTCCTGTGTATGTGACATGGTTTTGCCTTCAAAACGTTCTTGGAGTGAATGTGGGCAGAAGTGGGACACCCTCACAGACTCTGGTGGTTAACCTTGGCCACCAGCTGACTTAGTTTTCTATCCAGGGCTGCGATAAGACCCTGGCAAAAACCAAGTTTTTTGTGCTGCTGCCACTGTGAGGGACTGTGTCCTATAGCTGTGAGATGTAACAAACCACCTGCCCTTACATTGCTTTTGCCAGGTATTTCATGGAAGCAACGAGAAAAGAAACTGGTAAACCTATCACCAGTTATCAAAGGGATCTATCCATTCATGAGTACCTTCAGACTTTTGTTATATGGTGCTTTTTCCTCTGGCCATGATAAGATGTGATTCTTGGTCTTTGCCTCATAGCCACAAAGACTAGATCAGAATAGTACAGTGGCAGCCCGATCTTTTGTTAAAGGCAAAGGAGTTATTGACACTCCCTAGGGAGGGTCAGGAAACCAGACAGGGATTCCAGCTATTACTCCTGCCTCTTCCATTTGGGGGATGCTAGATTACATAAAGAAGTGAAATGTTGGTTGAAAATGGAGTTCCATACTCAGCTTCTATGAGGTTGCCATCCATAATGGAATGGGATTTTGCAGTGATGCAGCTTTTGTGGGGGCACCCACATTCCTGTAAGTAACTCCTTGTCTATGCTCTGTAAGAAAGCCCAATAAAAATCATTGGTCTTACTAAGTTGGACTTTGGTGAAATCATAGTTAGGTCTGTAGTGAATATGTAAGGGCTTCTGAAATGCAGACTCTTAAAAGGGGCATACAAAGTCAGCCTCAACCCTTGTACCTGTGGTAAACACCTGGCAGGCCACCTGGTTCTGGTCAACAGGTGTACCTCAGGAGGAGGGCATCAGGCTGACCAATGAGAAAACAGTCTGATGCATAAAGGAAAGCCTGGGAAACTGGAAGGAGAGGGTTTTTTTTTGTTTCTTGCTTCCCGATGCTGCTCAGCTGCTCATTGCTGCCTAACTTTGAAAGACTCTAGCTGCCAAGACTTGCTGAAGATTGCAGACTAAGTGGGCAAGGTCAAGAAAAGCCTCTGAAAGTAGCACCTGCCATGAGCAAGTGTAGGCAGGCAAAAAAGGTCTGAGCACAGGACCTGCCCAGAGGTTTGTAAGAACCAGGTGAGCTGAGGAGAGCCACAGTTGGCTGGTATCCCTTCAGCTGCGGCAGGAGCAGAGCGGGTGAGGGAAACTGGCCATGAGGGTTGGGAGGTAGTGATGGTGCTAGGTGCAGTAGGAGGAGATCGAACCCAAGTGGAAGTGAGGCTGGCATAGCTGTGCCAGAGCCAGCTGACCACTGAGTGGCTGCTGATTGTGGTGTTCCTGCAGACAGACTGCTGACCAGTTGCCCCTAAGGACCTGTGATATCTTGGTATCCTTTCTACAGGGTTAGGGTTGGTTGGTTGGCTGGTAAGTGTTTAGAATTGTTAGTAAATATAGTTTAAAAGTGATGCCTACATAGGAATGTCATCAGTGCCCATCTGGGGGACTGGACATTCATTTGTATCTCCTCAGTGAATGTTAACCCAACAGATTGGTGGCTGATGTGTGGCAAGGCAGATGGGTTTTGGAAGAGCAATTGCATGGTTCTGGCTCTGGGTCGCAAGGCTCAAAAGGGCTGACTGAGCAGCCTGAGGGGAGGACATCCAAGGGAGAAATCCAGATAAAAACACTCTTTCCCCACCTGGTGTGTGGTATGTGTGTCCTTTTGCTATGGGGGCACCTGCATGGATCTTGCTGTAGGTAGTGAGACATATAATTAAGTCCGAATCATTGGGAGCTAGAGTTTCTGTCTGGAAGACCCCAGGGTGGAAGTATGGAGTTGCACACCCGCTGAATGAGTACAGAGATGCCCTGAGAAAGGCTGAAGGTTTAGAGCACATTTTCCCATACCTAAAACGTAGCACAGAAGGAATGAGAGTGTTGGCAAGCTGCTGAAGAGGTTTCTGGCCACTGCTATCTGTACTAAGAAATACTGGGGCTTGAAATAAAGTCAGAAGGAAAACAAAAGGTGGGAACAGAGCCTCAGAGCTCACCTGGAGGAAATGGTTACATTCAGTTATCTGGTAAAACACCTGCATGCAATTATCTCTTTTTAAAGAAAACTCCTAACCACTGTGTTCTTTTTTTTAAATTTATTTTTTATTTCTTCAAGTTACATCTCAATTGCAATCCCCTCCCTACTCCCCCATCTGGTCCCACTCTCCTACCTTCTTCCCCCTTAACTCTCCCCATCCACTTCCTTTTTTTTTTCAAGTTTAAGTTATATCTTTTTTTCCCCCAACAGCTCCCCCTTTCAGTCCAACCGATGGCTCTTTCTCTTATAACAACAAATACAATACAAAACAACAGAAATAGTTAGGCCACAATTATGAGAATTATAAGGCTTAGTTCCCAGTGTCCAGTCCATATGTATTTGGCAACTGACTTTAACATTCTACTATCCAACCATCTCCACGAGTTTAAAGTTCTATATCCAACTCAGCTTCCATCCTAACTTGCATCACAATTTTAATAACATCTTCTTAGATCCAGAACACCCTCTTAATTCCTAAACAACTCAATATTTAACTATGAGACTCTAGCTATCTAGTCTTCAACCACATCAGAGACATGAGAGGGATAAATATATCTGATTATACAGGAAGTGCAGGGCCAGCAGCTTCCAAAACTAAGAAATGACATACCAGTGACTGCCTGGACAGTTCCCAATTTCTCTCCATACATTACAGCATCAATCTTCAGCCATTTGGCCCCATTTCTCTGACAGACATTGATTGTAAAGCAGGAATTATGAAGGACTTGCCTACCCTGTCTTGGCAGAGCTAGGCTGTCAACTTACCTGCTTCCAAGTTTTGTCCTTTTTGGATAGCATTCTGTCTACAGTTGAAGCAAGGGATTTTTTCTTGCCAAGTGACAGGCTTGCCACTAATTCAACCATCTCCAATTGGAGATTCTTTGATGTTCATCTTCTACTTGGAGTAGAGTAGGGGGTGCTGTCAGGAGCTGATATGTCTCAATATAAAAAAAATCTTAAGTTAAGAAAGCATCTTTGAATGCCATATTCTGCAGATCTCTTGAGGTTTTTGAAGACCACCTATCTATCTCCTTATATTTGGATAAGCAAATGTTGCTTGTCTCTTAGAAACTTGATTTCTGATTAACTTAGAAAATAACTGGGATAGACTGCCCTAGTACCTAACAAAATGACATGCTTAAATGACTATTAGTTTGCATTTCTTAATTATCCTAAACAGTTTATGACAGTTGCTAACAAAAGGCCAAAACTTCACATTTCATTTTTAAGCATTACCTAGGTACAATACCTTAAAAAGAGTTAACCTTAATTTTGTATCAATATACAAAGATCACTACTAATGTGGCCGAATATCTTAATTTTGTATTAATACACAAAGATCAATACCAATGTAGCCCAATATAATCTTAATTTTGCATCAATATACAAAGATCAATACCGATTTAGCCAAATATAATCTTAATTTTGTATCAATATACAATGGTATAAGAGCATATTCAATAATCTGCCCTTTTTTCTTTATCATTCCTATATTATGTCTATATCCCATTTTTTCTCAAGTATTTTCATCCCTACATAGGAGAGAAAGAAGGATACAGAAAAGAAAAAGAGAGAAATCCCTGGGTCTAACCTCCAAAATCTATTTAACAAGACCATTTAACAGCTTGTAATCTCTCCCCCTAAATAACAAGTATCTATAACCCATCAAAAAGAGGCTTCTGGCCTCTGCTATCTATACTAAGAAATACTGGAGGATGAAATAAAGTCAGAAGGAAAACAAAAGGTGGGAGCAGAGCCTCAGAGCCCACCTGGAGGAAATGGTTACATTCAGTTATCTGGTAAAACACCTGCATGCAATTATCTCTTTTTAAAGAAAACTGTCCTAACTTCTGTGTTCTTTGTCTGCTTCTGTAAACATGTCTCGCCATGAGAGAAGAATTTCTTGTTGTTTGATCTTAGCTGCACAGACCCACGAAGACTGACAGCTGCTAAGCCTACTAATGACGTAATAGTTTAAAATGATAAACCTTTAAGTACGGTAAGAACTGCCGTGCGGTTGCGCAGGTTTATGGAGGGCTACTTCACTGAACCCACACATAATAAATTCTCCTGATCCTCCATTTTGTTTCTGGCACCTGTTCTACAGAGGTTTTCCTGCCTCAGTTTCTCATAACAGTACGTCTGAGGCCCAGATAGCTGCTCTGTAGGAACTTGTTTGTGTAAAGGAAAAACGACAATGAGAAATGGAGATGCGGTTAGCATCCTCTGCTTCAGTCTGTGTGGTGGTTACATTGGAAAAGGGAGAAAATGAGACAGAAGTACCAGTTTTCTATTTCTTACAGCAGGGATGCTAAAAGAAAAAGGGCACAAGTTAGCTCTGTTTTTAAGACTCCTTCATGAGATCCAAAAACTTGGAACCCTTGAGAGGAGTTAGACGGTGAAAAAAAAAAAAAAGACGGTGGGGCAGAGTGATGAGAGAAACCTCAGGTTTCACCTTTAATAGAGAAGTCGGGAAAATGTTTCATGATTCGACATGCAGATGGGGCCTTAATAAGGAATGACCCAGTGTAGAAAATCATGATAGTCAGGGGGTAGTGTACTTTTGAACTGCTTCAGTCGGAGCACTTTTAAGTAAGAAATGAAGAAGTCCTTTTTAGATCACGAGGCTGTGGGGCAGGGGGCAGATTGAATGAGTCTAAGTTCTGTGGAAGCAGAGAAACAGTGAGAAGAAGCAAGACCCGCATTTTGAAATAGGTTAAAGAGATTATCAAAAGCGAAGCAGCTTTTAATATTCCATTCTGCAGAAAGGGATAGGACCCCAGCATTGAGAAAAGGCAAAAAGCCTTGCGTGCTGATTGGGTGTGAGGTGGTGGCTTTTAAAGTCCCTGAGCATGGGGAATTCCTGCTCTCTCTGTCCTATAGGCTGCTGCTACAGAGCTTCCACCTGTGCTTTTCCAGCTCAGCCCCTTCACAAATTGCTCATCCTATCGGTTCAGGGTACAAAGCCTTATCTAATGAATGTTCTGAAGTTTGAGACTGCCCATCTCTGTCTGTCTTCCTTCCTTCTAAGGATCCAGCCTGCCTCCATTTTAGAATTAAAAGCCATTTTAGAGTAAAGAGAAACTAGGTTCATTCTTGTTTATGATTAAATCTGTTTCTCTAGGATTGGGCTATGCCCCACCTGTAGCCTTAACTATAAATGGTTCTGGACTGTTGGTTCCAGGAAGCTACAACCATGTCTTTGTTTTAAAAAGTTGCTATAACCATACCTTGAAACCCTACCTTTGTTTCAAAAAGGTTGCTATGACTACCTTGCTATGATTACCTGTTGTTTTGACCACCTTGCTGCCATGTCTTTGTTTCTGGAGGTCATTGTGACTAACTTGTTAGGTTTATGTTCTGCTCCTGTAATCCCTTCTATTTTGCTCGCCAAATTCCCCATTTGGAAACTCCCTACCCCTGAGTCTTATCTTCCTCATGTCCAATATTGACCTTTCAAACCTCACCTTAGGGGAGGCAGCCTGTGTACACGAATAAAAAAAGCTTGCTTTAATTAATTACTTGTTTTAATTAATTTGGCCATGATGATTTGGGTCAGTGGTCTTTCTACTCCCATCTTTGGGATTAACAGTTTCTTTTTAAAAAGATTTATTTGTAATGTCTGGCCCCAATGGAAGAAGTTGCTTTTAGGCCTGATCTAATTTGATGAACTGGAGTGGGTTGGTTGGTATGGAGAGGGGCGGCTCACCTTTTCTGAGGAGAAGGGGAGGGAGGGGAAGGGAGAAGAGGGTGAGAGGATGGGAAGAGAGAAGGGCGGGGGCCAAGATGAGTTTGTAAAATGATTTAATGAACAAGAATATATGATATAAAAACTATTTTCAATAAAAAACATAAGCAAGAAAAAAAAAGGTGTGTTTGTGTGTGTGTGTGTGTGTGTGTGTGTTTGCCTGGTCTACACAGGCATCAGGTGACTGGAGCTAAGTCAAGGTCATGCGAGGCTGGAGCCAGGTCTGAGAGTGGAGGTGGTGATGGGGTGGGCATAGCCAGGAACTCAGCAGGCAAAGGCAGCCTGTGATCTGTGCTTCCAGAGCTGGGCCTGGGAGTTTGGAGATGGCTCAGTGACAGGCATGGGTCAGAGGGCATGCCCTCATCTTTAAAAGTAAGACATGCTGAGCTTTTCCCTGTGTATCCACAACTGCTTTCTTGTTAGAACAAAAGAACCTTCATCTAGGTGACGGTGAACGGCTGATGACAAAATTCATAGTCCTAGCCGGGCGTGGTGGCGCACACCTTTAATCCCAGTGCTGGGGAGGCAGAGGCAGGTGGATCTCTGTGAGTTCCAGGCCAGCCTGGTCTACAAAGCAAGCCCAGGAGAGCCAGGGCTGTTACACAGAGAAACCCTGTCTCAAAAAAAAAAAAAAAATTCATCGTCCTCCTCGCCCTCCTCAGCCTCCCAAGTGTTGAGATCATGCACATGCATTACTGCTTCGTATTTAGTGAGACTCTATTTGTGTCCTTTTCCAAATCGATCTATTCATCCAAAAGACACCTCTTGGGTCTTGGTCCGGGCTGTGAGAGGAGAGGTGGCTCAGCAGTTAAGGGCACGTATACTCTTGCAGGACCAAGGTTGTTTTTGTTTTGTTTTCCCAGAATGCGTATCAGGCAGCTCACAGGGGATCTGACACTATTCTGGTCTCTGTGATCGCCTGCACGTGGGGGGCTTATACATACACAGACATGGATGCATGTAGAAGTAAAAATAAAAGTGCAAAAAAAATCCTTTTTTGTTTTGAATTCCTTCATATCTTTAATACTTTTAAAGCATCTCTATAATCACTGTCATTGCCCTTGAGTTTGTTTCTTTGGGGTTAATACTTCTGTTTGTGACATTTGCTGTTTCTCATGCATTGTAAATGATCTTAATTGTTTTATAATTTTGGCTTGTAAGCTTGTTTTCATAGTTACTTTGAGAACCCTTTTTGGGCTTGAAGAGGTCATGTCTATTCAGAGTTTGTTTTTGTGATAGCAGGTTATCAAGGGAAACCACTGACCTGTCACTAAGTTTTAAAAATACTAATTTCTTAGCTTGTTTCATTGTGGAAGGAGTATAATCTTTCAAATCTGAAATCTATGAGGCTCAGGCTCAGGTTTCAGTCTTAGAGGATTTTTTTTTTTTTTTTTTTTTTTTTTTTGGTGTGTCTGGAGAAAAGGAGCAAGGGAGAAGCTTTTTAGTCATGGCCTGTGTCTGTGGGTGGAATTTTCCTCCAGGTTCTACACCCTGCATCTGGAACCCCTTCTGGGACTGATATATACCCTCTCCCACTCAGTGTGGGTCACTTGTTCCCACCTATAAGCCTACCTGCTGTTCACCTCTTTCAGGTTTCCCTGTGGTATAATCATTTCTGTATTTGTAATTTAACTCAATTCTGTGTTGTAAATGTATGTAATCACTCACTGTGTCACAGGAGCAATAACCTGCTGGCTGGCTCCAAACACAAAGATGAGCCCTTACTCTAGAAATGTAAAGGGACCAATTGCCCCGGCCAGCGGGGTTTAGGGAACTCAGGAAGAGTGCCAAGGACCTGGATGAAAGAAGGGACAAAAGACACGGAGACGAAGAGCAAGTTCATTGATCAAGTTCTCAAATTTTTATTGAAAACAAGGTCAGTTATAGGTTTGGTAGGGGGCAGGGAAGCGGAAGGCAGGGACCTCAGCTAGACATCAGCAGGTTGCTAGGAGACTAAAGGTCTGGGATATCTCGTGGTTGTAGCTGACCGGCCGGCCACAGGCTAATCAGGTGACTTCTGAGAATGTTCTGGTAATCGGGAAACTGGAACCTAATTCCTGTGGTGGGAGCTTAGCAGGGGGGGAGTTGATAACTTTCTGTAGGTCTGTATCTTAGGCCCTAATGTAAGTAGGGAAGGTTAGTAATTTTCCATGGGTCTTGGCTCCCAGCATCTCCTCCCTGTTTATACAATTTTAAGAGGCTTGAATGTTGTCAGTGCATTCCAATTTTTCCTCCTAAAGGAGGTGGGCATTAACCAGAGGGGGGAAGCAGTGACCTGATCCTCCAAGAAGCACCTTGTGGCCTTGAAGTGGATATCTTTTTGTGGAGGAGAGGGTGGCTCCACCATAGCTCAAGGGCAGCCCCAGCAGGCTCATGGCTGGGGACTTTTAGACATCAACCTCTATGCAATCAGGTTTGTTTCTTGGGGGATTCAGAAGCGGACAGTTGGGTCCTCCCCCTGCGGTACTTAGTCCTACACCCCTTGCAGGTGCCCATGTCATAAAAGACAAGCATAATTCTGAATTTTATGCCGATGGAAATGCACATTATAGAAGAAGGAGCTTTAAGGGGTGGCTCAGGGAAGGTCCTCATAGGACTCACCTAAGCCTTGGTCAGCCAAATCCAATCTATGATAATAAATTTCTATAGGTTGGGATGCTAGAGAGTCAATCTGTCCCTTAATGAAGACCATAAGTCTGTTAAAAATAAAAGGTCCAAGAGAGAGAATTATTAGTAAGCCAAGCAGGGGGCCAAGCAAGGGAAGGAGATAGGGAAGGAATCCATTTAATCCATTCCAGAAAGGGGATTCAGCCAACTCTCGCCGTCGCCTTTCCAGATCCTCTTGTAGCTTCTTTATCTTATTTTTTGACTATGCCTGATTTGTTGGCATAGAAACAGCATTGCTCCTGTAAAGCCAAACAGATGCCTCCCTTCTCTGCTGTCAATAAGTCTAGCCCTCCTCTGTTCTGTAGTACCACTTCTGCTCGGGAGTCCAGCTGTTCCTGGATATCCTGTATGGTACTGGCCAAAACCTGAACATCACTAATAAGCTGTTGTGACAGCTTATGATATTTGTGTAAAGAGACTCCTAATACTGCTATTCCTGTAGCCAGGGAGGCAGACATTCCTAGTCCCACTAAAAGAGGCATGAGCTGAACAGCTCACCTGTGTCTGCCAGCTATCAGGTCAAAGCTAGGAACCAGCACAGGCTCATTGCTGGGAACCATGTCTACATCTGGAAGGAGAGACCCCCAGATGCATGCCCCAGTCCAGTTGGTGGGCAAAAAGGTATAAGCCTCATTATTTCCACAGATGAAAACTATCATCAGGACAAAGGGCTATAGGGTTTGGACAATCTCTAGAGAGGTGTCCAAGTTGTTTACAATTAAAGCAAACCTTAGATTGTGAAGGGGTTGGGCCCAAGTTATGGAGTGCCGCACCAATGGCCAAGCCAATGTTACAGGACATAGGGTCTACGTCAGCACAAATTCTTATAAAGTCAGAAACTATTCCCCCCACCCCAGTGGTGGGGGTGTAGGGCAGTCTAGCAAACAGCGTTAGCATTTTCAAAGGCCAGTTGTTTTATAAAATCATTTTCAGGCTCCATTTCATCCAAGAGTTGTTCTGTGGCTTCTAGGAGCCGACCAACAAATTCATTGTAAGGTTCTTGGGAACCCTGTCTAATCTTGCACAATGAGGTAAAAGCCGATCCCTTGGAGGGAAGGGTCTGCCACGCTCGAGTGGCGGCTTGTTGTACTTGAGTTAGCAACCCAGGGGGAAATTTGGCTTGCCGCTCATTAGAATCAAAAGGAGCCAATCCTAAAAGTTTTTTTTACCAGCCCAAGTTTTTGAATTATCTTTACCAGTGGCATTGCGCCGAGCGAGTTCTTGCCATCTATCATGATAATCAGCTTTCCATAACCCTCTTAAGTCCCATGGACTCATAGAAATCTTTCATACAATCACCTACTCTTTTTCATCTTTTTTCATTAATGGTGCCCTCTTGAGGGAACCAGGGACAGAGATCAGTGACAAATTGAAAAAACTTTATCAAATCCTTTTTCTTAACCCTAGTACCCCGTGTCTCGAGTGACTCTTCGATTCCTTTAAGGAAAAGGTCATGTTTTGAGAATGTTTGTCCCATGATTGTGGTGCATAAAACTTACCTGATCTGTCTCCTGGGCGGGTACTCTGTGGCGATCGAGACGATCGGACTCACAGTCTGGATGGGGCCTTGGCGATCAAAGGCGAACCTTCACTCACCCTTTGGTGCCAGTCCAAGGGTGCTGGCTGGCAGGAGGATGCATCTCTCAGGCAGAGTCGCTCCATTCATCGAATTCCACGTGGGTGCCACTTGCCCCGGCCAGCGGGGTTCTGGGAACTTGGGAGGAGGGCCAAGGACCTGGATGAAAGAAGGGACAAAAGACATGGAGACAAAGAGCGAGTCCATTGATCAAGCTCTCAAATTTTTATTGAAAACAAGGTCAGTTATAGGTTTGGTAGGGGGCAGGGAAGAGGAAGAAAGGGACCTCAGCTAGACATCAGCAGGTTGCTAGGAGACTAAAGGTCTGGGATATCTCGTGGTTGCAGCTGACTGGCCACAGGCTAATCACGTGACTTTTGAGAATTGTTCTGGTAATCAGGAAATCGGAACCTAACTCCTATGGTGGGAGCTTAGCAGGGGGGAGTTGATAACTTTCTGTAGGCCTATATCTTAGGCCCTAATGTAAATAGGGAAAGTTAGTAATTTTCCATGGGCCTTGGCTCCCAGCAACCAATTCCTTTCCACTAGTCTCTAAAGTGATGCCCAAGTCTATTGTTGTGTGGTGTGTGTGGTCATACATATGGATACATATACATGTTTGTATAAAAGCCAGAAGGCAAACTCAGGTGTAATTTTTTTTTTTTAAGATAGTCTCTTTGGTCTGGAATTTGACAAGTAGGCTAGGTTAGCCTCCCAATAAGCATCAGGGTCCCACCTGACTCCACCTCCTCCAAACTGGGATTACAAGGATATGACATCCACACTTTATTGTTTGCTTCCACTTTGCATTCTGGGACTCAGACTCAGGTCCTCGTCCTTGTAAGACAAAGTCTTCATTCTCTTTCATACCACACGGGAGTGATAAGGGGGAAGGTTGGCTAGAACGTTAATCTTTCCAAGGGTCAGCCCATGTGACACTCTATCTCTGCCTCCTCCTCCCCCCTATGTGTGTGTGTGTGTGTGTGTGTGTGTGTGTGTGTGTGTGTGTGTGTGTGTGTGTGAGGGGCATGTCCTGAGATTTGGGTGGGTCTCACAAAGTTGGCCCAGTTTTGTTCCATGTTTGCTGAGTACAGAAGTCCTGTCAGAATCATCCTGTTGTTGGTAGAAGGACACCTCAGATTCATGACAACCAGCTAACTCAAAGAAAGCCTCTGAGGTGAAAAGGCAGAGCCAGCAGATGCTAATAAGGCTGGTCTGGAGAGGTTTGATCAAGCTACAGTTCTCCCCTTTGGCCTTCGCAATGCAGAAGGATGGAAGAGGCAGAGGTGGAGAGAAGTTTGGATTTTGCTGCTTGCTTTCAGTGGAAGTCACAGTTTTAGTACTCAGAACTACTGATCTGGAACACCAGCCAGCATTTGCCCAAGTACTGAGGGCAAGCCTTTCAGGAAGACACTGTGAGGAGACAGGGCTTGGCTGATGGGACCACATGCATGAATCATGGAGGTGGGCAACCTTTTGTGAATATTCCTCAGCCTCCTAGAGGAGAATCCCAGTAGCTCTCTTCTGATAGGGAAGTCCCATTATTTGGGTTGTTGTATAAGGTAATGCGCATCAATGCAAAATATAGCTCTTACCTCAAAGTGAATAAGATGTAGCTTATTCTGAAGAGTGTTGGGTTTGGAGTCCAAGGGGACACTGGGGCAGGTTGATATTTGGGAAAGAGATTTATTAAAAGGGTCATATACATATAGACATTAGCATGGCAGGGGCTCTGAGGAAAGAGCAGTCCCATGTGGCAGATTAATAACCCTTAATACAGTTTATAGGAAAGGGAAGGGAATTTGACATTTCTGTTTTGGTTCTTGTGCTGGCTAATTGAAACCCAACCTTTTTAAAATTATTAAACACTTATTTATTAATAACTATATTCACTTATAACAAATACACTTACTTAACTACTATTCCTATAAATTCCTACAACCCCTATGAATGCCTACAACCCCTAAGACCTAACCACTAAACCTATTGATAACTATTACAACTATTTTCATAAGGATACAGTCTCTGGGGCAGGTCCTCAGTCGCCAGGAACACAGTCTCTGGGGTAGACTCTTTAATGCACTTAGCAGTCTTTCTTCTGGAATATCTCAGATGTGGCTCCGTCAGGGTAAATTGGCTATGGCGGTTTCACCTTAAATAAGGCTTGAGGCTTTCTTCTCTCTGGGAGACCTCAGCCGTCTATAGGCCAACTTATTTCCTTCATATCAGCAACTCTGGCGCTCTGCCTTAGTCTTTAACGCTGGCCACAGTTTCGTCAAGCTGTTGTTGGGACAGGTCAAACCCCTCTAGGCAAAAGCTGAGCCACAGGGTTTAGTCCTTGGCCTTTTGTTGTCTTGCTGAGGCTTTCTCTGCTCACCAGCTTCTTTCTTCCTCAGGGAGATCTGGCTATCAGTCCACCAGCACTTTCTCCATCAGAGGATACAAACTACTCGTCCTTTCTAGCGTGTGGACTCGCTACCATTGGAGCTCTGTAGCATGGGGCCCTCTAGCATAGAGGCCTTAGCATGCAGCTCTCCCAGGCTCATCCACTTGTCCTTAAATAGTATAGATCCTTGTTCCACCTGCTTCAGCTTAATTTGGGCTCTGCCCACTTAGCAGTTGAAAACAATGCCAGGCCATGAAGTTTTTCCTTGTTTCACCTGGCTTCAACCTTGTTTTTAGTCCATAGAGACTCCCCTCATTTCACGTGACTTTCACATGACTTTATCCTTGTTTTCAGTCCACAAGCTGATAAGCTAATTGCTCACAGCCAAGAAGATCTTCATGCCCCGGACTAAGAGACTGTATCAGAAACCTAGATATTCACTAAATCTAATTTATATTAATCTATCTTCCTACAGCTAATCTTGGTAGTCACTTTAACTACATCTGGAATCAACTAAAATCCAAAGAGCTAGGCACATCTGTGAGGGATTTTCTTGATTGGATCATTTGAGGTGGAAAGACTCACCCTAAATCTGGGCCACACCTCCTGGAGACATCCCACATAAAGATGAAAGAAGGAAGCTTTGGCTTTTGGCCTCCTTGTCCCAAATCTTGCTGAGGCATCTAACCGGTTGCTGAGGCATTCCTTCACTGCTATTAGAACCTACTTCTTGGGGAGTAGGGAGGGGATTGTGATTGAGATGTAACTTGAAGAAATAAAAAATAAATTATAAAAAAAAAAGAACCTACTTCTTCAGGATTCTCGTGGATCTCAAAGAGCAGTAGTTCCCTGGAACTCCAGCACGAGATTGAGACTGCTGGGATATCTGGTCTTGTGGACCTATTGGATTCTTGGCCTTTCCTTTGATGAACTTCTTGAAGCACAGGCTGTAAATCACTTCAACACATCCCCTTTATATATTCATATATATTTCATTCTATTAGTTCTGTTCCTTTAGAGAACCCTGGCTAGGGTTGTCCACTGTCCAGTGAGTGGTCAGCTGAAGAATGTCAGTTGATTGATAAACATTTTTCCTGGCTGAACATGACTTGAAGTCCATGGGGAAGGGAAGAAAACAATCTAGAAAAACAAAGTTTTTTTCTTTCTGGGAATCAAACTACTGTAGTTATGGGAATTGCCACAGTTCCACCAAAATGGAGGAGGTTTTGTAAAATGAAATGCTTTGACTAACATACTTTTTAAAAAAGTATTTCTTGGGCTGGAGAGATGGCTGAGAGGTTTAGAGCACCGGCTGCTCCTCCAGAGGTTCTGAGTTCAATTCCCAGCAACCACATGGTGGCTCACAACCATCCATAATGAAATCTAGTGCCCTCCTCTGGCTTGCAGGCATACCTGCAGACAGAACACTATACATAATAAATAAAATCTTTAAAAAAAAAAAGTATTTCTTGTTGGGCATGAAATTTAATCCCAGCACTTGGGAGGCAGAGGCAGGTGGCTCTCTGTGAGTTCAAGGCCAGCCTGGTCTACAAAGTGAGTCCAGGACAGCCAAGGATGCACAGAGAAACCCTGTCTCGAAACACACACACACACACATACACACACACACACACACGCACACGCACACACACACGCACACACACATACATATATATGTATGTATGTATGTATTTATTTTATTTTATTTTTGACATAAATCATTTCTCACTTCCCTTGCCTCCTTCCAAATCCTCCCATATACATTCTTTGTTCTCTTTCAAATTCATGCCTCCCTTTCTCAATTATTGTTACATACATGTGTGTATGTATATACATGTGTGTCACACACACACATACATCCCTAAATACATAAATACAATCTGCTCAGTCTGTGTTATTTGTATGTATACGTTTTCTGATTTGACTGTTTGGTATTGGATAACAAATTGGTGTGCTCTTTCCTGGGGAAGTATATTTCTTCTGCGCTCAGCCTTCTTTACTACAGCATTCCTGTAGTTCATTACGTAGGGCTGAGGTCTCACGAGCTTTCCACCATCCATGTTGGCATGCCTGTTGGTGTTATCCTTGTATGGCTCATGTTTAGGAAAATCATGAGCTAGATATGCATGAGTGTAACTTCTGACGTTCCTAAGAGATGCCATCTCATAGCAAACTCCCTGAACCTCTGGCTTTTACATTCTTTCATTCCCCTCTTCTGCAATAATCCCTGAGCCCTAATTAAGTACAGATGTATTGTAGATCTATCAGTTGCAACTGAGCTCCACAATTCTGTATTTTGATTGGTTGTGGTTTTCTGTAATGGTCTCCATGTGCTGCAAAGAGAAGTTTCTTTGCTAAGGGATGACGACTACACTTATCTGAGGGTACAAGAACAAATATTTAGAATGTGGCTAGGGATTATGCTGGTTTAGTTAAGTGGTGGTTGTAGGTTATCCTCCAGGATCTATGATTTCACTAGTCCTGGGTAGTTGGCTAGGTTTCCAGTACCAGGCATGATTTCCCTCTTGTTGAGCAGGCCTTAAGTCCAATTATAGAGCTGTTGGTTCTTGCTGACATATGTGGGTCCCTACTTTACCCTCAGGGTTATTGTGGTACACTGGTCATTATTGTAGTTCATGGGCCTTGCAGCTGGATAAGACCAATGTTGCCTCCCAGACCAACAACTCAAAGAGGACCTTTCCTGCCTGGTGGTGGGTTGTTTGTTAGATGGTCTTTGTCTCTTGGAGGTAGCATTGTCAGCCCAGACCTGGAAATTTTACCAAATCTAGATCTATATCTATAACCATCTATATCTACATATTATATCAATTTTAGGTAAATGGTTGGTAGTATGATTCTTTGTGACTTTTTCCAGACATCTTACTATGATTTTTACCATCATACTTCCACTTGTATATTTATTGTCTCCCTTCTCCCTAATTAGAGTCCCCCATTTTCCCCAGTTCCCCCTTCAGGTCACTTGTACCCTGCTATTCCCCTGTTACTTGCTCCTTGACTCCCCAACCCAAGCAATGTTTCCTTTTTACTTTCAGTCTAACATTCTTTTTTTTCTTTATTAAATACTTTATTTTTTTTTCTTCAAGTTACATCTCAGTCACAAACCCTTCCCTATTCCCCCTTCCTGTCCCACCCTTCCACCCTCTTCCCCCCAACAGCTTCCCCTTTCAGTCCAACAAATGGTTCCTTCTATAATAACAGTAAATACTATACAAAACAACAGAAATAAATATGCCACATTTATGAGAGTTAAATGGCCCAGTATACCTTCCCAATGTCCAGTTCATACATATTTGGCCCCTGACTTTAACATTCTACCATCTAACCATCTCCATGAATTTAAAGTTCTATAACTGACTTAGCTTTCATACTAACTTGCATCACTATTATAACAGTCTAACATATTCTTGAGCCAAATATGAATGTCATTGTAATCTTTAAGTGATATTTTTAAACAAATCATTATTATTTTAAATTATGTATATGTGAATTTGTGGTTCTGTGTGTGGGTGGCATGTGCATGCAGCTGTGGGTGCAGGTACCCCAGGAGCCCAGAAGCATCAGATTCCCTGTATCAGGATTTCCAGGTAGGTGTGAGTCACCATGTGTATCCTGGGGACTGAATGTGGGCCTTCCGCAAGAGCAGCCAGTGCTCTTGACTGCCGAGTCATGTCTCTATCCCACATGAGATTTTACTAGTCAAAGGACACAGAAAACTGTAAGTCAAAGCATTTACCAACTACGTTGGTGGAAATATCACAGAGACAGGTTATAGTAAAGCAGAAAAGTGTTATAGGATCTCAGATGCTATCTGATTACATTCTTTGCTTTTAGGTTGCTTAGTGGAAGGTGGCTGTCCACTAAAAACACATTTTAAAGATTTTGTTGTTGTTGTTAAGATGAGGTCTTATGTATCTCAGGCTGGTCTTAAACTTGGTGTATAGCCATGAATAATTCTACTACTACTACTATTTCTTCTTCTGCTCCTTTTCCTTCCTATTTCTCTTCTTCTTCTTCCTCCTCCTCTCCCTCCTCCTTCCTCCTCTTCTTCTTCCTTTCCCTCTCTATCTCCTTCTCCTTTTCCTCTTCCTTCTTTTTCTTCTTCTTCAAGTGACCACTGAGTTTAATTAGGGATGCTTACATGGGAATGGGTGTGGGCATACTTGCTGGAGTATGAACAACTAACCAGAGACTACACTATAAAAAATGACTCCCTCTGAGCCGGGTGTTGGTGGCGCACGCCTTTAATCCCAGCACTTGGGAGGCAGAGGTAGGTGGATCTCTGTGAGTTCGAGGCCAGCCTGGTCTACAAAGTGAGTCTAGAACAGCCAGAGCTGTTATACAGAGAAACCCTGTCTCGAAAAAAACAAACAAACAAAAAAAAGACTCCCTCTTACCCAGCAACCATGAACCACCAATAGCTCCTCAGCTATGGGTGAGGCTTCATGGGTCCCTCTCTTTTCTATGTTGGAATGCTGATGTAACTAACTGTGCAGGTTATCATAGCTTCTGTGACTTTCTGAGTCTGAAATGCTGTGTTCTGGATAGGACATAGAACCTCCCCAGTCATGGTCTCTGAAACTAGTTTTCATTATTACTTTGTAGGTTCTGAAATGTTTAAAAAAATATATAATATTTTAATGCATTATTAGAAAATTTAATACATGTATACAATGTATTTTGATCATATTCACATAGCAGCACTAACCTATGGTTATAAGCATAAATATTTAGAAGGCAGTTTGAAAATTTATTCATTTAGTGAAACAGTAGTAATAGTTCCTCTTACAGAGGACCCTGGTTCAATTCTCAGTCCCTATGTTGGGTGGCTTACCTGTAATCTCCAGCTCCAGGGGGAGTCCTACGTCTTCTCGCCACTTCCTCAGGTGTTTGCCTTCATGTGCACATTCCTACACATACACATACTTAAAATATTTTTGAATGCAAAAGATTAAGAGCAACCTGACAATTTGAGAATTTTGCATAGATGAGTGTGGTGAGATTATACTTGGCCTTGGTCTTTGAAGACTTTTCTGCATAGCCTTGCAGGTTTCTGCCCTTCACTGTGGGGGAGACTTATAAACTGGCTAGTTTAACTGTGGATAAGGAAGCTGTTGGCAGTCTGTGTGATGAAGCAGCATGGGGATTAGTAAACACCCCCACCCCCCAAGAGGGTTCCCAGCACCTAGTCAAACCTTGCTTTGTAGCACAGTCTTTTGAAGAGAGAAATTGGTATGAAAATAAAAATATAGGACACTGTTTTGGGCGAGTACACTTGTTACAAAAAGAAATTAGAAGGTAAAGAATTTTACACTGCTAAAGATTGTGTCCTTGAGGTTTTGAGTAGAAAAGCACTTTGTAATAGTCTAAAATGGGTCATTCAGGCCATTGGTGTCTCTAGACTTACCATTTTTAATGCTTGTTTATCCAAAGTCAGCACTATCAGATAGATAGGTCCAGAGGCTTCAGCTCCGAGCCCTTCCTGTTCAGCCTTGCGTTCTCTGTGTTACTGAAAACCATGGGACCCAGGTGGGCATTGTGGCACACACCTGTAGTAGCAGCATTTGGGAGGCTAAGGCAGGAGGCTGGTCTGGGCTACAGAGCAAGATCCTGTCTCAACAAAACAAGACCAACTGCCCAGTCAAAACATAACCACAAAACCAACCAAAACGGAAAAAAAAGAAAAGAAAAAGAAGAAAAAAAAAGAAATAAAGAAAGAAAGGAGAAAAGGGAAGAAAAAAGAAAAGAAAGCTAAAAGATTAAAATACCAGATGAGAAGGGTGCACCGGCGCGTGTTGAATGCTATTGAGTGGAAGAATGAAGAAGTATAATTCCAGGAAGTTGGTTATCACTGCCTGTCAGGCAGGGACTGGCTGCAGTCTGGATGCTGTTAGATATGCACACTGGGAGCATTAAGTTGGTTTACAAGACTGGAGGAAGGGGCAGTGATTGCAGGGTGGCCAAGGGTTTGCCAGGACCCGGGTTCAGGCATCTGCCCTACTCGTTCCAGAGTAGAGGAGTTCTGTTACTCCTACATTCTGCCTTCTACTTCCTTGTGGGGTCCACATCGATTCTAATTCCCCAGTGGCTTGCACATCTGGTGAGGTTCTGGCCCATTTGTCTCTTGGGTAGGAAGCTCGGCACTTCCTGCCAAGAAGTCTTAGGAATGTGTGTTAAACACTTGAAACTCATTAGTGGTTTGCTGGGCTGCGTCATTCATTTGCTTAACAGCCATGGGAGAGAAGACAGTGCCCGGTGTTACTGTGGTCCCAAGAAGCTGCTCCATTGGCTTAGTGATGCTGAGTCTCTTTTATGAGTTTATTTGGCACCTGGGTACCCTCTTCCATGAAATGATTCTTTATGCTCTTTGCCCGATTTCTAAATGGATTGCTATTTTTGCCATTGAATTTTAGGATAGTTTTTTTTTTTTTAATTATCTAAAGGTGTTTGGCTTGTTTTGTTTTGACAAGTTCTAACTATGGCTGACTCAGAACTGGGGGCAGAAACAGGAAGATGGGGCTTGCTGGCTGGCAGCCTAGCTCCAGGTTCAGTGAGATACTTTGTCTCAAGGAACTATGGTAGACAGTGATCTAGCAGGGCACTGACCAAATTCTCAGCCCTCCATACACATGAGGATGGGCACATGCTCCACCCCAACCCCTACATGGACAGCCCCCACCCCCCCACAAACAAAACAAACAAAAACTGTATGTCATTTGGAAGAGAGCTGGTATTTTATCAAAATGTGTCTTTCTATTCATGAACAACGCATGTCTCTCCTTTTAGCTTAGAAAAAAATATATATATCTCCACCACTTTGTAAATTTTCAGCTAGAGATTTGTTTTAACAGATTTACATATATTTTATCATTATTTTCACAACTGAAACTCTACTATGTTTTAAATTGTAATTTCCATGAGTTCATTGCCAGCCAGTAGCAATACTGCAGGTGTTGGCCCATGGATCTTGTATTTTGCAACATTGATGAAATTACATGCTTGTCCTAGGATTTGTTTTGTAGATTTCATGAGCTTTTCTACATATACCATTATGTTATCTGCAAGAAACTGTATTTCTTTTATTCTTCCTCGCTGATCTGCACATTTCCTCCATGCCCCTCTCCTCTGCTTCGTTGCACGGGTCAGAAGTACAAGAATGATGACTGATCATCTCTGTCTTAGGAGACATCCATTGTCTAAGCTGTGCATTTTTAGATTTTTTTTTTTTGTTTTTGTTATCCAGGAAAGAAGTTTCTTTCTGTTCCTGTATTTTTTAAATCATAAGTGATATGGATTTGACAAATTTTTTGGCTTGGTTTTTGTTTACAAGCTGATGTCTAATTGTGATTTTTCCCCCACCTTAGTCTGTTAGCATACTGAATTACAATGGTCAATTTTCAGTTGCATACCTGGAATAAGCTCCACTTGATCCTTGATCATTATGTATGACTCAGTGATTACAGGGCTTGCTGTGTAAGCGTGAGGTTCCAGCACCCATGTGGAAACCATGCTTACTGATGCATAGCTAGAATCCCAAAGCTGAGGGTATAGGGACAGATGGGGCCTGGGGTCTCAGTGGCTAGCCTGCTCTAGATGAATTCTCCATCCAGCGAGACACCCTGTTTCAAAATTAATAAAGCTAAGAGTGGTGGTGCATGCCTTTAATCCGAGTACCTTGGTGAGTTCAGGGCTGGCTTGGTCTACATGCTGAGTTCCATGCTACCTAGGGGTACACAGTGAGACCTTATCATCATCATCATCATCATGACATGAAGAGTGATGGAGGACATCTCTCCACATATTGCTGAACTAATTATTTAATATTATATAGGGATTTTTGTGTCTTTGTTCATGAGGGGCACGAGACTACACTTTTCTCTGTTCATTTCCTTTCTAAAGAATTACACTATTTATTTGTGTGTGTGCATGCGTGTGCATGCATGTGTCCATTCATTGGTATGTGTGTAGGTGAGAGAACAACTTGCGAGAGCTGGTTCTCTCCTTCCACCATGTGGGTTCCTAGGATCAAACTCAGGTCGCTGGTTTTTGAAGCAAGTGCCCTAACCCACTAAGTCATCTCACTGGTGCTGTATGGTCATTTCTTGATATCCACAAGGTTCCAGGACCTTCATAAACACTACACAGAGCAACTCATAACCATCTGTAACTCCAGCTCCAGGGAACATGATGCCTCTGTGGACATTGTACTCCTGTACACATGCCACTCACACATGCATATACATAGTTATAAAAAATAATAAAGTAAACATTTTCTTCTCTCCCTCTTTGGAGACAGGGTCTCATTATGTAGCCCTAGTTGTCCTGGAATCCTCTATTTAGATCAGGATGGCCTCAAACTCATAGAGATCTTCTTGCTTTTGCCTCCCACATACTGGGATTAAAGGCATGTGTACCACTATGCCCAGCTAAAATAAATCTTAAAAAATTTGGGTTTGATTGAATCCACAGATGTGGTCCTGATATGGAGGGATGGACCATTCTCTAGGCATTTTAATTTGGTATCTGAGTAATAGTGGATTTTTTTATGCATGTGTTTATGCATGTCTGTGTGTGTCTGTGTTGTGTGTGTGGTGGTGCATGCATGTGGATGGCAGGCGTGCTTTCCCATGAACATGCATGTGGGAGCCAGAGCACAACGCCAGGCATTTCCCTGTATTTCTCTCTTACTGGGTTGAGACAGTGTTTCTCACTGATCTGTAACTCACCATTTTGGCTCGGTTGGTTGACTTGCAAGGTCTTGATCCTCGCCTGTGTCTGTCTCCCAGTGCTGACACCTCTGTCACAGATGACCAGGATCAGTTTTTGGCAGATGCTAGGAATTCAAGTACAGGTCCTCATGCCTGCAGAGCAAGTGCTCTTACCCCTGAGCTATCTTCCCAGCCCTGTAACACTGGCTTTATAAAATGGACTGGAAAACTGTAAGAATGTAATGTGAGGTTCTAGCTGCCTCTCAGGCCACAGCAGCCTTTTCCATTTTGCAGATACTAACAGGAACCTTACGGAGAGGTTGTCTATTGTCTCTAGTCGGCAAACTTGTAGGTGTCAGAGTAACTCACCTGGGGAAGTGAGTTGACATGTAAGGGGTTGTTGGTGGCCACAGGACCCAATCCACCCCGTTTCTTGCCTCCTGCCTGGGTATCTGAGAGTCAGGCTGTTGGTTTGTGCTGTAACCCCCCCCCCCTTTCAAACACTTTACTGTTTATCTGTTTTCTGGAAAGATTCTATAAAGTTGGCATTAATTCTTCTTTAAGTATTTGATAGAATTCCCCAGTGAAGCAAGTCATCTGGGCCTAGAAAACTCTTTGTCTTTTTTGTTTGTTTGTTTGTTTTGTTTTTGCAGAGGGGGACTTTTAAATTACAAATTTAATTTCTTCATAAAGTTAAATGATTTATTTCATACTGAGGGAGCATAGTACTTGAGGAACCTTAGTGGCTCCTGGTTTTACCTTGTCAGGTTGTGATCCCATCCAAAGTACCTCTGAAGCCACCCTATGATATCAGTTAACAACAAGGTTCAGGCGTGGTGGTGCATAGCTGTGATTCCAGCACCCACGAGGCTGAGGCAGGTGGATGTCTTTGAGTTCTAGGGCTTCCACAGCCAGGGCTACCTAGTAAGACCCTGTCATAAACAAACAAACAAAATCAAAAAAAAAAAAAAGAAAAGAGAAAAGAAAGAAAGAAATTAAGATAGAGGAGGGAGGGTCCCATAGAAACCCATTAAGCAGTGACATTCTTATGGCTTCCAAAAACTCCCAGGTACAGTCATCATTAAGACTCTTAACCACAGCGGTCCTTTGAGGATCCCAGGCTCCTCTCTCAGGTGAGCCTCATTCTCCCCCTGGGCACCTGTGTTTCTATTTTTCAGTAAACTAACCCTGCATTCACTGGCACATCCCGAAATTCTTTTCTGCATCGAAGTCAAGGCTTCCAATTTTACTTAATGATTAAGGGAACTCCTCCAGTGCTGTGGTGACAGCCTGGAGCTGGGTCCTGCCTCTTTCTAAGTAAATTTGAAAATATTTGCTTATGTATTGTGTTCACAAATGTGCACAGTTTCAAATGTGCCAGAGAGAGTGTGTATAAGTAAGAGGAAGAGGAGTTCTGTCCTTCTACCATGTGGGTCTGGGGATTGAACTTGGGTCCTGAGGCTTGGTGGCGAGTACCTTTCACCCACTGAGCCATCTTTTTTTCTGGGTATCTTTTTTCTCTAAAATAGCTTTTTTAAAAAAAACTTGGATTTTTCTCCTGTGTATATGTGTGTTGTGTGTGCATGTGTATCCACATGTGTCAGAGAGAGAGAGAGAGAATGTGTGTGTATGTGTGTGTGTGTGTGTGTCTGTGTCTGTGAGTGTGCATAGGCCTGAAGCTGATGGCAGAATTCTAGATTGCTCTCTACTTTTTGTATCTGTCTAGGCAAGATAGTTCCTTGACTAAGGAACCCATCTCTGCCTTTCAAGTGCTGGGATCACACATAGCCTCCATCCCTCACTGGCTTTACATAGGTTCTGGGATCTGCTCTCTTGTTCTAATATGTGTGCAGTGAGCCCTTTGTTTACCGAGCCATCTCTCCACCCTATTAGAACCCAGACCATCTACTGTTCAGGTCACAGCCATCTGCAGCTGTGTCTTTATCGTCCCCAGTAGCTGATTCTACATACAGGTGGGAAGCTAACAGATTCCTAACTATCAGGGGCTAACAGGGACACAGGTACATGACGGATACACACTAACCAAATCGGCCTCCCCTTCCTTACTCCCCAAGTCATGTCCTTGAGGTCATGTATCCCACAACCAAATGAGGAACCCCCCCCCCCGCCAACCAGGAATCAGAGAAAGCTTGACCTTAATTAAGAACATAGCAAGGATGAATCACTGACCTTGGCATGGGACCTCCCCATCCAGGCCCTCCTCAGAGCTCCACCAAGCTGTCTTCTGTGATGTTTAAAACATAACAAACCTCTCACCTAAAAGGGTAATCTACCTCAGGGTCTGTACTGAACCTCAAACCTGAACCTTACTTTCCTGATCAAATTAAGAAATGAAAATCCTAAATCAGACTAAGGAGAATTTTTTTGCATGGCCACATAAATAAATGTCCCAAGGGAGGGAGGTGACCACTGCAAATGTGTACTTGCCAAGTCTCTTGAGGGAGGTGGCCATTGGAAGTGTCTGCCTGCTACATAAACATCTAAGGACGCCATTGTTTCAGACTCTGCTGCACTGGCCTCAACAGAGCAGTCTATAAATACATCGGAGTCATTTACCCTAAAGTTTCATGTCATCTAGGCTATTGTCTGACATTCAGGGGATGTTATGATTACAGCTAGAACAGCAGAATTTCTCAAACAGGTCAGTTTCAGACTGCACAATAACGAAGTCCTTTCGGGTTCAGTCCTCACAGGAAATGTAACCTGCAGTTAAGCAGGCAGTTGCGCTACTATTCTGCCTCGCCACCTGCCTGGGTCAGAGAGCCACTTTGAGATGAGATGACCACCTGTTCTTTTTTTCTGTTCTAGTCAGCATTCAGCCCTGTGCTGGCCAGCTGCTGTTCTCTACAGGCTATGTGAATATTCTCCCTCCTCTCACTCCCCGTTTGTGTGTGTGTGTGTGTCTGCCTGTATGTCTGTCTGCATGTGTGTGTGTCGTGTGAGTGTGTCTGTCTGTCTTTCTGTGTGTGTGTGCTGTCTGTGTGTCTGTGTGTGTGTGTCTGTGTCTGTGTTGTGTCTGTCTCTGTGTGTGTCTGTGTCTGTGTGTGTGTCTGTCTCTGTGTGTGTCTGTGTGTGTGTCTGTGTCTGTCTGTGTGTCTGTGTGTGTCTGTATGTGTCTGTCTGTATTTGTGTGTGAGTGTGTGTGTGTCTGTCTGTGTGTCTGTGTGTGAGTGTGTGTCTGTGTGTGTGGCTATCAGTGTGCATGCAGGGGGAACAACGTCAGAGGTTGACACTGGCTGCCTTCTTTAATTGCTCTCCATTTTATTTTTTGAGACAGAGTCTCTCACAGAACTTGGCGCCCACTGTGGCTAGGATGCCTGGCCAGCAATCCCCAGGGAGTCTCCTGTTTCTGCCTCCCCAGTGCCAGAATTTCAGGGACATACCTCTGCCCAGCTTTTACATGGCTGCTGAAGACTGAACCCATGTCTTCATGATTGGATGACACTCCCCTGAGTTGGTGCCCCAGCCCATTCAATTTTCATTGAACTAAAAGCACCAACCTTCCATCCTAGAATTGCAAATTCTAGGCCAACTGAGTACTTTAAGTTTGTTGTGTTGTCCTTTGACATCTCCCTCAGGAGAGCACACCATGGCCTCAACTTGCAGTCCTGACCCTCACTGCCAGCCTGGGGTTGATGCTAATAGGAATCCTGTTCTTACCAGAGGGAGTCTTAGAGCTAAGACCAGAGGTGCATGGGTTACACAGCTTTACAGGATCCAAGTCAGAGTGTTTACTGAAATTTTCCCAAACTAGGCCTCCCTGTTACAGACAAGGATGACGGAGAATTCCAGGTTCTTATCTCTGAACAAAAATTTAGACAGAGGCACATTGATAATAGTGATGAAAAATTTGGGGATGTCATTGAGTTTGACAGAGGCCTTCTTGGCACTTGTGACTTATCTTGGGGTGTGGGGGGGCACATCTATGGTCCTAGAAAACTCAACAGCCACCACAGCCACACTGAACCAGTAGCTTTTGTCTCCTGCATTCAAAGAATGAAATTCATGGACCACAGAGGGTGAATTGTAGCAAGAAGGACACATCATAGAATCATAGGCTGGAGCTAAAGAGGCAGAAGGTAGAACTCCGCTGTGTGGGTAGAAAATATGGAATCACGGAACTGCCAACCTGGGCCTTTAAACACGACTTGTGGTAGAAACCGAATAAGGCACAGGGAGTGTGCCATGAGCTCACTGGTCTCGTTGCCCAACCACAGCTGTCCAGGTGTCACCTCTCATTTCAGCCCCATTCTCAGGAATAGCTTCCAGGCAAGGTAAGATCTGACCAGGAGCCGGTAGCCAGAGCTCTCCTCTGGCTGGCATCCTTGGCCTCTAGGCAGGATATTCTTGGGACTGCTGCTTTGGGGGTCCTTGCCCTACCTAACCAGTTTCTATCTTCTATTCCTGTCAAACACAGAAGAAATGGTTCACTTGGGGAGAAAGATGCTCTAAGACTAAGAATGGGCCAGAGCTGGAGAAAGGTCGAAGGCTCAGAAGTACTGGGCCAGGAGAGTTCTGACTCTTTATGGGTCAGGTACCCAGCACCCACCTTCTTCCGAATCTCTAGCTCTGTCCCTCCCATGTGGTATCAGTGGGGATATGTTCCCAGTCTTCATGGCAACTGGCTTCTCTTGCATGTTTATCTTGATACCTTTCTCTATTCTATTTCTCTGTCACATCACCTAGGCCACGGGGCCCTCCTGTGCCCCTGAGTTCTCAAGGCTGCGTTATTTCTCTAGCTTGGCTATCTGCTGTGGGTGTCCATTCTAGACAGCCAAGGACTTCATTGGAAGTCGGAGAAATAAGAGGATCTAGTGTTGAAGTCAGGGCAGCCATTTATTTACTCCTGTACCCATTGATTCATGTCAAGCATACATTTGTCACTTCTGGGTGAGGCAGAATCCCACTTGGAACAATGACAGTATTTGGAGTTTGCCTGAGTATCTGCAGGAATGACCAATTACAGAGGCCAGTGCATATGAGCGCAGGAGCAGGTGTGTGCATCTGCAGGTGGCAGTGGCGGGCCAGCACTGCTGCACTGCAGAAAGCAGGGTAGAGGAGAGGCAAGGAAGAGGCCATGCCATCTCTTCAGCCTTGCATGCAGCACTCACATCCTGGAGTGCTTTGAGGAGGTGTTAAGACCAGCCTGTGGACTAATAATGAGGCCAGGGATTAGGATGGAGAGAAGGGGGCATCAAGATTAACATGTAAAAGAATGGACGCCCTTCCCTTGCAGGCTACATGTAATAAAACGACACGGGGAAAGGTGAGTCATGTGTAATGAGTCAGAGGGTCAGGACACAAGGTCCTGGAGCTGGAACATTGGACCTGTCAAACTCTCTAGGCCACTTCCGTTCCTTGGAGAGTCTCCCCCCCCCTTTTTCTGTGTATGTGTGGTGTGTGTGTGTACATGTACATGTGTGTGCATGTCTGCATGTGTGTGAGTACCCATGTGCATGTGTGCTTGTCCATACGGAAGCCCAAGGTTAATGTTCAGTCTTCCGTCTTCTTCAATGGTGTGGGATCTGTCAATCAAACAAACTTCACACTAACCAGCTTGCTCTGAGGGATCCCCTGCCTCTGCCTCCTGAGGCTGGAATTACAGGAAGGCTGTCACACCTACCGAGCGCTTACACGAATTCTAAGGATCTGAACTCTGGTCTCATGTTTTTAGGACAAGCACTAACAGCTAAGCCATCTCCCCAGGTCCCCCCAAGCCCTTTTTTTTTTCTTAATACATTTTCTCTAATAAACTTCTTAAAGTTTCAACATTATCCGCCTGCCCCTGGTCCAATTCCTGACTCTGGAACACAAAACTTTGGGGATCTTAGTGGGTGCCCCAGAACTCTGTCCCACACTTGTAACAAGGTCCTGACAGCTGAAGGGTAGTGACAGCACAGAGAAGCACAGGGTAGAGGAGACCCCATTCACCTGCATCTCAGGTGGCCCTGGACCCATGATAGTAAAACCTGGGGCATGCTGGTCCTTGATATACCTTGGAGAATTGCTGTAGAAGGTCTTCAGGACCCAGGAATTCTAGAGAGGTGTGGGGGTATGGGGGAGTCTGGCTGAGGCTCAGGTCCACAGGGTTCAGACGGAGTGGAAGAGAGGACACAGGGGAGGGGTACGGGGAGTGATGAGGATGGTTTTTCATTTTTCTTTTGAGATAGGGTGTCAAGTAGTGCAGGCTAGCTTCAAACTTGCTAAGTAGCCAAAGATAACCTTGAGTGTTTAGTCCTCCTGCCTTTACCTCCTGAGTTCTGAGATTACAGGTGTGTGGATCCCAGTGGATCCCAGGTTTATGGGATCCACTGATCTAAAACTGGAAAGAAAGATATCATCCTCTTTTGCCCCCAAGATGGAACCAGTGCCTCCCAGCTGCCTGCCCTGGCAGCTCTTCATCTTGCTGCTTTGCAGAATATGCAATTTCTTTGCATAACAGATAGTGTAATCTCATTTTCTCACTGGCTACACAGCTTAGCTTTCAATCAATTATCCCCAAATACATAAAAAAAAAAGTTTCCATTTCACCCCTCCGCCTGCTTGATGCTTGGTTTTCCCTGTCAAAGAATTTGCAAATCAATTGCACTAACAATACTTCCCACAAATTACCTTCAAATGTCTGTGATGTCACCATGGTTAATGGTTAATGTGTTCCTGATAAATAATGCATCAGGAAGTGACTGCCCCCCTCTCTGATGTTCAGTGTGAGGCAGTCAGTCCTCATGATGAGCAGCTTGGCTCAGCTGATCCCCTTGAGCTTAGCTAGGTGAACAGTTGAAGACAAGACCACCCGCCACTCTGTCCCATTAGGAGCCCCCTGTGCCAGATCCTGGCACCTCTCAGCTCTGATATCCAAGGGTAGTTCCAGGTGTCCTATAGCCATGGGGAGGGTCTAGTTGACCCTGCTGTGGGAGGTGGAGATGGCACTCTTGTCCCCTAGAGAGGGAGGGTCCTTGGGAGTGGCTGGGAAACAGAGGGCTTCTAGAGCTTGACAAACCCCTAGCCCAAGGTGGCCAAGGGTCTGTGTCCCAAACACATAATTAGTTCCCTATTCCACAAGCAGGGAGGCTTTGGACAATGTCTTGCACTAAGTGGGACCCTGAGCGTAGCACCGAGACATGTCCTAAGGAGCAGTCTTGGGAAGAGACAGGTGTCCCAGAGACTCGGGCTGCATTTGACTTGCCTGGGCTGAGACGTAGGTACTGGGAAGGCATGTGACTCCATACAAGGGCCTGAGTAGTGCCCTTGTCCTTGACATCATGGATGTGCGTGCTCACATTTGGAAGTGTGTGCACTACTTCATAAGTAAGACAGGCCACAGGGACTCTGGACAGCTGTCCTCTGAGGCTGTGGGTTGTTCTGTCCAGAAATCATCACAGATTTCGCTGGGGGAGAGTTTGAGAGGGTAGTGTTGGCAAGATGGTGGACACTGCTTTGCCTTTTCTGACATACAAGCTGGTTATATACAGGCCGAAGAGACCATTGCAATAGCTGAATCCTTTAGAGCTCTACCAGGGGTTGATTTGATTGTGGAAGGTGCAGTTGGGCTACGTAATTTATTCACAGGGATGGACTCCTTTCCTCACACAGCTTTGCTAGTCCTAGTGTCTTAATAACTGAAAGTATGTTTCAATTATAAGAACCTCAGATCTCAGGGCTTCTTTCTAGGAAGCCAAATTAAACGGCAGTGTGCATATAGCACCAGACATGAGCAATGGTCTGGAAGTAGCCTTGGCTCCCTGTCCCCACGTGGATAGGTCTTGCCTCTGACATATATGACAAACCTCTAACACTAGGATGTCTGACCACTCCTATTTGTCTCCAGAACAAACTATCTCTTTTCCCCTTTGAGATGACAGATGACTGTCAAAATTAAACCATACACCTCAGAAGATGGGTTGAAGTGTGAACAAAAGTCCCTGGAAAGAAACCGTACCTTATGTTGAAACTTCTGTAAGGCCTGTTAACTGATTAGAACTTCAGTATATGGAGAGATTGGGATATTGCAGTCCCAGACCCTAATTACAGACTAATTTGGAGTGCCTTTTTAATATTTTATTACTTTTTTTAAAAAATTACATCTGTGAGCTACAAGAGTGCCTGTGGAAGTCAAGAGGACAACTTCTGGGAGTCTGCTCTCTCCTACCATGTAAGTGCCAGGGATTAAATTTAAGTCATCACTGTTGGCGATACTGGAGGGAGGAGGAGGACGGCATTCATCAGGAACCCCTCCCACCTCCCCCTATCTCCTACTTACATTGGGCAAAGGCCACTCTCAGTGTGATCCCTTCACCATCTGTGGGCAGCCTCTCACCCCTGCCTGGACACAGAAGAAGAAGGAGACAGGCTTGGGAGTATGACTGATTGTGGTCAGCCACAGAACTGCCAAGTGGCCGGTACAATAAGTGAACAGGGCACATGGATTCAAGAACGGAGGAAGATGAGCCCAACCTTACCCACCCACCCCAATCCCCTGACCAGAGAATACAAATGTGTATGCGTTAGAAGTAGACAGACCAGGCTTGAGATCTCGGGCAAATTATGTTCCTGCCAGATCCACTCTCCATGTCCACAGATTCTCGAGATGAGGATGGTGTTGCCTCTGGAGTTTGTGATGGAAGATGCCCAGGTTGTAGCAGGTCCTTAGCAAGTCCAGCCCTGCTGAGGGGCACTGGCCACTTGCCTGCTCCAAACCTTTACTCTTCTCATTTTCCATCACACCTCCTAATGTGTCTTAGTGTAGACCCGGCTGTGGAACTCTGATTAAAGCGTCCCCTCTGGGGAAGCCAGTCCTGATGTCTCTTCCCAGCGGGGCTCGCCTTTACATCTTCTCCCTAGGTTTCTGTGTATTGACATTTGATTACATCCGGCTTTACACTTGGAGTCATCCATTTACTAAATTCTAATTATTTCACATGTCCCTAAATAGAGACGACAAAATGTCACTTACTGCGTTAATTGGGATTTGTTTTATCCCCAGCAAATGTGTTGTGCAGGTAGCTTGAATTCTGTTTGTTCTCTAATTTGCCATCGGCTTGTCAAGCAGTATCAAGAGACTATTAGGCGGTAGGCACTCAGGTTCCAGAGGACACAACCTCTGCCTGTAGACCCTCCAAGTCACAGGCCACCATGTCAGCTAGTATAGAAGAAAGGTTTGCTCTGCTTCACAAAGCCATCACATTCATTTTAGGGAATGGACTTATGCTCTAGAATTTGGAGTCTCAGTGTATGGCTGTTTGGTCTTGTTGCTTTGAGCCTGTTGGGGACACATGGTGAATCAAAGCAATTGGCCTCAGGTGGAAAGCAGAAGGGGTCCCAATAACCAAGACAATGACCTAACTTCCTTGCACTGCACTTCCCTCCACCCACCGCACCTGGCTCCGCCTCTTAAAGGCACATCACTGCTCAGTAGCACCAGGCTAAGGATCATGTCTTCAACATTTAAGCCTTTGGAGATCATTCAGTATCTAAGGGCAGAGATTCAAAACATGGAATATAGACTGACAGACCCTGTGAGAGTGTCTGAGTGAATGAGGAACAGATGAAGAACTAACTGGTCTTACATCTCTTCTGAAAACTGAGGCTATCTGGAATGAGTGATGAAGAGGAATTGGGATTTATACAAAGGGGTCTGTTTGATGATATTTTGATTAGGTGCCGTGTTTGATGATATTTTGATGAGGTGCCGTACTTGAAGGGAAGGTCCTTGAAGTGAGAAGTGTGGTAGAAAATGAAGTCTGGGTATTCACTATGGCCAGATAAACTTGACTTTGAATGCCAGGCCCAGGTTGTTATGTGGGAATTTTGTTCTGTTTTTTGGGGGATTTTATAAAAATTAAAATGCATTATTTTTATTGCCTCCATATATGCCTTTCCATTACATGCACACCTGGTGTCCACAGAGGCCAGACAAGAATGCCTACTTGAGGATGTGAACCACCACGTGGGAACTGAGAATCAAACCAAGATCCTTTGCTCTTAACTTCTGAGTTATCTCTCCAGCTCCATGTTCTAGTGAATTTTAAGCAGGAATCACATTTGCACTTCAGAAAGCCTAAAGTGGCAAGTTTTGGGTAGAAGAGTTACAGGGATTTGTGGGAGGCAGGGCCCATGGTGTCCAGATGCTACAATTCTGGGCTGGTCCTACTTGGTCAACAGAATCCAGATGGAGTGAGGTGTCTGCAGTTGTCACAGACAGGACACTGTGGTGTCATGCCCCTGAGGGCCTTCTGTCCTTCCCTTCCTGTTTATCTGGGCCATGGATCACATATCCTGGGCATATGCTGGTGTGCAAGCTTGGCACTACAAGCAAGGCAGCCGTGTTCAGGACAATAAGGCTTGTTAATAGAAACCCAGCTTCCTGGGGCTGTTGAGATGGCAGGGAAAGGAGCCCTGGGGCAAAACCTGACAACCTGGAGACCTTTATGATTGAAGGGGAGAACCAACCTTTGATTTTCACCTTCGTGCCATGGGGCCCCCTCACCCCAGATAAATAAATGAGTGCTAAAAAGAAAAAAAAAAAAGAACCTCAACTTGTCATCAATATATCATTTAAACTTTTTATTTCATTTTAGGGAATGTACTCATGCCCGAGATTTTACATATAGTGTGGTCTGTTCAACCCAGGGCAAAGCACTTTTGCATTGTAGCCACTTGAACTACTGTGAAGGTAGGAGGGTTTGTTATCATTTCCTGGGAAATACTGTATTATTATTATTTTTGTTTACCAAGAGGTATGTTCTTTGGCTCATACACCATCCAACATGTGTATTGTTGGCCATTCATGGCCAAGAGGCAGAACTGAACGTGGTGGAATCTGAGAGACCAAGAGTGTTCCTCTGCAGTGGACAGACCAAGTGACCAATACGGTCATTGAGTATAGGGGGCTAAGGTCAGTGTTCCTCTGGAGGCCTCCTGACTCCAGAGACAGCTTGCAGGGGACTTACCTGACAGGGAGAGTCTGGGTGGCTGGCCTTGCTGTAGCTGTGCAGCTTCACTTTATGTGCTAGGTAAGATGGGTGTGGCCCCGTGGTTATCATGAGGTTCTGGATAAGCCTCTGCTATAACATGCAAGGTCTCAGATTTGTCTGGAACTCAGGTCTGTGAGTTTCCAATCATGATGTGAAATTACAATAGCACTAGGTAGAGAGGACTCTAGGGTGAGGTGGTCCTGTCACTTCTCTTAGTTATGGCCCTCTTGCCATCCATGGCAGCAGATGTGATGATGACAGGAAGGAGTAGGCCGTGTGATTAGGTATTGTGGGGCTTGACTGACTCCATTTTGGAAAGATTCCATTTTTATATTAGGCTTCTCTCAGAGCTAACTTCCAGTTCCAGGAAAAACAAACAAACAAACAAACAAAAAATACCCAACTTTGCCTTCCAGGGGAGTTCCCTACAAATAACTGGTCAGCTCACTCTGAGAAACCACCCAAAAAGTCTAAACAAACTTTCTGCTGGTCAAGGTGACCATTAATGGTTTGGCAACAACAAGGACAATCAGGGATAGACAGATTTGTCTGTCCAAATGTCATCCAATCTTGTGCTGGAAGCCCCTTTCTTTGTATCCGTGAGTGTTGTGAGTCCCTGCTCGAGATTGAATAAACAACCCCTGTGTGCTTGCACCAGAGTCAGCTGCTGAGTGATCTTTGGTGTATCTTGATCAGGGCAGAATAGTATGCATCTCCCCATCCCCAGCTGAGTGTAGGTACCTCTTCTATTATGCTGGTGGGAACTTAGAGTAAAGGCTGTGTCCCAAGATTGCACAGGGTAGACTGGGCTTTGTTACTGTCTTTGTTGACCTCAGACCTAAGAAAAACTGCAGTCCAGGGCTTGGGAGATAGTTAAGTCAGTGAGGACCAGAGTTTAGCCCCCACAATCCAGGTAAAAGATGCCTATAATCCCAGTGCTGGGGAGGCAGATAGTCAGATCCTTGGGGCTTACTGGTCAACCAGTCTAGGCTATATAGTGACTTCCTAGCTAGTGAGAGACTGTCAACAAACAAACAAACAAAACTGGACGTTTTTCATTAAGCCTAATGACCTGAGTTTGACCCCTTGGATGGAAGGAGGGACCAATTCCCTCAAGTTGTCCTCTGACTTCCACATGCACACTGGTGCTTTCTGGCACACACACCCATACATAATAAATAAATAAAAGTAAACAATTTTTTTTTTCAGAGAGAAAGAAAAGTTATGGTTCCTGATGAGGACACGAGGAGCCAAGGAACATCCTGGGTTTTGCAGAGCAAGTCAAGTATGCAATCTCTGTCAGTGTCACTGGTACAGATGGACTGCTAGGAGGCGGCTCTGAGGAGGAGCATTGGGTGAGGTGAGAGCTCTTTACCTCTGGTTTCCAGGGCCACTGAAGTCACACACACACACACACACACACACACACACACACACACACACACAGCACAGACCTAGCTCTGGGTGAGGTCTGGAGAGAACCAAAGAGTCTGAGCTAAGAGCTCTGTTGCATCATTTAACTCATTGCACTGAATGGGCCAAGGCTGGAGGGCTGCTGTGCCAAAGCTCCAGTAGAATGAGGTGGGAGCTATTTCTGTCCCTTCTGGCTTGAAGTTCTGTGCACAGATGATGCCAATAAAGCTTCCCTGGGAGGCTGCTGCCATGGCCACTGAAAACGGTGGCAGATTAAGCATCTTAAAATTTGATTGTGAAATCAATATGCCAATTACAGTAGTTAAAACTCTGCAAGGCCAAGTTCCTCCTTCTTTCCCAGTGGCTGCGTGGCTCAGGATTCAGGGCTGCATTGAAGTGTCACTGAAGGCCAGCGTTGAGGTCTCCTCTGTCCCGTGCGGGGGGCCCTGTATTTTTACCCTGGCTTCTGTTGTCCCTCACCAAAAGCTGTTGTTAAAAACTTGTACTCAGTTGTTGGGGGTGGGGCTGGGAGGCACAGCACATTCTAAGCCGTCCATTTCCTCCACACACTATTTACCTAAGAGCTCTGTAGCCTAAGCATACATACTCCTCTCTGTAACAGGTATATCCTCTTTCTCTTGGTGTATAGCAGAATTCCCAAAAACCACAGTGGTGTGGCCTCTGTTGAGTGGTTCTTATGCTCAGGGCTGGTGTCTTAGTTACTTTTCTGTTGCTGTGTTAAGACACCATGACCAAGGCAAGTTATAAAAGAAAGCATTTAATTGGGCTTATGGTTTTGGAGGGTTAGAGTCCATGCTGGTGGAACAAAGTCACTGTGGCAAGAACGGCTGACAGTGCACATCTCAGTTTATAAACAGGAGTCAGAGAGCACATTGGGAATAGCATGAGTCTTTTAAAATTTCACAGCCTGTCTCCAGTGACACACTCATCCAACAACCACTTAATCCTTCCCAATCAGTACTACTAACTGGGGACCAAGTATTCAAACATATGACCTCATGGTGGCCATTCTCATTCAAACCACTGCATTCCACCCCCTGGCCCCCACAGGGCTCATAACCACATCATAACGTAAAATGCGCTTACTCCAACTTCAAAAGTCCCCATAGTCTTTCATTCTCAACATTGTTTAAAAGTTCAGACCTCTTCTGAGAACTGAAGGCAATCATTTAATTGCAACCTTCTGTAAAACTGAAAAGCAAATTATATACTTTCAGCATATGATGGCACTTATACATTACCATTCCAAAAGACTAGGGGCATAAGTGAGGAAATACTGGACCAAAGATGGACCAACATCCAGCAGGGCAAATTCAGAATAGCTCCATATCTGATGTCAATGAGCTTAGATGGTGAGCCCTTCCAGTTTTGCTGCCTGCAAGATCCCCACCCTGCCCCAATTGGCTCTACTACCCATGTACAGCTCTCCTTGGGAGCAGAGGTAAATAGCTCAGGCACCTCTAAGATCTTGGGGTCTCCAATGCAACCTAGCATTCACTTTTATAGTTTCTCACAATGGCCTCTCATGGCCTCTTTTCCTCTCAGGGCCTTCATGCAGGGACTGCCCTGCCTGCCACACATAGCCTGGCCTCAGAGGCTCTCCTTAACCACAGGGGAAGTACTCCACAACCCTTTCACTCATGCATCTTTCTTCACTAAAGCAAGAACCATGTGGACGACATTGCCATTTTTTGCTACCATTTTAGGGTGAACCCTGGCACTCTTGAATCACATTTGTAGCACCTTTGATTTGTCATTGCTTTTTAGGAGCAGAAAAATTCCTTAAGCCTTTTCACAAGTTGTAAGCTTAGGTGGCTCCCCAGGGGTTTTGCCCTGAGGACACTGCTCCTTTTGCTTCAATGAGGATCAGGCCTCTCCTTAATCGACTTACCTCTCTCAGCCAGCATTGCTGAGACTTGCTGCAACATTAAGTTTCCTGGTGCTCTTTTTCTCATCAAACTGTACATTTTGTATTTCTTTTTGCCCCACCCACTCTTTTTTTTTATTATTATAGACATGCATTAGAGAAGTTACTAGTAATCACAACAGAGTCAATTTTAGGGTGCCTTAGAGTCTCCATCACCAAAGAAATTAGTCCATTACTTTTTGGCCTTAGGCAAATTCTAAGGACAAGGACAAAAGACAGCCAGATTCTTTGCCAAAATATCACGAGTGGGCTCTGGTCCAGTCACTGTTGAAGTCCCTGTTTTCCTATTACAATGTCTCATCTTGGTGGTCAACCTGACTCCAACACCCGGAATCAACTAAAACCCAAGCAGCTTGGCACACCTGTGAAGGATTTTCTTGATTCTGTCATTTGAGGTAAGAAGAACAACCCTAAATCTGGGCCATACCTTCTGATGGAATTCTGCAGTCCCAGCAGGCAGTCCCTTTCAAATTTAGTGTTCGTTGGTCCTAACTTTGCCAGTTTGCAAGGCCAGTTTATTCCAAATGCTAGCTTGTGACAGACTTATGAAGTCAGTCTGTTCCAACCACCAAACTGAGGGCAGCTCAGGTGGCTTCCAACCTCCACTCACCTCGCCCACTCTTCTGTTGCTCTGGAGCCCCAAGACAGATGCCTTTAAGGAACTCTCTCTCAGCAGGTTTTATGTCATGCCTTTGCCTTAGGCTATTGTAGCCTAAATTCTGTTAATAGCATACCTTGTTATACACTTCTCAGTTGGTGAGGGCAGGAGGATGAGGGCGCTGGGTGGAGCTCTATGGCTTGTATATCGCATTATCTTGCAATCCTTGGTGGTCTCAAGAATTCACAAGATTTCTTGAGATATCCATTGGTCCCATGGTTTCTTGTGCCAACTGACATCACCTGCATGGCTTGTGAGGTTTCTTAGCAACACCCTTTCAACAGGACATATCATCCAGCGTCAACTGGGCTTTGTCCATTTCAGCAAGCTAAAGGGTCACCAGGTTTTCCGTATGTGTTGCCAGATGCCAAGTTGAACTGGATACTAATTCACTAAAGGGGTCTAACTTCTACCACAAGGCACTCTAATAAATCCCATATGTACAAATGGTCTAACAGTTTTGTTCCTTTATAGAGAGCCCTGTTTAATATAGCTGGTCTAAGACAATCTTAGCTGGGCCTGCTCATGTAACTGTGGTCAGTTGGTAGGTCATCTGGGAGTGTGTTGTTCTCCTGGGGCCTCATTCTTAAGTCTGGAAGGATGCCAGTCCATTGGCTGAGATGAAGGACTTGGGATTGTCCAGCTCCCTTTCCCTGTGGTCTTGCCAGGCTTATTCCAGTGTCAGTGGCATGGCACAAGCTTTGTGTGTGTGTGTGTGTGTGTGTGTGTGTGTGTGTGTGTGTGTACTGTATTAGAGATCATACCTCATTCCTTCCTGAGCATTGAGGTTTTTAAGTAAATATTTACGCCAACTGGATTTCTGTTGGTGGTATTCACTGCTAGTGTTTACTTCAATCTCTTTAAATACTATGGTATGCTGCCATTTTTTTCATTGACTGATTTCAAACATTGTTTATTGACTGCAATGGGAGCTGGTGATTGAGCCCTCCATGAACTTCCTTCCCTTGGCTCTTCCTCCATCCTCAGTATACTTTTATCACAACTTTTTGTGAAATCAATAGTCAGTGTTTATGTCATTATGACAGTAAATTATGCTTCCTGCAGAGTGAAGTAGAGGATGATGATGTTTCTTTCCTGGAGTTAATGCTCATGTGTTTCCCTTTTATTGAGATTTCTGTGTGCCCAGCTCTGCTTCTTTTCTAAGTGCTGCATTAGATCAGTTAAATGTGAATTCATTACTTCCAAAGTATCTGAATCACTGTTCTATCAATTTCCTCTTTTCCCGGATCTTCACATTTGGGTTCCTGGCTGTGGATGGCTCCCTCTTGCCCTGACCCTCACCCTTAGCCCTGTGCTCTCAGAGCTCCCCTCAGCCTTTTCTATCAAGACAGTGATGGATTCTGGGCTCCTTCCTTATTTCACACCATTGTTCTGCTGAAGTTTATCTTCTAGTATCTCTCTAAGAACATGCTCACTGGGGTACATTTTTTTTGTGGGGGCGTCCTTGCATATCTATAAATGTTCCTCTTAAATGAACCCTGAGACACAGACTTGAATAAATGTGATTTATTAAGAAAACACTCTGAAGGAGTGAGAAGGCAGGATTGGATGGTAGGAAGTCAAAAGACCTCAGCTGCTCCAGGTGAAGTGCCAGTCTCAGGCTGGTTAGGAGCAATGCAAGACTGGTGCTTCTATGCAGATTCTCTGGTCATTCACTGGCTACAGGTCCCTTAAGATCAAGAGGGGGTACTTCATAGGAGAGTCATCTAAGGACCATATTGGGCATGAGATACTATGGCTGGTGGCCTGGGATTTGGAGAAGCTGTCTGGGAGACCCTGGACCAGTGGGTTCTGTATTCAACACAGGAAAATAAGCCACAATTATTGGAGGGTCTATAAACAAACAGTTTCTAAGTAGGGCATCACAATGGTTAATCTTGTCCACTTTATGGGATTTAGAATTAGCATGGAAGCAGATCTCTTGGCATGTCTGTTAGGGATTTTCTAGATTAGGTTAATTGAAGTAGGAAGACCCTCTAACTGTAGCCATGGCCATTCTTCAGGCTGGGGTCCTGGACTGAATAAAAAAGGAGAAAATGAGCTGAGCAACATCATTTATTTCTGCTTCCTGACTGTGGATGTGATGTGACAAGATGCCTCACACTCCTGCTGCTATCCAATCTGTGTCTTGATAGACTGTACCCATCAAACTGTGAGCCAAAATAAACCCTACCTCCATTAAGTTGCTTTGGTCAAGCATTTGTCACAGCAGCAAGTAAGTGCCACAGGCCTCTTTCAGGGACTTTCAGAATGACATACATGGAACTGCCTATGGGGAGCCGCTCCCACGAAGTTCTTGGATCTGATTGGTCTTCAGCAGTCCTAGTCTCCTGAAAGTGGGAGGTTGGGCCCTTTAAGCGTCCATATAGGCTTAGAGTAACCTAGAAGGAAGTCTTCTACCCTCTATGCCTGCTTGAGTGGCAGCAAGGAAGCTGTAATGCAGAGAGCATCTTGGACCCCTTAAAGGATGTGACCCCTTGGAGGCTGGGCTACCAGCAGTTTTGCAGACTGCTTCCCACATGCAGAACTTGACACACATGAGTTCTGAGATGAGAATCTTTCTAATAGAGAGAAGGTAAATAATAGTTGGGAGAGCAATGCAAACATCCTATAGCTGTGTACAGAATTCTAGGTTCAATGATGATTTTTTTATTAATGAATGAACGAATGGATTTATATACATGTGTTGCATATGCTTGCACATTTGGAGACCAGAGAAGGATGGCAGTTTGTCTTGTTCTATCACTTCTGCATTATTCTCTTGAGACCAAATCTTGTATGTCAAAGGCTTGGTCCCCAGCCAGTGGAAACTTAGGTGTGTGAGGGTCCTAATTGGAGGCCACTGGGAATATGCCCTTGAAGGGAATATTGGGACCTCAGCTTCCCTCTCTCTCTCCCCTGGCTGTCATTAGATAAGTAGTTTGCCCTCCACCCACACAGTGGTGCTCCACTTTGTCACAGGCCTAAGGTGATGGGGACAAGAGGTCATGCTACTATAAATGGTGAGTCAGAATTAATCTTTTCTACTTTAAGCTGGGATCATTGTTGTTATTGTTGTTGTTTTGGTGTTAGGGGACTTGTCACCGCAACAGAAAGCCGACTAACGCAGCTGTCACTTCACCAGTGTACTGCAAGAGACCTGATAAGACGTGCTGCTGTCCCCTTCCCTGCCTACCTGCAAGTCAGGAAGTAACGTGTGGGTCTAGGAAGAAGCACGGTGGCCCCCACCTCCTGATGAACTCTGCATTCTTGGCTCATTCCTGTGTGGGGTTTTTTGCCTTTCTCGTAGGCATTTACAGTGCATACGTTACTTATCTCTGCAGGATGGGTGATGGATGCTAAATGAGACCATAGGCCCCTTCTCATCATATGCCCTGTCAGCGTCTGCAGGTCAGGTGGATGCTGCTGGGGCAGGTGGTAGAAAAATGGTGCCAAATGAGACAATAGGCCCATTGTCCATTATCTGCCGGTCTTGGGTGGTGGCTGTTAGGGCAGGTTATGTGCTAGGCACATTACAGTCACAGGCAAGATACTGTTGGGATTATGGACTGTGGAGACAGCTCAGCTGGTTAGAGCACTTCCTGCTCCAGCGTGGAATCTGAGTTCAATCCATCTTCAGAACTCATGGAAAAAAGCCAAGCATGTGGTGCACATTTGTAATTCCACTGTCGAGAAGGCAGTGACAGACAGGTTAGCTGGCCAGTCAGCCTAGCCAAATCCAGGTAAAAGGGAGAGAACTCACACTGAGAAACATTGTAGTCTTGAGGAAGATACCCGAGGTTGATCGTGAACCTCTATATGCATGCACATACATATACACATGTATGCACACACATACATACAAACACACACATACACACATACATACATGTATGTATGCCCCCACATACACACATACCCCACACACATACACACATATACACACACACAGGATACACATATATATGTATGGATAGACATGTGTACACACACATACATAACACATGTATGTATACACAAACATACACACACAAGATACACACATGTATGTGTGGACACACACACACACAGGATACCATTGGAGTATGAGCCTTCATGAGGTGGTTGTAACAACCCAAAATCTGTAAATACTCTTTTCCTTCCCTGTCTTTTGCCCTCAAGGCAGCTAGAGACACAGGGGCCCTTCCTGCTTCTTGGGGAAATTTCTGGGTCTTTTGATGAGCTGGTCAGTGCTAGTTCTGATTCACAGGCTCTTGGAGCTTAGGGAGAATTATCTTTTGTCCAGTCAGATTTGCATAAATTATTTGCATCTGCTGGTCCCCCTCTGCATTGTGTAACAAAGAATTCTAAGTCCCCACAGGGGCCGAATGTGAAGCAATGGAATTCATTTCAGATGAACTTCCTGAGTGTTTGTTCTACATGGCCCCTGCACTGCTTAAATGTCCCTGATGCCCAAATCCAAACTCTAAGGTGCTCCAAAATCCAACTCTTTGAGTACAGGCATGATACCCTAAAGTGGAAAATTCTTCAGGCTATGTACGTAAGAGACATAATGAGGTCTGGGGAGGTGGCTCAGTCAGTGAAGTGTTTGCTGTGCATGCATAAAGAGGTTCAATTTCCAGAACAAGTCCAATAGAAACTAGGCACTGCAGTGCACACTTGTAGTCCTAGTGGGTGCTGGGGAGGTGAAAACAGGTGGATTTTTCGGACACACTGGCTGGCCAGCTTAGCCTAACCAGCAACCTACAGCAAACCTGAGCAAGAGATCCTATCGCATAAATCAAGGTAGATGGTTTTGAGGGCCAACACCTAAGGCTGATCTCTGACCTCTACATGCACCTACCCCTACACACTTTTCCACCAAAGACAGCTAAGTCAATTCTAAAATTATATTGGGGTCCCATCATTCCCAGGATTTCTCATTATTTACCTGTGCCAAAACTGGGAAAAAAAAAAAAAAGAAACATTTCTGGTCCCACGAATTTAGGATAAGGGATCCTCAACCCATATTTATTTTCTGATGCTGTGTAGGTGACCGTCATGATGCCACTGCCGTAAAGCATCACAGGGTGGCTGGGTGCTCTCTTCAGGGACTCACAGGGCAGAATGAAAACTTTGCTGGGCTGAGCATTCTTTTAGGGGATCTGGGTGAGGTCATGCACCTCGCTTGTGTCCCCTGGGTCTGCTCAGAGCTTCACATGCCCCATGTCTTCCAGCCAGCTAAATCACCTTGAGTCTATTTCCCTGAAACAGGGAAAATGTCATGTGACTAAGATTGTTATGGTTGTGTCAGGGCCATAGAACGATCTTCTGACTCTGAAGTCATTTGTGCCACATGGTCGCTTAATCTCAAAGGGAAATCTACTACAGCCTTTTAATATGTTTTCATATGTTCGTGTGTGCACATATACACATGTGTGCATATGTGTAGAGACCTGCGGTGATTTGCATGAGAAGTGTTCCCTATAGGCTCAAGTATTTGAACACTCAGTCCCCAGGTAGTGTCTCTGTTTGGAGAGACTTGGGAGATATAATAGACTTGGTGGAATGAGCGCATCACTGGGTTTTTTAAAATGTGAGTTCTATGACTCACACTGAGGTAATCACATTTATGATGCAAGTAGTTAACTAAGTGAGCTACCACCACAATCCCATAGTATTCTTAATCCTAGGATTTTTCAAGAAGTGTGCATTTGATCAGTAGAAATTTCAGGGGCCATGGGAGAACTCTGCTTCCTACACCCTGAGACAGAGTCTCTGTGGGACAAGGGCTGGGCCTGGATGCCTCCCAAGTGTCCTCTCCCAGTTGATGAGATGGGCACAGATAACCTTAGCCTTATGGAATGCCTTGGAGACCATGCTTTCTGCTTAGCGCTGTCCCCAGTTACCTTAGTATCTTAGACAAGTCACTGTCTCTCATGTGGTCTGCTGATAGCTAAATTGGAGCCAGTGAATCAGCCAGCTCTGATTGCCTGGTAGTGCTCTATTGAGGCCCGTGAGGTTAGCCTGCTCTTGGCAGGGAGGAATTCAGGATTTTGTGCTTGTCAAAGACACTATACAAGAGGCTGGTCTCTCTAGCTATCTACTTCCTGAGCTTAGAATCAATGACTTGCAAGCTTCTACTAAATGCATATTTACAGATGTCTTCTAGGTACCAAGGGCATGTGGCATATTGCCAAGATATCTGCTCTTGACAGAGTGCCAAGAGGTCACCTCCTGCATGTTGGCAATTAACAGGAAGGCTCTTGGGGGTGGTATGTGGTACAGCTTTGAGGTGGACTGTGCCGAGCACGGTAATAAAGGTCTCAAGACTGGTGTAAAGAGATAAGAGGTAGGAAGGCAGAAAATTCTCATTACTGATGCCTTCTTCCTAGGACCACTATTACCTGTCTTACTTTCCCTCCTGATTATGCGCTATACCTCAGTTTAATAAATAAGAAACACAAGGATCAGACAGTCGAATCACTTACCTGGGATTTCACAGCAGGGAAGAAATATAAAGACATCACCTCTCAAAGAGTAAGAAGCATTGGGTGTTGATTTTCTCCCATGCACAGGATAGCTAGAGAGCTCCTGCCTTCCACACATCCATACCAACCGTTCTGACTCCATAGGCATTTGCCCATTAACTGATAATCCCTCTTTAGACAGGAAGCAGGAAGCCCGGTGCACACTGACTATCAGTGAGAAAACATCCCTTTCACACAGGGGACATTAGTGGCAGTGGGGTCAGGGGCTGCTTTTTCCCAGTTTGGTTTCTAATCACTTTCTAAATCCCTTATGCCTTGTGAAATAAACATGATTAACTCTCAGAGCAGGTTTATGAAGCCTGGTAGAGAGGAGGCCGAGGCAGCCCAGGAACAGCTAATGTGATCGGAGGTTGTGATTTCTACCTCTGCCTCTGTGTCCAGGGCAGATAAAAGTAAGGGAGGGTGGTGATGCTTAATTAACCCTGTACTTCTTTGATGGGCTCATTAGCATATAGATGAGGGTTGGATCTGACGCTGCCTCTGTTCTTTGTGAAGGGATGCTGTGTGCTTGGGGAGTGGCAGCCCAGGACTTGTGGATCTCCTCCTTTCAATTTCTTTTTAATCTATTTTATTTTAGCGGAACTGGGGCTCAAACTTAGAGCCTTGCACAAACTAGGAGAATGCTCAACTGTTGTGCTATATCCTTAGGCCCTTTCCCACTTTTTATTTTTCTGTTTCCATGTGTTGGTGTATGTGTACATGTGGATGTATGTGTGTGTACATGTGTAGGTCAGAGGATAACTTTGGGCACTGTTCTTCAGGTACCACCTCCCTATTTGTTTGTTTGTTTGTTTATTTATTTATTAGGCAGGTTCTCTCAGTGGCCTATAGCTCAACAAACAGGCTATGCTGTCTGTCCAGCCAGCCTCAGGAGTCCACCTGTCCTATTGCCCAGGACAAGGACTGCAAGCACATGCTGCCCTGCTTGGCTTTTTCCATGTAGGTTCTGGGGATTGAACTCAGGGAATGATCATACTTGGTGCTTTCTACTTGTGAGGACCAGAGATACAGTATCTATATGGGATGAGATGATCATCCCATCCATGGATGATCGATTTGAGGCTGATCAATATATTATGTTACAAAATAACAGTTGCAGCACATTTCCACAACAGGTGAGGCCCAAAATGGAACCTGTCAAAGGGCCAGGTAGGAAGCGTTAGTCCTGGCCTAGGGGCTCTGCCCTTGTTAGAGCTCTCCAGTGCGCGCGCGCGCACACACACACACACACACACACACACACACACACACACACAAAACACACACACACACACACACACACACACACACACACACACACACACACACA
>CAJQZJ010032473.1:111091-141551 GCA_907164525.1 Lophiomys imhausi
ACACACACACACACACACACACACACACACACACACACACACACACAGTACTCCTCCTACGTACCCAAAAGAAACTGAGTAGGTTCTATGTGACCTCCCAGTGAGCTTCGTGTGCTTTAGGATATGTGATCTGAGTGCACTGGCAGCCCACACTGACTTCAAATCCACTACTCAGTAAGTTTCAGCTTCATTTGTCAAAGTGAACGAAGCTGTTTCTCTGTCGAACACACCTCCACCCAAGCAAGTCGATGGGCTTTGTGGACTAAGCGCCTAGTGAGTGCCTAGGTGGGGACATGAGATTACAAAGAAATATCAGGAAGGAAGCTTCCTGGCTCCCCAAGCCTTGACTGTAGCAGCTCAACAAAGGTGTGTCTCCAGAAAATCCCCAGCAGAGAAAGTTAGGCTCATACGATAAACTTAAGTTGGTAAGGTGGCCTATGCCTATAATCTCAGCATGAGGGAGGAAGTGGCGGGAAGATCATGAATTCAAGGTCATTTTCAGTTGCACAGAGAGTTTGAGGCCAGTCTGTCATCTGCATAAGACCATGTCTCAGAAAGAGAGAGAGAGAAAAAAAAAAGATTCTTTACTCCTCAGCCATGGCCAGGGCCTTGCTCTGGGCTCAGCTGGGGCAGAAAGACTGGCAGGCAGAGGCTTCAAGGACTGGGGAGCCTCTACTGAAAGTCAGCATGTGAGGCTAAAACATCCAGGGGTACAGTAGCCCCTGGCAGTAGTCTGCAGGCTCTGGGGCAGGAGTGTCTGACCACAGCCTATGGGCCACATGAGGCCAAGGGCAGCTATCATGCCGCCAACAAAAATAGAAAACTTACTTAAAACATGAGAGTATTCTGTGATTTATTTATCTTGTAACTTGACTGCTTAGTTCTCATTTGTGAACCTTGAGGACGACAACATCATGCATCAATGTTGAAAGGCTGAACAGTCTTGCTTGTGTCAACAATCACTGGACCCCCTTCCTGGGTAGGCAAGAATCCCACTCACTCCCACCATGCCAGCACAAATTTTATAAGAACTGGAGCAGAACAGGGTCACATTCAGAAAAACAAATCCTGCATGGTCCCACTTAAGCAAAGTGTCTGATGTGATAGTCAAATTCATGGAAACGAAGAGTAGAGTGTAGTGTCCATGAGTGTGGAAAGCCAGGGATGTGAGTAATAAACTAGTGCATGTGGCTTCATCCAAGCAAGCTGACAAAATACCTGAAGTTAGCAGCAAAGGCACACACCTAGAAAGTTGTTAGGAGGACAGGTAACATTTAACATCTGGCCCAGGGATAAATACCTGAGTAGCAAGCAATTTAGGGGAGAAAGAAGCTATTTTGGCTTACAATTCCAGGATACAATCCATCACTGAGGTACAGTCAAGTCAGATGTTTGAAGCAGGTCATAGCATAAAGGTCAAGAGCAGAGAGAGACAAATGCATGGGTCACTGTTGGCCCGAATGCTTGCCCTTAGCTAGCTTTCTTCTCTGTTACCCTATCCAGGACACCCAGCCTAGGGAATGGTGCCACCCATTATGGGCTGTGCTATTTCTATATCAATTAACCATCAAGACAACCCCCTACAGACATGCCCATCTCTAAAACCTACCCTAGAATATTTCTCATGAAGGTTCTCTTCTTGGGTGATCACAGGTCTTGCCAAGTTGAGAGTTAAAACTAACTAGTACATTGGGTGCTGGAGGAATCACTCAGCTTAGAAGTGATTACTGATCTTCCAAAGAACCCAGGTTCTGCTCCTATTCCCTATATTGGGAGACTCACAACTTGTAGGAGGAACAAGGCCTGCCATTGAGCAGGAACAAGGCCCGCTGCTAAACAGCGCATGAGTGGCTGGGCTTCCGCATGCAGCTGGCCTGAGACCTGCCTGGGCATGCCCAGAGACTGATGAGTTCATGATGAGACAGGAGCCAACGAGGAAAGAGCCGCAGCAGCCTGCAGTTCCAGAGCCAATGGGGTTCTGGGTGGAGGTTATAAAGGGGGCATCCTCTTCCTGAAATAAACAGGTTTGCTTTTGCCACTTACCAGCCAGATCCCTGAAGTCTGTAGACTCCACACTAGCACATTCCTGCCCAAAAAGGTCCTGGGAACCCCCCCCCCCACACACACACACCACCACCACCAACAACTACCTGTAGCTCCAGATGCAGGGGACCCAATGGCCTTATTTAGCCTCTATGGGCACCTGCACATATGTCACAGATATACATACACACACACACACACATATTTTATATATAATATATTTTATATATAATATGTGTGTGTGTGTGTAAGCAAACAGCACAACATCTTAGCACATTCAAATTTGGAAACAGACAGACCAATTTTGGGTTGGAGAGATAACTCAGTCAATAAAGTCCTTGTGCAGGTGTGTGTATAGGCCAGAAATCAACCTCAGTTGCTGTCCCTAATGGGTTGTCCATATTTTGCTGTTGTTGACACAGGGTTTTTCACTGACCTGGAGTTAGTTTGGCTAGTCTGCATGTCCAGCAAACCCCAGAGATCTGTCTGCCTCTGCCTTCTCAGTGCTAGAATTAAAAAAAGCATGTGCCACCTCTCTCTCTCTCTGTCTCTTTTAACTTGAATTCTAAGGATCAAAACTCAGGTCCTTTTATTTGCAGACTTGACTGACTGACCCACCTCACCAGACTCTATTGTACTGTGCCTTACATTTCAGTCTATGATCTATTTTTTATGTTTTTTTTTAATAATTTATTTTTTATTTCTTCAAGTTACATCTCAATCACAATCCCCTCCCTACTCCCCCCTCCAGTCCCACCCTTCCACCCTCCTCCCCCTCAACCCCCCCATCCTCTTCCCTTCTTTTTTTTTTTTTGTTTAAGGTATTTCTTTTTTCCCCCAACAGCTCTCCCTTTCAGTCCAAAAAATGGTTCTTTTTCTTATAACTATAAATACAATACAAAACAACAGAAATAAATAGGCCACAATTATAAGAGTTATATGGCTTAGCATACATTCCCAATGTCCAATTTTTTATGTTTTTAAAGTCTCTCTCTCTCTCTCTCTCTCATCAAAACCCAATGGGCATATTTGTGTGAGTCTATTTTATGGGTTTTCTAATTTTCTAACTTCTAATTTCTATTGGTTGATGTACCTGTATCTCTGGCCATGCCATCTTGCCTTGTGTACCAAAGCTTTCATGTCAGGGCATTTCCTCTTTATATTTTTTCCTTATTTCAAGATCATTTGCTGGTCTAGTTACTCTGACTTTCCATTTTGGGCTGAAGGCTCCATTTCTGGACTCTCTTGCAGCTACCAGCTGGTATTGGTGTCCTATGTCTCTCACCTGTTGCCTCTGCACACATATGTCTACAATGCTATATCTGATATATTACTGAAAGCACAACATTTTTGCATGTTTTTAGAAGTCCCCAGAGTATCTTGCTGTGGAAGCCCAACCCAAACAGTTGGAGAGGAATCTCAGGAGTGAGGAAAGATGCTTGCTTGGTTATAAGTCAAAAGCACCATCATTCACATTCTTTTTTTTCTCTTCCTTCAAGTGGCAGTGATTCAGGCTATGGTTCCAATTAGGACATATGGTAGAACTAATGAGTCCCTTCTACTGTACACCATGGTCCAAAGTCAGTATAGAGAGAACAGGAAAATTTCCTTGAAGATAATAACGCTAGCAGCTGTCACCCTCTAGGCACCTACTAGGTGTCACATAGTGGCAAGTTGCTAGCTAACACATCTCATGCTCACAGTGACACTAAGTCTTGACATCATTGTGTGATGTCACAAGTTTTGGGAGGGGATGGAACTATATTTGAATAGAACATGATTTAGTTGGTAGAGCGCTTGCCTAATATGCATGAAGTCCTCATAACCCATGCATGGTGATCCACACCTGTAATTTCTGCACCAGAAGACTGAGACAGGAGAACCAGAGGCTCAAAGTCATATCTGGCTGTATAATCAATTCAAGGTCAGCTTGGGATATATGAAACCTTGTCTCAAAAGATCAGAAGAGAAGATGAGAGGGTCTTGTAGGCTCACCTACACAAACTGCAGTCATGGGGGAAGCCTGTGCAGCTAGCTCTCAGGTGTTACCAGGGAAACCTGTGGAGAGACAAGAATAGAAAGCCATAGAACTAAGAACATCTACAGATAGCGCAAGATGGAGCCCTTGGCTCCCAGATAAGGATGAAATCATTAGCCTTGTCTCCAGACAGACTGTACTGTGGGCTTTTGTGCGTTTGTTTGTTTTTCCTGTGGGCCTTTTTTTTTAGGCACAGGTGACAGTCTCACTTATGGGACAGATGATTGCCTCATGATCTTTAATTCTTGCATATGAACTTGGGTTGTCAATCTCCACAACTCCATGGAGCATCTCCAGACAGCCCAAAGAGGAGCAGAGAAGATGTGAGGCATATTGGCGGGGTACCTCCTTCTTCCTGCCTCAGCTGAGCACCTGCGTTGATGGTGCGTGACTTGGGACAGGCCCTCCTCCACCTTCTGTTTTGAAGGGAAGCTCATTAAGAGACAACGCTGAAGCAGAGGTGAAACAACAGGATATTTTAAGAGAGGGTATTGAAAAGGAGGTAAAACAACAGGATGTTTTAAGGGGAAGCAAACTATTCCATCCTGCCTGGAAGCTCTTTAAGCTCAGGAAGTATAAAAAGCTTCAGGAAGTAACTGAAACTGACCAGATTCACTAGGCCCCTCCTTCCCCAAGTACATTGAAGCTGTGAGGACATCCGAGAGACCCTCTTAGACAGGTTGAGATGGCCAGAAGAGGCTCAGAGCAATTGACCTACCTGGAAAGGATTCCCTCCAACCCAGTGAACACCTGTAGGCTGCACAGTGTGCTTCAAGTTTCTAGCTTTTGGGAGGTGTCATCCATGTGGGCATGGACTTTGGTGGGATCCATACTATGGTCTGCTATTGGCTTACTGTCAGAGGTGAGTGGTCATTTGTTCTTGTCTCTTCAGGAATAATGTCACACCACAGGTGCCCCCCCCCCCGAGATGATTTATAAGTCTCTTTATCTCTCTCTGTGTGTGCATACGTGTGTGTGTGTGTGTGTGTGTGTGCATACACGTGTGTGATGTATGTGGAGACACCAGGTCAACCAGGGGTATAATTCTCAAGCTACATCTACCTTATTTAAGACTGAGTATCTCACTGGGGCCCGGGACTTGCCAACTATTGCAGGCTGGCCGGCCTGTTATCTGTACAGATTAGCTTGTCTCTGTCTCACCAGTGCTGGAATCACAGTGTGTACTCCCACACTGGCTTTTTATGTGGGTCCTTGGGAACAAACTCAGGACCTCATGTGTTCAGTGTTTTATGACAGTCTCCAGACATTTTAACACATGAGTCACAAGGCAGCTGAGCTCTCAGGTGGGCCTTCTGATAGTTCCTGGGTCCTCCAGTTTCTTAAGAGAATTCAGGAATTAACATTTATAAGGTCATTTCTGAGTTTTAAATCAATAACCATTATAATTAGCAAGCTAGTAAAACCCATCATAAGTCTCCACGGGATCCCATTCAGCTGCCAGCCTGCATCTTCAGTTTGTGGCTCTGGTGTTGGTGGCTTTGGGCCCATTTTCATCAAAACTTTAAGAGGAGAAGTTGTGGTGCTGAGATGCACAAGGCAGCCTCAGCTCAGCTGTGCCCCTTTCTTTCCCTTTCTCTGTCCCCTCCAGCCGTCTCTGTCTCCTGCCTTCTCTGCACCTTCCCAGCATCAGCACAAGCCTAGACATGGCAGGCTTCTCCTTTGCAGTTCGTGAGAGATCTCTCCTCACATGTTTTCCACAGTTGGCCTGCACGTCATGGTTTTGTATTGTATCATCACATGGGATGAATGAATGTGTGAGAGAAGGCATGTGAATGTCTGTGTGAATGATTGCTGTTTGTGCAAGGGATTGTGTGTGGGGAATAGAAACCAAGAGTTTAAATACACAAGTGTGTGGAGAACTATTTAAACTCAAAACATAATAAGGGACAAGTATGAGCATATATGTATGGTAGAGAACATATTCGGGTGATGTATGAGGGTTTGACTGTTCCCGGGAGCCTATCCTGTGTGCATATGCATGATTGTGTATGTGAGAATGCCTGTGAGGAAGGATATAAGTGCATGAGTCAGAGTGTTATGTGTAGCTGTGAGTATGAGTGTGTCAACTAAGAATGAGGAGTGTGGATGTGTGCACAAGAGAGCAGGTGTGTGAAGGCATGAGTAAAAGGGAGTACAATAGAACATCTGTGAGAAGGTGTGTGTGAGTGTGTGTGTGAGAGAGAATGTAAGGCACGGATATGAGTGTGTGTATGATAAAATGCTTATGAGAAGGTGTGTGTGTGTATATAAGAGTAGAGATGTCCTGGGGTTAGCTGTGCTCCCAGCTGAGCATCATTGAGCACTGCCAGCAATGTCAGGGTCAGAAGGACCACCTCCTGAGCCCTGGCCCAATTCTGGCTTCCCCATGTGAGACAGCTTCAGTCTGCTGTATTTTGGGGTGATTTGTAGTGATGGATATAGATAAACAGAATGATCGGCTATTTTTAATATTTCTTGAATGGTAATGTGTCATGTTTAGTAAAAAGTTTCTCTCAGGCTGCTTCAAATTAGAAAGGACAATGTCAGCAAACTGTGAGGGGGAAAAATGCCCAAATCCCAGTGAGGCGCAGGGCTAACTCATTCATTTGGATTCCATTCTAATGATGATGACTTATCCTTCCCCTGCTAACAGCATCACTTGCAACTAAAGTTAGTCTTGGCTCCAAAATCAACATGTTATTTTAGAACCCAAAGCAGGCAATGAGCGAGCTGTTTGGGGACTGACGACAGCTCTGTGGGATTTGGCTGGCAGGGGCCTCTGTTTCTTACCGCTGCCTGGGTGGCTGTAAGGAGCAGCCTCCTTGGCCATCAGCAGCCTGCATGGATGCCCAGAAATCTTCAGCAGGTTATCAGCCACTTCAGGCTCTGTGGTCAGAGCTGTGTTCCACTCCCACACTCATGCTGAAGTTCTAATTGCTAAGGGCTGGGAGGGTGACCTTATTTGGACATATGCTTGATTCTAGAAGGAATCGAGCTAAAAACAGACCGTTGTGCAGGCCCCGAGTCAAGGAAGAGCTGAGTCAGGGCTGGGGGTGGGGGTGGCTCAGTAGGTAAAGTCATGTCATACTGGCATGAGGAACTGAGTTTGGATCTGAAGCACAAATATGAAAAACAAAACCAAACGAAACCAGATGTGGCTATGTGCATCTTTGACCCTAATGTGTGGGAGGCATAGAGGGAGAGAAGAGACAGTTGGATCCTTGGGGCTGGCCTGGCAGCCAGTCTACCTGAACCAGAGAGCCTCAGTTTCCAGTGAGAGGATCCTGACTCAAAACACAAGATGATGGCTCCTAAGAAATGACACCTGAGGCTGACCTCTGGCCTCCACCTACACACACATGTAGACCAACACATCCCCTCCCCATACATGAGGGCTGGCAAAGGGAGAGGATGGCCACCATAAGTTAAGGAGAGAGACCTCATGGTCCTCGGATGGCGACAGTCCTGCTACCATCTTGAATCTGGGCTTTGAGGTACTTGTTGTGTTCTCCATCCAGGGGACCCTTGTTGGATACCTGCTTGCTTTCCATGATTTTACAATCGATGACACTTTTTAGACCCAGTCAGGGTTAGCTGTACAATTGGTTTTAAATGAGTGAGTTTTTAAGCACGTAGCAAGCAAAAGTGAAAGGGCAAATGGCAAGTAGCAGAGAAATAGAACAACAAAACACCATCAATTCAGGAGTTTAAGACACCTGACAGAGATGAGTGGGGGAGTGAGCCCTAGACAGAGAATAAATAGTTGTAATATCACCAAAACAGTACTTACAGGATCCGGTAGGCATGAACTGTGGACGCTGTGTTGAGGCAATCAGCTGGAGGTCCTGACTCACGCTCATCTCTTCATGGATGGGCTTCCAGCTTCTTGCAGGCATTTTTATACCATGGGATAAACAATAGTGACATCTGTTGGAAAAGGAGTAATGTTTTTGTTTTTTAATGTCATTAACTGTTTGCTGTTTTCTTTTCTCCGTCCCTGTCACAGACTTAGGAGGGAAGTTTGTACTTGAAAGAAACATGCTGGCGTCTAGGACAAGAAAGGGTCTCTACACTCCCAGAGTCTGAATTCAGTAAGCATAAAGGGCACATAATAACTGCTGATATAATATGTGTCACAGTCCCCCATTCTGTTGCAGGATATTTGATCACAGTGTGAACCCTGAGGATGTGTTATTTACTGGAAAAACCTGTTTCTAGTTGTAGAGTGGCTCAGCTGTAGCACACACCTTTAATCCAGGAGCTTTCTGCTTGAATATTGTAAGCAGGATTAAATAAAGTCAACCATAGGTCAAGAGGTGGAGCAAGAAACCAGTTGACAGGAAGTGAATTTAGGATTATTAACAAAAAAACATAGAGAGTAAGAGGAAGTCAGGAGGATGGATAGAGAGAGATGCTCAGGAAGGGGAAAGGGCAGACATTCAGTTTGAGGGGTGTGGGAGAGGGGCATTCCTTCTGGGATGTTGGCGGAGGAGGAAGGTCAGCTCAGTGCGTTCTCTGCCTCTCTGAGCTAGCAGTCTTTGACCCCAGCATCTGGCTCCTGAGTCTTCATTGGTAAATTCAAACGGTTGAGATTTTGTTAAAAATAACACCACTCCACTGCTGAGGACCTTGTTCCTTTCCCATGATGGCAGCCCAGAGCCACACTCTAGCTCAGCTAAAGCCCCCTGTGTCCCCTGAGGCTTTGTTACCTGTGGAGGCGGTCACATATGACACATTACATCTCTGTCCAATCTTTCCAGGTAGGACAGTTGCTCGAAATCCTGGGAGCAACTGTTTAGTCATGTGACTATACGCAGTTGGATTGGGTCACTGTTTTTGTTTGGCGTCATGACAGCAGTGAGAGGCTGGCAGAGGACAAAGACTTCTGGGAAGAGGAAGAAGGCAGCTGAGGACAGAGGGAGGGAGGGACTGGGCTGAATACACAGCAGCTCCGCAGCATCCCTGGGATCCATCCAGGGCTACGATAGGATGGTTTCTAGGCATCTGGCAGGGATGTGTTTTGGGCTGATGACTGTACTGACCTTCCTCCAGGGACCTCTTGGCTAAGAGGGATACCTTCAGAGATGCCCAGCAGCTACTGTGGGTCTGGTGGGGAGTGAAAGCAATTATTCCATTTATCAAAATGATAAGAATATTGTATTGACTGGGCTACAGGTCAGCAGTGGGCTGGGCGATTAACTACAATGACCCTCTCTTCCAGCCTCCTAGCAGGCATCTCAGGGATCATTTGTTAGGTGCATATGGGTCATATATTGGGTTGTTTTGCAGCGTGTGTGTGTGTGTGTGTGTGTGTGTGTGTGTGTGTGTGTGTGTGTACTTATGCGTATATAGAAGTTACAGGGTAGACTCAGCTGTCATTCCTTAGGCATTATCCACCACCTTGCGTCTTTAGAGACAAACGTCTCCCACTGGCCTAGAACTCACCAATAGGATAAGCGGCTGGATAAGCTGGCTGACCAGAGAGCTTCTCTCGGATCTGCTTGCTTCTCCTGCATAGCATTGTGATTACGAGTGTTTTTTTTTTGTTTGTTTTTTGTTTTGTTTTGTTTTTTTTAACATGGGTTCTGGGAATTGACGATGGGGTCTCATGCTTGCAAGGCAAAAACTTTACCAGTTAAGCTATATTATTATTTATTATTGTTGTGTTTGTGTGTTTGAAGCATGTGTACAGGTCAGAGGACAACTTTGTAGAGTTGGTTCTTTTCACCTTTATGTGGGTTTTGGGGTTCTTCAGGTTGTCAGGCTTGTGTGGAAAGTGCTTTGACCCACAAGAGCCATCTCACCAACTCCTCACTGCTGACTGACATCTGCTCCCTGTGTCTTTCCTCCCCTGGCAATGCCTTGGGTGGCCATGGCCTCTGAGTTTAGAATTTCTTGATGTCACAGAGCTGTGAGATTTGCTAGGCCATGTGCCCCCTGTGGTCCTATTCTGCCCATTTGTGGGCACAACTTCTTTGTGTCCTTGAGCCCTGTGGCCTCTGCCTGGTACTCTTGTCATGACGATGTTGCTCACCTATGTTCTTCCTCTGGTAGGTATGCTTGTCTGGGATGGTGAAGTTAGATTCTAGAAAATAGAGATAGGGCGCTGAGGTGGCCAATAGAGAGACACTAGGAAAAAACACAGAGGGTCAGTGCGTAGCTGCTGGCAGCAGGGCAGGGTCAGCAGAAGAGCAGGGATGGGAGATACAGGAACCACATCTCTCAGGGCCTAGAGTGCTGCCTTGCCCTGAGCCACAGTGCACTGGTGCCTCTTGTTGCTCTTGTCTCTGCATTTGGGGAGGAGGTTCCTTTCCAGAGCCAGGGAGGGCTACCTGGGACCAAAGCAGGAGTGGCTTCATTCCCATCAGGGACCTAGTGCATCAGAGGGAGCCATTTTGGGGAAGTCCTGCCTTTTTGAAGTATGCGCAAGGTTGTGTGAAGGGGTCTGGTCAGTCATCGTGGGACTGGAATGGTAGGCTCCAGCAGCCAGGACCTGTCCTTCCATTCTTTTCTCAGCATTCTCTTGCCCTTGTGGTTTTCTCTATCAGTCTTACTCTCCTGGACTTTACCTGCCTCCTCCTGTTATCTTTGGTGTGTTTGTGTATCTCCATGTGTCTCTATAGTCAGGCTCCAGTGGTTGGCCCTGCCTGGGGTGTCTGAAAACTGTCTAGATAACACATCTAAGAAGGGACACAAAGCAGGCCTGGGGCATTCAAAAAGTTTGTTCCAGGGAGTCATCAAGAACCTGAAAGGGCCATTCCTAGTCTCCCATGGAAACTAGGGTAAACAGAGACTTCATGTAGGGTGAGTCACCCTTGAATATACAGGTGTAATTCCTAAGAGAAACTTTGAGGCTTTGTTTATGCAACTGCCAAACAGCAACCATTAATGTGCACTTTAGAGAAAAGGTTTTCTAAAGTATGACAGCTGCTAAACAGTTTCCCGAAAAAAGGAGAAGGCTGGAGGAAAACATGTCAATGTAGGAATGGCCAGTCTTTATCTTAAATTCCTTCTCTCTTCTTAAAAAATTTACGTGTGTGTGTGTTTTCATGCGTGTGCTGTGCTGACACATGTATACGTACCATGGCAGGAATGTGAATGTCACAGGGCAAATTGAGGGTGTAGCTTCTCTCCCTCTATCCATCTGGGTCCCAGGGATCAAACTCAGGTCGTCAGGCTTGGAGGCAGGTACCTTGACCTGTTGGGAAAAGCTGTGATATATTTCTTATTAGAGACTACTATTTTAAAAATGAAGAGGAAATGCAATGTTCTTACCATATTGGCATGAGGTGGGTGTTACTGAATTCATTCATCCTGGTCTGTAAACTTCCCAGAGCACGTCCAGACATGGCTTGTGCTGGGCTCCCAGGCCAAAAAGAGACAAGTCAGTCCTTGCCCTGGCGGTGGGGTATAGCCAGCCATCAAAAGGTTTATGAAGCACATGAATTGACATGACAAAATGTTTGCAACAGAACCTGACTCAGTTGGCTGTCTGTATCTGCGGGTTTAGTGTTTGTAGATTAAAGTCATCTCAGACGGATGATATGTGGAAAATAACTGTGCCTGTGTCAAACATGGATAGATCCCTGCCCTCTGATCCCCTAAACAGACATGAACAACTCTCTGCGTAGTGCTTGTATTGTATCAGGTGTCATAAGCAGTGAAGAGATTATTTAAAGAACATGGGGGATGTGTTTGAGTCATATGTGAACACTTGGGCACCCAAGGACTTTGTTATCCACAGAGGGGCCTGGAACCAGTTGTCTGAGGATACCAAGGGGTGGCTGGACAAAAAGACGGCTGCTACAGAACAGATCTCCTTATTGCAGTTTGGGATAACAAACAAACAAACAAAACAACAGAACCTAAGGCTGCGGAGATGGTTTAATTGGTAGAGTACTTGCTTTGCAAACCCTGAGTTTAATCCTCAGGACCCAGGTAAAACTCTGAGAGCCATAGCTCTGGATAAACAGAGGCAGGAGGATCCCGGGGTGGGGGTGGGGGCTCACTGGCCAGTCAGCTGAGCCAAATCAATGAGTCCAGGTTTAGTGAGAGACCGACTCAAAAAGTAAGGTATGTTGAGGCTGGGGAGGTGGCTCAGTGCTTAAGAGCAGCTGCTGCTCTTGGCAGAGGACCAGAGTTCAGTTCTTAGTACCCGTGTTAGGAGGTTCACAACCAACTGCCTGCAACTCCAACTGGCTCTTTTGGCTTCCACAGGTTCCTGCAAACAGATGGCACACACACTTAGACAACTTAAAAAACCTTAAAAATAGTCAGATGGAGAGTGAAGGAAGAAGACATGATACTAACCTGTGACTTACACACACACACATACACACACACACACACACACGCACACACACAAACACACACACATGCACGCACGCAAACACACATGCACATGTTCACTCACTAACAGAAACATGTACATATCATTCACACACACATATCATGATACAAAAACCAGAAAAAAAATCAGAATTTGTAATTGAGCTTCATGTTATACACTTTGCCTCCAGCTAAGGAAGGTGAACCGAGAGGATTACAAATTTTAGACTAGACTGATCTACATAGCAAGACTTTGCGTAAGATACCAAACAAACATGTGCACACACACACACACACACACACACACACACACCAATGGCAAAGAACAAGAGAAAGAGAAAAAAGAAAGAAAGAAAGAAAGAAAGAAAGAAAGAAAGAAAGAAAGAAAGAAAGAGAAACCAAATCCAGCAACAACAAAGCAAAACCAAAAATCCAGTAAAGGAACCAGTTCGGGCTTGTCAGTGGAAGTGATATAATGGGACCTCCAAGCTGGGATTCTGGGATCTCTCTCTTTCTCCCTTCCTTTCTTCTCCCTCCATCCCCACCCCTCCTATCTTTTTTTCCTTGACAGGGTCTCACGTAGCCAAGGCTGGCCTTGAACTCACTGTATATCAAAAAGATGAACTTGAACTTTTGATCCTCCTGCCTCCATCTCCCCAGTGCTAGGATTATAGGTATGAACCACCACGTGTACTTTTAAATTGTGGTGGAGGTCAAATCAACGACTTCCTGCATGATGGGAAAGCACTCTACCAACTCAGCTATGTGTCCAGCTCCTAACATTATTTTTTCCATTATGGAGGCTGTTCTGGGGTGAAGCAAGACGCTGGAAGTGTTAGTGCTAGACGAAGGCTCCTGATCTCTGGAGACTAGATGAAGGAGGGAGGAGGCACTGGAAAGGAACTGCTTTGCTTTCACAATGCCAACTGAACCCTTTGTGGGCAGCCTGTTAGCATTTGGCCTGCACAGATGGGAAGGTATCCTGAGACTCGTGTACTCAGGAACCACACAGCTCCTTTAGGTAGGACAGTGTGCCAGTGGAAGGGTATCCTGAGGCACCAGAGCGTAGGAACCACACAGGTCTGAGTGGCTGCTTCCTCAGCAGAGGTGTTGGAGCTCTCGGGAGGTTTCCTCAACCCCAGCTGAGCTGAGGAGCTCTGAAGCCTGAGCCCCTCTCCTTCTTCAGTCTTCTTTCTTCCTTGCTTTTTCCAATGGGAGAGTCACTCCAGGCAGTAAATCTCTTAAAATAGATTTATTAAAGGGACCAGTCCAGGAGAGGAGGGATGAATCCAGGGTGTGTCTGCCCCTGGTCCCAAGAGAGACAGCAGGGAACTGAGCAAAGTGCAGGGCTTATATAGGATTTCCTGGGGGTCGGAGCTTTCTAGGGCAGGGATTTCCAGAGTGAGGATTGGTGGGATTTCAAGTCCTGAGTTTGGAGAGCCCAGGGATCGATGGGCTTTCCTGTCCTAGGATTAGTGGGTTTCCCTGCTCAGGGATTGATAGGGTTTTTAAATTCAGACTTTTCACTTTAAATTACCATAATCTGCCTATTGAGAACCTGAAGATGACCTTTGTGACAGTTACAGAGGCTGGAAATGCTATGACAGAGAGGTCTGGGGGTTGGGGGGAGGCTGGGCTGCTGGAGCTCCTCAAGCAGGGGGCTGGCCACATTCCTGCATTGAGGTTACAAAGTTTACAAAGTTGTCAAGATTACAGAGGGAGTCCCTATCAGGGAAGTCTTTCCCTACAGCATGACTAGCTGACAGAGAGTGGAGAGGAGGTGCTCCCTCTGTGGATAGCTGCTTTGAAGGCTAAAGCAGGAAAGGTGCCGACTTGATGGACAGCTCCCCAGTCAGCGGCTGCACCCTTTTGACAGGAGCCGCTGAAGGAGCCTCCATTTTGACTGTTCCAGCACTCACATGCTGGGGTGGGAAACAGGGGCACTAACAATACTGGTGACATGCCACTTAAAGATTTTTTCAGCACACCGCTCAGGGACTACACAGCCTCAACTTTATATTTGGAGGAGGCTGAATGAGGCCTGTTTCAAAAGTGAAGGAGCAGAGGCTTGCAAATGCCCAAGCCACTTGTCTAGGGTCAAATAGCTGGTAGGTGACAGCTGGGTGATAAACTCTGGCAGCTATGTGTCTCTGGGTCCTGTGTCCCTGCAGTAGGTATGGCAGGATAATTCACTGAGCATGCAGATGGTGCCATCTAGGAGGTGAGTGTCCCTGGGTGCAACTTCACCTCTGAGAGTCTTTTTTACTTGTGGAGTGGAGATCTGAGGGCAGATGCTAGAGGTGGTCTCTTGGTGTCCCCATGAGTTTTTCAAGCTGTGTGCGTGCTGTCCAGGGTCTGGCATACTTAGGGTGCATTTCAAGCAAGTGTCATAGTCTCAGTTGGCAACTCTACACATCTGAGGTTAGGAAGTCTCAGCTGAAGAGTTGCCTTCATTGGATTGGCCTGTGCCCATGTCTGGGAGGAATTTTCTTAATTGCTAGTTAATATAGGGTGGCCCACCCCACTGTGAGCAATGCCACCCTGGGCAGGTAGGCCTGGGCTACATAAGAATGGCAGATGAACATGAGCCTGAAAACAAGCCGGTAAGCAGTGTTCCTCTGTGGTCTCCTGTTCCTGCCTTCAGGTTCCTGCCTTGGCTTTTCTCCACAATGGACTGTAACCGGTAAGCCAGACAAGCCCTTTTCTAAGTTGGTTTTGGTCTGTTTTAACAGCAGGAAGCAAAGTAGGACAACAGCTGTATCCAACCCTTTGACAATGTGACGTGATGTGGCCCTCTACAAAATCCTTGTTCAAGAATCAGACGATTAAGTTGTTGCATACATATGTATGTGTATGTGGTGTACATAAATAAGTATCAGTGTTATACACATGTAGAAATTAAGGTGAGCTGTCTTTCTCACTCTCTGCCTTATGTTTTGGTGACAGAGTCTCTCACTGAATCTGAAGCTATCTGATTCAGCCAGACTGGCTGAATATACTTAGATTCCCACATACATGAATACACATACATACACATGCATACTCACACACATATACATGCGCACACAAGTAAACATACCTATACACACTAAATAAGTGTATAAACAAATATAAATATTTTCATGTGGCTATGTAATATTTACATTTTATCGAGTGGGGGAGTTGTGGGAGAGATGCAGGCAGGAATAAAAGCCTGGTAGACTTTTGTCTCAGATCAGAAGGGTGAGGAAGAAGCCAGAAGTATGTCATCTTTATTCATCTATCCCCCAGGATCCACTTAGCACTCCTCTCCAGGGATTCTAAGCACATCTATATAACACCCAGCTTTCTACACAGTGTGCTGGGAACTAAAGCCAGGTTATAATGGTTGAATGGCAAATACCCCTGAGCTGTCTTCCCAGGCACATGATAATATTTAAATTTGTTTTTACATTTATTTAGCATGTGTATGAATGTTTATTTGTGTGTATATGCACACATGTGTGCATATGTATGTGTGTGAGTATACATATGTGTGATTGTGTATGTGTGTGTTTAGGTCAGAGGGCAATTTATGGGAGTCAGTTCCATACTTCCTCCATGTGGGTTCTGGGGAATCCAACTCTTACCATCTTGGGAATTTGTTCTGGTCCATTTTCTCTGCCTATCAAAGGATTAAAGGGCAGGAAAAATGTTTGTCACTGAGGGCAGCAAGAGATAAGTCTTATTAAAGGTGAAGAAACTCATACACAGAGCAAGGCACACAGGGAAAACTCCCTGCAGAGCAAAGAGGGGACAAGTCCTTTGTCACCTGGATGGCTGGGATGAGCCCCCTTCTCCTAATTTAGGATTGGTCAGTTTTCGGTGATTCCCAACTTTCCTAATGCTCAGACCCTTTAATACAGTTACTCATGTTGTGGTAACCCCCAACCATAAAATTATTTTGTTGCTACTCCATAACTGTAATTTTGCTATTGTTATGAATCATAATGTAAATACCTGACATGCAGGAGATGTAATATGTGACCCCTGTGGGGGTTGAGACTCTCTGGTTTAGACAAAGGAAGGGAGGCTGATAAGGCCACAGCTTTGGGTAAACACATCTAGGTCTGGCCTTGAGTGTATCTGGCCAGCCTGGACTGGTCAGCTGGAAGTGGGGGAGTGGTGGAAGAGCTGCAAGCTGGAATAAAAGCCTGCTAGACCTTTGTCTCAGATCAGATGCGTGAGGAGAAAGTTGGAAGTGTGCCATCATCATTCGTCTATTTGTGGGGTCTTTTCCTTTCTGTCTGCCATCAGGGATCTGTCTAGAGCTCCTAGCTCTTCAACTCAGAGTGTCAGGCTTGAAGCAAATGCCTTCGCTCTCTGAGCTATCTTGTAACCTCCACATCATAATTTAAGTAGGTTTATAATGTAGTTTGGGGCTTCCTTCCCAGCTTCTCTTGGCTGCATTCAGCCTGTACGCCATGGGTTGGACACTCGTGGACAGGGACCTGCAAGGCTTCTGAAGCACAGACCCTTGGGAAAGGGTATCTGAGTTCTCTGCCCCTGAACTATGTGGGCTACCTTCTCTAGTGTTTTCCCTGGAAGATAAGATGGTTTATCTGAGGCTACAGCTGTGTTCCCAGAAAGGCCTGGCCCCTTCTGGGAAGGAAGGAGGAGAGGAGACCAATGTGTAGGCTTTGTGAGCAGCTGGGCTGAGCAGAGAGGTCAGGTGAGGGGAACAGGCACTGCCGGGAAGAACATATTGATTTCCTCCTTTTAAAGCCGGCCTGGAGTCATTCATAATGTGTTCTCCTGAGGCTGACAATACCCATTCCCATCACTGTCAGGGAAATGGATCTGCAGCACTCTGTAGCAGAAAGCAAACACTTTGCTGGGGATGTGCAAAGAGGGATTGGTTCTGTCCCCAGATACTTTTCTGGAGGCCTTGACAGTGTCTTTCTGGAGACAGAGGATGGTAAGATGCAGCAACTTAGCTTTAGCCATTTGGAGACACCATCTATGTGGGATATTGTTAACAAGTAGCTACTGCTTGGGGTGGGAGGCGGGTGTTGATTGGTGAAGCACATGGGAGGAGTAAGGGAGCCTGGAGGTGAGAGGGCTCGGGAGAGGTAGCATGAGATTCCCAGAGCAGGAATGACCCCGAGGAATTATCAAGGCACAGGAATACCATGCCCTGCACCTGGGCAAGGGGCTCCTGGCAGAGAGCTAGTGGGAACCTGGTGTGCCTGGATCCAAAGAGTAAAGAGGTTGCAGGGCTGAGCAGAGGCAGCCCTGGGGCCAGCCCAGGTGTATATCAAAAAGCCCTCAGAGATAGAAGGGGTCCCGGTGTAGCTCCCTGATCAATGAGGGTGCCTGTTGTTGGGCCTGGAGCTAGACAAAGGGACCCAGACTGTTTTGCCTCCTGTAGAGACTTGTCCTGAAGCTCTTGTGGGCCTGTGAAATGCTCCAGGGCCAGTACCCTGGCCAATCAGATTGCTTTGAAGCTGACACATGTCAGTCAGGAACTGCCACACTAGGATGCCACAATGAGCATGTGTTGTGGTATCTACTCATTCATCCATTCATGTCTCTACAGGACCATCAATAGCTAGGCCTACTGGGTAATAATTCCATGGCTGGTGGGGTGTTGGGCTCTCATCGCCGTGACAGATATCTGAGACAGTCAGATTTAGAGGAGGAGTTGGGCTGGGATGATGACTCAGCTGGTGAACTGTTTACCTGGCAAGTGTGAAGGCCACAGTTCCGATCTCCAGTGCTGACGTCAATGCTGGGTGGGTACATTAGCCTGTCCTGTCTGTAATTCTGATGCTTGGAGGGCAGGGACAGGGTGTAGTAGTTACGTTTTGTTGCTGTGATTAAAACACTATGGAAGACAGACTTCATTTGGGTCCTGGCTCCAAAAGGGAGTCAACAACAGTGAGGGAGGAAGACTGAGAGATCACATCTTTAACCATAAGCACCAAGCACAGAGAGCAAACTATAAATGGGGTAAGACTACTAAGCCTGCCCCCACGTGGTGCTCTTGTTGAACCCGTGAGGGGCTCCCTGAATCCTGACGCCCATATACCACCAATGCCCCCGATTCACTGTAATAGACAAGAGGTTTATTTAAGCTGACGTGCCAGGGTTCGACTCCCCCGTAGAGGAATGAACCCCCGTAAAATGGTTCTCGGGCCCTTTAAATACACAAGCGGCTACAAAAAGGTGGGGACACCAAGGAGTAGCTTTTTTTAGCCCATCAGGCAACAGCCACAGGTGGTGATAAAGGAACAAAGAGTATGTTAAGTTAGGTGGTGACATAAGTGGGGAGTGTAGATGAGGGATCCGAGGGGAGTCTGAACAAACCGGCCAGCTATGCAAGCTTTGTTATTTTCAAGGACTGAGTTCTGTGGAAGGTTTCCAGAAGGAGTGAGGTCAGGGTCTCATCACAGAGGAGAAGGCCATGTATTAATTAATTTTTACAGCCTTACACTCTGAGCCTGGAGTGCGGAAGCCTTTCCCTGGGAAGATACAACACATGTATGTCTTACTCGCCCCAGATAGTGAGCCCATGATACACCAAGGTAATGACCGCACTAGGATCCAAACTGGAGACTCAATGAGTTTGTTGAGGCTACTCACACAGAAAGGCAGCTGCGTCCCTGAAAAGCCCACCCAACGTGGGTGACCATTACCCATGCTGAAGTCCTGGAGCTGTCTGATGGACTTTCAGGCAACTTGACAGGGAGGAGCCTCTTCTGGGGCAGCTCAGTTGGTAGGTGTCTTACCCCCAGCAGTTTTTTTATTCCTTTCATTACTTGGGGGTGGGGGTGAGGGTGGAGAAGGTAGGGGTGGGGTGGGCTTGAAAATCTTGTAAGTTTCAGCTTTCCCAGGCATGGAGTTTGTCCTAGTCTCATGAGCTTCCTTCCTTCCTTCCTGAGTGCTTTAGTTGGAGGAAACCACAATACAGTGGGAGGAGACACAGGTCTTACCAGTCATCTTGGATGCCAGACCCAGATACAGATGTTAATTTCCCAGGAAATTGATGCTCTTTGGGACCTCTCGAGATGCTTTGTGGTAGACCAGGTGGCTCTGGGGGAAGGGCTCTACTGCTGCACAAGCTTGGTGATGTGCAGGTCAGAAAGACCTGGCTCTCTTTCTAACTTTGTGACTTGGAACTTTATTGTAGTTCATTTCCATTTCTACGGCATAATGAACATTTATGTATTATTAGTAATAATTTCAGCACTGCTGGGTATCAAACCCAGGGCTTTGTGTATGCTGAGCAAACACTCTACCACTGAGGCATACCCCTACCTCCCAGCTTTTGTAGTTGGACACATTGCTGCTAGGAACATAGGAGAAGTTTGTATTGCTCACACAGAGGGAAATGTGCTTTGTCCTTCTTTCAGAAGGGCCTGATGCTGTCTAAGGTGGTGCAGGTCGATATGGGCTGGCCTTATGGCCCTGAGGGCTGTTTTGATTGGATGCTGTTCCTAAGTCTCCTAGGTGGACTTAACAGGCTCCAGACAGAGGACACACACACACACACACACACACACACACACACACACACACACACACAAAGAAAGGAGGAAAGGTCTACTTTTAGCTCACTGCTCCAGTCTGTCTTCAGCTGGCTTTGTTGCTGTGGCCCCTTGTAGAGGAGACACATCAAGGTGAAAGAATGGAATGGAGGTAGAAGCTTACCTAATAGTGAGAGGAAAGTGGAGGGAGAAGGAGAGAGATAGAGGCAAGGAGACATAGAGAAACAGAAACAGACATAGAGACAGAGACAGATATAGGCAGAGGCAGCTAGGAGCCTAAAATCCCCTCCAAGGGTCTCCCTTCCTTCTGGGCCCCATTTCCTAAAGGTTGTACTTTTTTCTAAGTAGGGCCATAGGTTGAAGAGGAAGCACATGGGTTATTGAGGGATGATTAAAATCTAACCGGCAGCAGATAGCCTGCTTGCCCTTGGATAGTGAGCAGCATGGTTATGGTTAGGAATACAGTGTTCCTGGTACTGAGCTGGGCACAAATCTGCTCTCCACAACAACCTCTGGTTGTGGCAAGAGACTCACTGAGAACCAGAGTCTTCCTCTCTAAGACAGGAAACAACCCCAGCTGGAAGCTTCCTGTGGAGTAAGCAAGAGCTATTTATTACTTGTTACCCCCCTCCCACTGTGGGGTGTGCAGGAAAGTGAGGTCCTGGAGTGACATTTCCTGAGATCCTTTTGGAGATTGGGGCCCTAGACCCCAAGGAAGACAGGAGGGCTGCGATTAGCTAGGACATGTTGGCCTCCTTCTGGTAAGCCAGTGAGGGTCAGCAGGTGGCTGTGGTCAGCCTGGGTACTGCATCCTCTGCATTTGACCTAGATATGACTTGAACTTCCTTGGAGGAGTGCAGCTGTGGGGTGCTTTCCTTCTTAGGGCTATTGGGGAGGCACCACATTCCTTTAACTACCATCCTGTGTGTGTCTGGCTCAAAGCCGAGGCTTCTGATTGGATAGATTCCTCTGAAGCTCTCACTCGAGGCAACCAGCAGTTCCAAAGAGGCCAGAGATTTCTAATTTTGGCTGAGTTATTCCCATCCTAGAGCAAAAGTAGGTGGGGGCATAAATCCTTTTCCCGGGGTTGGGGTGGGGGAAGTAGGGCACCCAGGTGGACAGAGCTGTTTGGAAGCTTCTCTGGGTTGGACTGGAGACAGGGACCATGGAATGGATGACACAGCTCTAGGAGATGAAATCAGCGTAAGTACTTCCTCATGGTGAGTAAATTCATGTGGAGATGACTTGTTCCCAAGAAGCAGAAAGCTTGATGGCCAAGGACCCACAGAGAATCTTTCCTGTTCACTCCTGAGCTTGGCATCCTTGTAGCATAAAGAAGTGGGCGCCATTCCTCCAGGGGGTAGGGGGGTCACAGCTAGAGGCACTGGGCCTCATTGCTTCCTTCTGGAGTCACAACCACAGTCCGGGGCTGACCAGTGTCACTCCCGTGTTGTAGGAGAGATGAGAAGACATAGCTGTAGTAGGGTGTGACAAGCTGCTCTTATTCCTCAGTGAGATGGACAGAATAGCACCCTTTTCTGCCTCTACCAGTGAGTAAGGTGCCTGTCGCACAAGTGTGAAGCTCTGAGTTCAGATCCCCAACCCTGATGGAAAAGCTGGCTGTGGTAGCCTGCATCTGTAACCTAGTGTGGTGGATTCTGAGACAGGGGGATCCCTTCGACTTGATGCTGTCCTAGTTTGGCTGATCAATGAGCTGGAGAGTGACAGAGAAAGCTACTAATATCGACCTCTGGCCTCCATATACACATGCGCACAAACCTGTACACACACAAACATGTACACTCACAAACATGTATACTCACAAACATGTACACACACATACTCCTTGCCCCAGAAGAGACAAGTAAAAACTGAAGAAGCTGCTACCAGTGTGGATGAGAGTCAAACACAGGGGCTTTCTTCAGGGAGGCACCTGGTTAGTGTTTGGATTCGTCCTCTCCTTCCCCTGACTTAGGCTTATATCAGAACCACAGCCTCTGCCTTGTCCAGAGAAATTAGTGCTGCTCTGAGCCATCCATAGGCTCCAGCAAGGCTTTTTCTAATGGGAAAACATGCTTATTTGCCTAAATGAATCAAATCCATTCCTTTCCCATCCATATTTCATGGACTTCCTCTCTGTGTAATTTAATTATCATTGTTGTTAGTGTTAATGCCCCAGTTGGAATAGCTTGGCTCCCCAGACCTCCAGTGCCTGGTACTTCAGCAAGGGGCTCTGGGGAGGACTGAGAAGATAAAACCATCTCTATGGCAACAGAATGCTATAATATCTCCTGGTGATCTATTGCTGTAATCTTGAGGGTTCTGAGTATATTGCCAGCATTAATAAATAAGTCTAAATAACACTCTGGTGAGACTGATATTATTCTATCCATTTTACTGATGAATAAACAACTCAGGAGGGTTAAATGCCAGGCAGGCTTGGATGGAGGGGAAAGCAGGGAGCAATGAGATGTGTGCTGTGTGCAGGGAGGTCCCCGCATCCCTGCTGGAGGGGCTGTGCATGTGTCAGGGGTTCTTGAGGCAGGGTTTTGAATGTGGAGAACAAGAGATGGCAGGCAGCAGGTGACCTCTGTGGTGGATGGGGACCAGAGGAGCCAGCACCATGCCGGCTTTTTCAGCTACATGCCTACACGTTATCATTTGATTTTTTTTTTCTTCCATCCAAGAACTTGTGCCATAGTGCATCTTGTTACGGTTGTGTATGGGTCCTACATGACTCAGGGACTGCTTGCCTGTCCTCCTGCCTCAGCCTTTGTGTCCCATTAGGGTCCCCTGTACATGAATTGTTCTCCTTCTCTTCCCCTCCTGTCTCCTGTGGGGCCACAGAAGCTACCCTGGCCTCCAGCCTTAGCTTACTCAGCCAACCATCCCTCCTTGTTTCCTCCTCCCTTCTAGGTAGGAGCCCTTTGGAGACTGACCTTCCTTCCTTCCTTTCTCTCTCTCTTTTTCTTCCTTCCTTCCTTTCTTTTTTGTTCTTTTTTTTTTTTCTGTGAAGTTCATCCCACACAAGAGTGCCAACACAGGGGATAAAAAGAAAAAGAAAAGAGGTCCTATTATCAGTTATCAGTTAATTTTCAAAAAATTCAATTTAATCTCTGTGAGTGTGTGTGTGTGTGTGTGTGTGTGTGTGTGTGTGTGTGTGTGTACACCTGTGCATGCCTGGGGAGGCCACAGTTGGGACTAGGATTTTTTTCTCAATTGTTTTCCACATTATTATCATTATTTTTTTTAATTTTTTATTTTTGAGTCATACTCACTGAACCTGGAATCAATTAGTTTGACTAGACTGGCCAGTCAATGAGCCCAAGTCTGTCAATCAAAATAACATCCATTCATCCTCTAGCAACCAACTCCCCTTCTCCTCCTGAACCCATGAAATAAGCCCCGGGCAGAACCTGGAGTCTTTTGAGGTCCACGCTCACCCAGGGTCCACTGCTATTTGCAGCCCATCCGTGATTTATTTTTGCTTTGTGTTTGAATAGAACTTTTTTTGTTACTTTGCTGTTTGTGTGTGCTGCTACCATTCTTTTGGATGAGACATCAAAAACCTGGAAACATCTGGTCTAGACAGAGACCCTGAGTAGCATTCTGAAATACTATGTGGGAAGGCAGACGTGGAAGGTGGTATCTGCCCTCTTCTGAACAGCATGCCCATCTGCCTGCCCATCCTCTGTCTCTGGCATATGTGACCTGTGTTTTCCCACGGTGATGAACCAGCATCATGAGCACAGCCATGTTCTCAAAGTCTAGTGACTCATCAAGCCTTAGCAGTGGCTTTGGATAGCTGAGGCCTACTTCCTCCCCCACCCCCCACAGAGAAGAGCTTGTTTGAGGCAGCCTGGCATGGAAAGGACGACCAGGACACACTCCACCTGGGTGATCAAGGAGGGCTTGGTGGGGGGACTATGGAGGACATGGTGACAGGTGAAGGAAACCCTGGGTAGCATGAGCCCCAAGACTTACCATGATCGGAGGCAAAACCAGGAAAGCTCCTGCTACAGGAAGGAGCTGCTCAAAGAGGCTTCAGCTACGGGCAGAGGCAAGAGTCCTGCCTCCTGTGTGCTGCTGGGGACAGAGTTGGACGCACCTCACTTGGCTCTGAGTGCTAGGCATTAGGGAAGAACTGGATCTGAGGAGAGAGGCACAGAGTCTTGGTGCCCTTCGAGAAATGGTTTCATGAGAGCACTGAACAGAGCAGTGGGGTCTGAGATCAGAAGCGTCAACTTACCCAGGGAGAGCACAGCCTAGTCTTCTAAGGTCCCTTGTGAGCAGATGGTGGTGGTGGTAGTGGTGCCACGAGAAAATAGGTCTAAGATCGGCTGATGTCACGTAACTAAATTAAGAGACATCATGTTTTCTCATATTTTGGCTGAGGCAGGTGTTTGACAAAATCTCTAGGGCATTTCTGAATAAGGGCTGGAAGAAGGATGGATCACGTTAGTATGTGGTCTGGCAGTTGTCACTTGCTCTGCCTGTCACCCTCTCTGTTTAGGGCTTTGCTGTCTGAAAGGGGTTGTTTTCAGAAGGTGAGGAGGGAGAACTTGCCTCCTTGGGAGAGCTGTGAGGGGAGAGTCTGGGTTCTGATAATGACCTCCGACCTTCCTTTTGCTTCTGGCTTTTCTGAGATTCTCTTATCTCCAGATCCAGGAGGAAGCTGCAGGGCCAGTGAGTCTGAAGTGGAAATGCTGCTGAGAGGTGGGTTAGCTTGCAGGGCCCCTGTGCCTGCCAGAACCTGAGCAGTTTTGCTGTGTCTTCCAAAATCTCATGTCCTTCTGCACGCCCCCTCCTGGTCTCTGCAGGTCCCTCCACTGACTTTTGACTTTCTCATGACCTTTGACTTCTTTTTCTACCTTTACTGTTCTTAGACATACCCACTGACCAATCGAAGCCCAGCACAGCAGACTCAGTCCTGACCACTTATCTGTGTGTCCAGACCAGCTTATTCCAGCTGCTCACTGGGTGCTTTCTAGACCTGCATCTCCTGAGTAGCCTCCCTCCTAGCCAGCATTTCCATGATCTGCTCTCCTGGCTGGAGGAAGCCTATCTCCTCCCAGCCTTCTGTTCCTCTTAACCCACCCAATGCTAATGATGTTCTCGGTTTTCCTGTGAACTGTTTAGAAAGCCTGTCCCCTGTTCCACCAAGTGCTGGTTGAAATTCAAAGCCCTTTGTTGGTGCTCAGGCTTCTGGGTGTCAGATTATAATTCTGGCCTTATGTTAGACACTCCTGTTCTGTGCTCCACACTCTGATCTGTGGGGGGTCTCTGCAAATTAATGATTCACATGAGGCAAGAAGGAATGCCAGTTCAGTGGTGCTGGTTTAAACTTCTAGTGTCTGAAACCAGGTGGTTTATTTTAGGAATATTTAAGCACAGCACAGTTTTGGGGAAAAAAAAAAGTTTCCTGATGATAATTAACTCAACCCTGTGTGTACAACAAAGCTTAAGACATGTTTACATTGAAACTCTTTACAAAGTATTTATGACTTCTTCCATAAAGATAGGTTTTATTGACTGAGAAATAGTGCTCAAGTAAAAGTCTAGGGAGAAAGATTCTAGGATAAGTTTAATAGTCTGGGAGATTCAGGTGTTACCTGGCCCTACAGTTAGCACAGAGGCCACCAGGGTATTAACTGTATCTATTCCAAGCATTCTGAGGAGAAACCAAACATGCAGTAACTTCCATTGTTGAAGAGACAACCCCATGTGTTTATCATTCCTGGTTTCTCTACTGCTTATTTGTGAACACAGGACCTCAGGCCCTCTACACTGACCCTCTCCCAAAGACCATTATCCCATGACTGGCTCATGTTGCACTCTCTTTGGCCCATGTTGTTCTCTTTTCCACTTATGCCTAGTTTCTGCTTGCTCCTTGTGACTGTTAGTTTAATTGTTAACTCGATATGATTGATCTAGAATCAACCTGAGAAGGGAGTCTCAATGAGAGTCTAGTTCAGACCGGCCTTGTGGGCGTGTCTCTGGGGGATTGTTTTGATTAATAAGAAGACCCAACCACTGTTGGTGGCGCCATTCTCTAGGCAAGGGATCCTGGGTTATATACAAGTGGAAATGGCAACCTGAGCTCTAGGACGCATCCATTAATGCATTGTTCTGTGCTCTTGACCCCCCCATGTAATATGACCAATGTCATATTACATATTGTATGGCTATGTATTAATGCTTCAAGTTCCTGCTGCCTTAATGACCCTGTGGTGATTGGCTGTCAGCTGGAATTGTGAGCCATAGAAAATCCTTTCTTCCATAAGCTGCTTTTGTCAGAGTGCTTTACTACAGTCGCAGGGATAGAAACTAATGCACTCCTACTCCAAGGCCAGGAAGTAAATGCCCATCCGAGGCCTTCCCAGCATAGATGCAAGTGAGCACACAGTGTGCCCACCAAGTTCCTACAGTCCATCCTGGGCGAAGATTGTGCCTGCAGTGATACTGAAACTGTGGAAACAGTGATCCCTTGGCAAAGGGCCTGGCCACAATGAGTACTTGTCCCAGCCTAATCCTAGGATTCCTACTAAGGACTAAATTATATCTCTTCCAAATTCACATTAGAAGCCTACCTCCCAATGTGTTAGCATTAAGAGGCTGAGCCCCAGGGAAGTGATTACAGGTAGATGAAATCTTGAGGATAGGGTCCCACAATGGGTTTAGTAGTGCTATTGTGAGAAGAGATGCCAAGAGGTGTGTGCTCTTTCTCTGCCACACAAGGACTAGCTAAGAAGGCCACTCCCTGCAAAGCTGTAAGAATCCCTTTCCATGTCCTTCTTGGCTTTCTATTGCTGTAGTGAAACACTGACCAAAATTCAACTTATACACAGGGGTGGGGTGGGGAGAGTGTTACCTTATTTATACATTATAGTCCATCATCAAAAGAGGTTAGGGTGGGAACTCAAGTCTGGAACATGGAGGCAAGAATGAAGCAGAAACCATGGAGGAACACTGCTTACTGCTTGCTCTCCATGGCTTGCTCATCCTGCTTTCTTTTCTTTTTGTATGTGAATTAAAAAAATACATTTTGATTAATACATACTTATACCACTTTCCCTTTCCTTCCCCCATTCCCTTCCATGCCCTCTCTCTGTAACATTCTGAGTCCATCTTTTTTCTTTCTTTGTGTTTATATCGTTTCAGGGCTGACCACTTTATATTGGGTAACCAGCAGGGGCTCATCCCTGGGAGAGGTTTAATTCGCCCTCTCTCAGCAGTTATTAGTTCCTACAGTTCTTTGACTAAGGGTGGGATCCCATGAGATTTTTCCTGTTCCTGAATTAGCATGCCTATTGGTACTGTCATTGTTCAGGTCTTGTTTGTGCAGCCACTTTTAGGAAAGACTATTTCACAGCAGCTTTCCTGGCATTCTGACTTTTAGAAATCTTTTCACGTTCTCTTCTAAGATGCTCCCTGACCTACAGATGCAAGAGCTGTGATGCAGGTGTAGCCACTGAGCCTGACCGCCCATGATCTTTGCATTGTGTCTGGGTGTGGTTTTCTGGGATGATCTCCATTTCCTGTAAAGAGAAGCTTCTTTGATGAGGGGCAGTAGCTACACTTATCTGTGGGTGCAAGGATAAGATATAGATGACAGTAAGGGATTATGCTGGTCTAGCAACATGGCAGCAGTAAATTCTTTTCCAAGATCCATGACCTCACTAGCTAGGTTTTAAGTATCAGGCGTGGCTTCCCTCCTACTGAGGGGGCATTAAATCCAACATGTAAGTGTCACTATTGCACCCTTACGGATATCTTGCCGTGCTGGCCATTGTCGTGATTTATAGGTGTCACAGCTAGGCAGGATTATTAATTGCTTCCCTCCCTTGGCAGCTTACGTAGTACTTTCTGGTACCACGGAGTCTAGATAGCATGACGGAAGCTTTCAGGTTAGATCCAGCTTGAATCATCCAAGTTCTGTGTCCTAAGAGTACAGTGTCTTCGGCAATAAGGCCTTTCCTTCAGCCTCTGAGAGGTGACCAAGCAATAGCTTATATTGTTTGGGGAGTCACTTGGACTACTCTCACTAAGCACCCTAAAAGAAGTTTTTTTTTTAACATTTATTCATCAATTTATTATGTATACAGTATTTGCTCTACATAAATGCCCAGGCACAAGATCTCAATGTAGATGGTTGTGAGCCACCATGTGGTTGCTGGGAATTGAACTCAGGACCTTTGGAAGAACAGCCAGTGCTCTTAACCTCTGAGCCATCACTCCAGCCCCCATAAAAGAAGGTTTTAATGCCTGGTCCTGGAGTTTTTCTTGGTCTAAGGGTCCTGTGGAAAGCACTGGCAACCCAAATGACATAACTTTGTTAAACACATACGTCTGCCATGTCCACAGGGTACAGAGTCCCTGCTCTGAGTGGTAGCAGAAAATAAAGCAGCAAAATCAGCTGGAAAGAGCAGGTGGGAAAAGATATGTTAATTAATTAACAGATGCCCTTCCTTTCCCAACAGAGGTTTGTTCACTTAGATAAAAATTATATTTCTTTGGAGGTTGTAACCTGGGAGACACCTTGAAAATGAATTGCAGGCTTTATAGACTGGTGGCCGATTTCACAGTTTTAATAGCAGGTGTGTGTCTGTGTGTGTGTGTGTGTGTGTGTGTGTGTGTGTGTGTGTGTGTGTGTTTAGGGACATTAGTTATATCTCTTTTGTCAAGAATTCTGGTGGGGCAACAAAGGTCATGCTGTCTTGTAGGGAAGGGAATTAGCAATCTCAGGAAGCTGGGGGACGGGGGGTCTTACAAACTGTTACAAACAATCACAAATTTCCTTCCTGAGGTGGTTTACCCAGTTTACACAAGGTCAGCTTGTACTGGGTGAATATTGGCAGACAGTTCAGGTCAAAAGGTCACCCATGCATTGCCTGACTTTTTGTTAACAACACCTCCTCACTCTCTTTTAAGTGTCTCAAATCGAGGCTACTCCACTTTGATTTTCTTCCCTGACAGATTTATGGAAATTTATAAGAATGGGCATACTACACTAATTACAAAATGGAGGCAGAATCACGGGGCTGCACTCGTCCTGAGGGCTCATCTGGTTCTCAGTTTCCATTAGGAATTCTCTGTAGCTTGACTAACCTTTCAGGGCGGCCACTAGCTCTCCATGTGAGACCTGAGGGCCACTGTAAAGGCAGCTCCACAGAAAGTGTGTGTGTGTGTGTGTGTGTGTGTGTGTGTGTGTGTGTGTGTGTGTAGTGAGTTTGAGGAGAATCATTCTGCTGTTTTGTGTATAACTACCGGACTCCCATTGTTCCGGAAAGAATGGACCCAGGCAACATAGGACCCAGGATTCAACCTCTGAAGGAGAGAAATCACCGTACAGATGTGCCAACACCAAGCAACCAGATGTTACATGTTAGACCACTGAACCATATGATAGCATATTGTTTTAAATATGAGCACAAAAGAAAGCAGAAAGCCTCAGGGTTAGGGAGACAGGGGCTAGTCAATAAGGTGCTTGCTGTGCTGTGTGAGGATGCTCACAAAAGCCTTGTTGGCAGAGGCGGACTGACTCATTAACACTTCATTGATGGCAGAAAGTTCGGAATATTACAGGTCCAGAGCTATTTTTCTATTAAGCTATCTGTAGCCTCCTAAAGAGCCATTCCTGATCCACCTCTGTAACAGATAACCTTTGGAATGCAATTTAACAAAACTATTCTCCACCAATCAAAAGGCCTTGAATGCTATCAGGTAGCGTCTAGAGCAGTGGTCCTCAACATTCCTAATGCTGCAGTGACCCTTTAATACAGTTCCTCATGTTGTGGTGACCTCCAACCATAAAATTATTTTCATTGCTACTTCATATTATGTTATGAATCATAATCCAAATATCTGATATGCAGGAAATGTGACCCCTATCCACAGATAGAGAACTAATGATCTGGAGTCTGTAGCTGAGATTTCTCTAACTGACAGAAATCTGACTCTCCAATATGTTTTTAAAGTGCCTTGATTTATAATTTTCTTTCTTTTTGGCTATAAAAACTCCAAGAAACTGCTTCCACATTGGAACATGAAACTTTGGGTAATCTAAATCCGTGTTCTGGGGCTATGGTCATTCAAATTTGGCTCCAGGATATATTGTTTCTTATTCCTTTTGAGGAGAAGGCTGTTTTTTTTTTTTGTTTTTTTTCAAGACAGGGTTTCTGTGTGTAGCCCTGGCTGCCTTGGACTCACTTTATAGACCAGGCTGGCCTCAAACTTGCAGAGATCCACCTACCTTTGCTTCCCAAGTGCTGGGACTAAAGGCATGCGCCACCACCGCCCAGTGTGGGGAGGCTGTTTTTACAGTGATGCTCTGTATGTGTGGTGAGCTGAGCTTGGACTCTAGACCCATGTATAAAGCCAGATGGCAGGATGGACCATCTGTCCATAAAGGTTCACAAACTGAGTGACCTGAGTTAGACTCCCCAGGACCGGCATGGAGGTGAAAGAAGCGAGTTTAGTCTTGAAAACTGTCTTCACACACACACACACACACACACACACACACACACACACACACACACAC
>CAJQZJ010032473.1:149659-171366 GCA_907164525.1 Lophiomys imhausi
AGGATGCTGGGATAGCTGGGAGGAGCCACAGGTACTGAAGGATGCTGGGAGAGCTGGAAGGAGTCACAGGTACTGCGGGATGCTGGGAGAGCTGTTCAATGTCTGCTTTGATATGTTAATAAACATCTTAGTTAGTCATTAGTCCTGGGTTCCTGAGACCTAACATGGTGATCTACAAATGAAAAAGAACAAGTGAGGCAGAAAGAGATTTTAAAATGTAGAGTTTGAAGAGAAAAATAAAGCACCGGGAAACAATGTTGCAGACAAGTGTAGTACTAGAGAGATTCTAAGATTAAGGAGAGTTGGCCTGACCCATTGGAATACAGGGAAGGGTGACCTCAGGGCAAGCCTACCCAGATAAGCTTCCTACCTGGGAAAGGAAAAGGCCTAAGGAATTTTCTGCTCCTAGAAGGGAACAAATGAAAGCTGCTTGCAAATGTGATTCATGTGGAGCACGGCCAGGGTCCAAGTTGGCAGCTGAATCTTGGTGGTATCACCCACATGGTACTGACTGTAGAGTCATGACTCTAAAGGGATCATAGAATCCTGTTTTCAGAGAGCTGCTGAGGCCAGGCAAAGTGTGGCAGGAGGGTCCCTGCATAGAGGCCCTGAGAGGGCATTGTGTGAAGCTGGGAAAGGGAATCTTGACCTGAGCTGCATTGGAGAAGATATTGGAGGTGCCACAGCTGTGAGATATCTGCCTGGGATCTGTGTATACAGGGAGTGGAACCAGACCAAGAGAGATGTGTGTTGCAGTCACCGAAGCTGGAGGAGTGTAGCTGTCTTAAGCCATTTGTCATTAGACAGGATTTACAGTTTTCCATGCTGGATTTTACTCTTGATTTGACTCAATAATTCCCCATTATGTCACTATTCCTCCATTTGGGATAGTAATGAATATGCTCTGCCATTATATTTTGGAAGTATGTAATTTTCTTTTGATTTTACAGTGGGTTACAATTAAGAGATTGCTCTGAGTCTCAGAAAAGACTTGGACTTTGGAGTTTTGAAGAGTGTTGAGACAGAGCCATTGGAGATTTTTGAGGATGGACAAAATACGTTTTTCCCTTACAGTATGCCCATGAGCCTATCGGAACCAGGGAGTTAGGAATATGGTGGTTTGATGGAGGATGCTCCCCCATAGACTCTGGCATTTGAGTACTTGGTCTCCAGTTGGTGGCACTGTTTGGGGAGACTTGCAAGGTGTGGCCTTGTTGGAGGAAGCAGGTAACTGGAGGCGGACTTTGAGAGTTTAAAGACTTGTGCCATTTTGAGTTCACTCTCTCCAATTCCTGTTTATAACTCAAGATGTAGGCCCTCTGCTTTTTCTATTAGTATCAAGTTCCTGTTGCTTCTCCACTCTCATGGACCTACTCTCTAGAACTATAATCCAAAATGAAATCTTTCTTCTGTAAGTTGCTTTAATTATTGTATTTTACTAGAGCAACATAAAGGTAACCAGTAAACCCATATTCTTGTAAGTAATCCCAACAAAATTCATTGTTTCACTAAGTTAGATTTTGGTGGGATTCATAGTCTAGTCTGTCGTTGGTTCCCAGTCTGGGATGAGTAGACATTTATTTACATCTCTCCAGGAATATTATCATACAGTAATATCTTCAACACTGAGGATATTGACAAGGGGTTAAGATGTTGCTGAATGAACTCTCCTGAGGATTTTCTGGGCAAGTATAAATGACAACTTATTTCCAATGAGAATACAATTCTATAGACAGTTGCAAGCATGGAAAGAACAAAGCTAGCCATACAACACTAGAATGCAATGGTTCACAGAAAATACGAGAAATATGAAACTTGGGAAATTGGTCTTTTCTAACAACAACTAAGCTGGTAAACTGGAATCCCAACTGGCTTTGGAAAATCTGGAATCTAGGGAAATCCTTGAGGTATTCTGGGGAGCTCTGTGATTAACACAGTTGATGGTCAAGCTGGGGAAATGACTGTCAGTATAGCTTTTGACTCACAAGTGTAAGGACCAAATTCAGATCCTCAGAACTCATTAAAAAAGGCAAATTCAGTGCTGGGAACCCATGTGTGCCATAGACTTTTCCTGGAGAGATGTAAGACACATATCTACTCATCTCACATGAGACCCCACAACAGACTGAAGGACAGATACCACTGAAGTTCAATTTGGAGAACCAATGACTTTTATTCATGTATGCTACTTACAGGAATATGGGTTAAGTGTTACTTATAGGAGCAGAAATGATTCAAAAGACAACTGTATCACCAAAGCCTTCCACAGCATGGGTCACAGCTCACAAAAACTAGGATCCTGGAGCACATTGCACAGCCTACCAGTAGCTCAACAGATTGGAGAGTATCCTTCCAAGTGATTCAATTGATGTAAACCTCTTCTAGGCAGCTCTGTTGGTCTTTGGTTCTTCCAAGGATCTGGTATGGCTTCAGAGTCTTTGTAGCTTGGCTTGTTTAAGAATGGCTCTCAGTAGCCTTTATTGCTTACCCTGGGAGGGCGTGGCCAGACTAGTGAATCTGGTCAGTTTCAGGGACTTCCTGAAGCTATTTTGTGTGTGTGTGTGTGTGTGTGTGTGTGTATTTTTTATTTAATAAAACCCTAGTCCTTCAATTTTACCAATGAAAACTCAGGAGACAGATGCTTGGGTGAAAACCTGCTAGCTCAGAGAGGCAGAGAAAGCACCCAGCTGACCTTCCTACTCCACTGATGTCCCAGAAGGAAAATGCCCTTTATCCTTCTTCATGCTGTCTAAAATATCCTTCAACTCAATGCCCCTCCTTTCTACTTCCTGTGTTTTCTTATGTTCTTTGTCAACTGGTTGCTTGTTCCACTTCTTGACCTATGGTTGACTTTATTTAATCTTGTTTTCAGAAAGCTCTTGGGTTGAAGATGTGTGCTAGGGCCGAGCCACATCACAACTAGAAATGAGTTTTTTCAGTACACAATCTCAGGGTTCACAGTGTGAACAAATATCCTGCAACAATTTTGAGTTATTTACCTTCCTGTTTAAGGAGCTTCCCTGCAGGAAGAATGTTTCAATCTCAGAAGAAACCTAAAAACAACAGTCTGTACATGCCTGTACATGCCGTAATGGCAAAATGAGCTAGAAGCACACTGTCCAGTTAGTTTACTTGGTTGAAACTCAAGGTCACCAAGAGACCCTGTCTCTAACAAAAGGCGGAAAACATGTGAGGGATGACACCTGTGGTTGTTCTCATGACTTCCCCATGTGTGTACACATGCATGTGCACCCCTACATACAAACATACATACAATGTGTACATATGCTTGTACACATGTATGCACATGTGTGTGAAAGAGAGGGGAGAAAAGGAAAGAGGGAGAGAGAGTTGAATTTTGGTGTTCTGTGTCATAGTTACCAGCTTCTCATCTCCAGCATTAGTGCTATGGCTGGCTCCTGCCAGGGCTGCTTTTAAACCTTCTTCTCCATGAAACTGCATTCTCCCCTGTTTGATGCTGATGTATACCCCAGAAAGACTGGCCAGTGTGGTTCAACCCACTCAGGCTGAACCAGAATCTGCCCAAAGACCTTAGAGTAATAGAATTCCACCTCTCTTCCCTTTTATTATTAGTTCCAGGCAGTTAGGGCATCAAAGCTGAGACTTCAGTGAGCACATAGCATCAAGTCCATAACTTTTGCAGGAATAGTTTGGAAAAGTCTCCACATAGATAGGTAGAGGGAGCCCTTAACAGATAAAACCAGGTATCCCTGGGGAGAGAAAAAAATCAGATTTCCTGAGTTACTGCAGTAAAACATTCAAAATATTTAATTCTCAACATGAAAAGAAAGAAAACAACATAATGCCATTTCAAGGAAGTCCAGACATTAAATTTATTAGACAAAACTTTAAGTCTTTTCTATGCTCGATGAGATCATGGACAAGGCAATCAGAAGAATGGTGGGTGAGTAAGTGTGGACCATTGTTCAAGTAAGTGAACTATAAAAACCAAATAGGAAGCCTGAAGCTGGAAAGTACAATAGGTGAAATGAACAATTCACTAGAGAGCTCTAATGGCACGGGTGATCAGGCAGAGAGCAGAGTCCACAGTATGATTGAAGTTACTCAGCTCTATGTGACTTTCCTTCTGGGGGAGGAGAGGATGTGAAAAATGTCTGCCACCCCATCCAGGCCACCAATAACAGACCAAAGAAATGACTCTACCCCTGTCTGCCCTAGTGAGTCAGTGAGTTTATTGAAGCGGTTTTTGCAGGAGGTTGAGGGCAGAGTTATTTACAGGAACATGAATGACTCAAAGAGAGTGGCACTGCTGAAGAGCCCACCTCGGCATAGCTGATGACTCATGAAGGCTGTGTCCCTGGAGCTCCCTCAGTTAGTGGGAGAGGGTCCCCATTCCACCAGTTGCTGCTGCATCTATAACCTGGGGGCGGGACTCTGTGAACCATGTAATTTCAAGAGCTTCCTGGAAGATCTGTTTACTTCCTGAACCTTGTAAGTTTTGCTTGCTTCCATGTTCCTAAGTAAATTCCTCCTCCCTCCAAAAGGGAATGTCTCAGTTTGGAGGAATTTAGTACACAGCATCCAGTGTGAGGAACAGAAATACAAAAGAGAGGAGAGCCGGGCATGGTGGCTCAAACTTCAATCCCAGTACTCGGGAGGCAGAGGCAGGTGGATCTCTGTGAGTTCAAGGCCAGCCTGGTCTACTGAGTGAGTTCCAGGACAGCCAGGGCTACACAGAAAAGTTCTGTCTCGGAAAAAAAAAAACCTTAAAAAAAGAGAGAAATATGAATCTCCTCTCTAAATAATTTAAATAAATAGATCTAAATAATCTAGGGAGTATTATATATGGGTCAGTGTACACATTGTGGCAATACTAGAGGAAAACAGGAAAAAATTGAATAAAGAAAAGTTAAAAATAAATAAATAAATGCTGGAAAATACCCTCACATATGGAAGGGATGGTCTACATATCCATGAAGACTAAAGAGATCCAATTAGAAAATTCTCAAGCACAACCATGCTAAGATATGTTATAATCAAACTGAAAAACCAAAGCACAGTGAAAATATTGAAAGGATAGAGACCTGACATGTGCACTGAATATTCAATAGTCAAGGGCTGGCTTCTCATCAGAAACCACAGTGGCCACAGGCAGAGTGTGAGGTTTTTATGCTGCTTAACCAACAGCAGTAACCACCCACCCAAACAGTCGATCATAATGGCACACACCTATAATCCCAGTATGTGCAAGAGGCAGGTTTATCTCTGGGAGTTCCAGACCAGTCTTGTCTATCTAGCCAGAACCAGGTGAGCCAGGGCTACACAGTGAGACTGTGTCTCAAACAGAAACAAAACCTAAAAACAAGCACAATTACCCAATTAAAAACACTTTTCGTTTTGTATCTGGCAAAAGCTACCTTTCAAACAGGAAGGAAATTTTAAAGTATTTTTCTTAGATAAAGAACATGTAATTCTGTCATTAGTAACTCTGCCTTATAAAAAAAATGCTAAAAGTAATATTTTGGCCTGAAATGTAAAGACACAATTATGATTGATGAGGAACCCACAATACATTAAGATGTAATGTGACAATAATAACACAAAAGAGAGATGGAGTGGAGCAGATGTGAACATCTAGTTACACCAGACAGGACACTGATAATGGACTAAAGAAATGACCCCACCCAAGACTAGCTTGGCAGGATTTATTAAGGTCACTTGGAAGAGTACTAACAGGCACTGGGTGGCCACATCACCTCAGGCACCCCAGCACTGGTGACTACTCACTAAAACTGCATCTCTAGAGTTCCCCATATCATGGAACAGTCTCCTTTCCCTTCGCTGTTGTTTACTGCTTATATACCCTTTGTATGTGGGGGTCGGATGGCTTATTAATCTTATTTGTTTCATGAGCTTCTTGCTACATTTTGTGAGCTCCCAGGAGGAAATATTTCAGTCCGGAGGAAGCAATTACACAATAAATGGGATAGCAATTGCTATTGAATTGTGGGTGGTAACTCAAACTATACAGCAATATGGTTAGCAGGTTTGTAACTACAATTTCTAAGTCAACTACTGATGTAATAAATGATAAATATATTGAAAAAGAAAGGAAGAGGAAATCAAATGGCTTACTAGAAAAAAGATCATGTCCAGAATATGGTTATATTGGAAGAACTGAGGAAAAACGATTTGAGAAAATGGTACAAGACAGAAAAACAATAAGAAAGTAGATTGAATTTACCAAAGAAAAGAGATACGTTTAAAAAACCAAATTAAAATAAAAGAGAAAACATGAGACAACTGTGTGATGACAACTTTGAACTTGCTTTAGACTCAAAGGAAGATTTGTTTTGAAATTTGAAAATGGAAGAAAAAAGGGAAGTGAGTGGTTATACTAACTTTGGGGGAAATAAAGGTTGCAAGTTAAAAAAAATCATTGTACAGACAAAAAGACTATTGTGTACTTGTAAAAGTGTTTGTTGATTGAAAGGCTAGAATGAAACTACATATACAGTGAATAACAGAATCCCAAACTGGAAGATGCAAGTATCAACAGACTTGAAGAGACTGGCAGCTATTCCTAGAGTAAGAATAGAAGCTTCAGTATCTCACTGCTAGTAATAGTGGGGCATCTTTACAAAGATAGAAAGGGAATTGAGGACTCAAGGAACACTCCAAAATAACCAGTCCTCACTGGGGTGGCGCACGCCTTTAATCGGGCATTCAGGAGGCAGAGGCAGGCCAATCTCTGTGAATTCAAGGCCAGCTTGCTCTAAACAGCAAGTTCTAGGTTGTCCAGGGCTGCATAGAGCCTGTCTCAAAACAAACAAATAAACAATACTGCAAACCAAACACAAGAGAAGGAGGATGAGAGTCTACCACTCTAACTTTACATTTTAAGGGTCTATAAAAGTTAAAGCAAACTAAATCCCAAGTGAGGACTTCACTCACAATTAAATTAAACATGTAGATTAGAAGATTCACTAGCAATGTACATTAGCACATTTGATCACCTAGATGAACCGACATAACCCTAGAAGTGCACTGTCCTATCTCTCTTCTGTCGCTGTGGTAGTACACTCCGACAAAAGCAACTTCCAGAATAAAGGACTTATAGAGGGGTGTAGTCATCATGGCAGGGAAGGCATAGCAGCAGGAGTGTGAGGCTGGCCTGCCAGTCAAGAAGCAGAGAGTGAGGAAATAAGAAGTGGGGCAGCTTACAAGACCTCAAAGCCCGCCCCCAGTGACGACGCACTTACTCCAGGAAGGCTCTGCTCTGCCTCCTAAAGGTTCCATAAACTCCCTGAAGTAGGGTCAGGGGACCTTAGACCCATATGGAAAACAGGGAGTGGGCCCTTTAGGTAGAGTTACTTCTTGCCTTCTGGATTCCCCCCCACTATCACCCCACCACCCCCTGCTTTGAGGAGGTTGTTGTTGATATAAAATGCCGTGGAGGGGGGACCCTATCCAAGGGAGTTTTCCACAGGGAACGACCAATTCAGAAGGAGAGCCAATAAAAAGTAATTCCTAGAGCCTCTTGGGTGGCCTCTCACCTCGGGCCCCTGTCATTCCCTTAATGGGAGCTGTCTGTACTAATGGAGTTTGTAGTTTTTGGTGCTTCTTGTCAATCTGTCATCGTTGCTTTCTGTCCTTGTCTCTCAGGATCTCTACTTTTATTATGAGGCATCCCTGTTGGGGTACCTGCCTCAGAGCTGTAATTGTTACTTTCTGTCGGGGATCCCCCAAGATCTCAGCATTTTACTCCCAGACAGCTGCTGCTTTCTTGTCCCCAACCGCATATCTCTAGCTGCAACTGGGTCACTGGCTTTTCTTTTGTCAATTGCCACACCACCTTCCCTTCTGACAGAATTTTCATCCAGGATGTACAAAATTGTTAGTTCTTCATATGGAATAAACTCAGAAGTACCTCTAGATGGTCATTCTTCACTCGAGAACCCCATAACCCTCCAAAGAGTGCTGCCAGCTGGAGACCAAGTTCTGAAACCCATGAACCTATGGGGGACATTTCACATTCAAACCATAATGTAAACCAACTGAAAAAATTGACTTCAGTTGAAATAGAAAATCTCAATAGACCTATAATGAATAAAGAGATTGAATCAGTAGCTGAAACCCCCTAAAGAAAGACAAATTCTGGACCAAAAGGCTTTTACTATAGATGCCACAACATATTTAGAGAAAAATGAAGGTCGGTCTCACTCAAACGTTCCCAAAAGGTAGTAGAGTACAGAACGCCCTAAAAATATTTTTAATCAGGTAATGGTGCACGTCTTTAATCCCAGCACTCAGGAGGCCGAGGCAGGTGGATCTCTGAGTTCAAGGCCAGCCTGATCTGCTGAGCAAGTTCCAGGACAGCCAGGGCTACACAGAGAAACCCTGTTTTGAAAAACAAACAAGCAAACAAACAACAAGAGATTCTTTAAACATTGTATTGTGTGTCTCAAGGGTGATTTTTAAAAATTAAGTAAGTTTGTTCTTTGTCAATTCATTCACATACATAATGCTTTCTGATTAAAATCGTCTCCATTCTCTCTTAGTTCTCTAGCATTCCTATCAACCCATGGGCTTAAAGTTGAAAATCACAGATCCATCTCAGTAGATGCAGACAAGGCATTTGACAAAACTCAGCATCCTTTCATTACAAAGTTTATAGAAAGAATACGGATAGAGGGAACATACCTCGACATAATAAAGACTGTATATGACAAATCATAGCCAAATCATCCTAAATGGAGAAAAACTCTACGCAACGACATTAAAATCCTGAACAAGCAGGACTGTGCACGGTCTCCACTTCTCTTCCATATAGTCTTTGAAGTCTTAGCTGGATCAACAAAACAAGGGAAAGGAAAGTGATATAAATAGGATAAGAAGTAAAAATATCCCTGTTTGTAGATGATATGATGCTATGCATAAAAGACCCTAAAACATCCACCAGAGAACTTGTGGAACAAAACAAAAGCATGTTTGGAAAAGAAAAATGGAACAAAATGAGATGACTTGTCTCGTGAGTTCAAAACACATGAGAACACAACGTATGAGAAGCTGCAGTAATGAGAACACAAAGGCTGTGCTCTATTTGGATGCTGAGAGCCCCAATGTCTCACCCCTTTCTGCGTCACTGAAAAGACCCCCACCCCATCTGTCGGCCTGTTTGATGGGGACTTTGGTCCCTAGCTAGGGAGGTTCATTCACTGCATCTTCCCTGCGCAAGGGTAGCTATTTTGTGTTAACTGTCTCGTGCTCAGCCATTGCTCCCAGAGGACGTCCTGGAGGGAGGTGCACCTGGACTCAAGAAGTATTTCTGATGAGTGTGGATTCCTCATCACCAGTATGGCTTTCCCTGGGGTGATGTAATTCAGGGGCTCAAACATGGAACCCTCATATCACATCTCAGGAAGCAGAAGCGAGGTCTGGTCCCACTTAATCAAGTAATTAATTATCAGCCTGAAAACCAGAGTTCCTTCCAAAAGGCTCACAGAAAAGACACTATTCCTCCATCTCTCACTGTCCCATATTGGGGGGGGGGGGTGCTACTTTTTTTGTCCTGGGGTTGGCCCCCCTACCTTGTACTCATTAGGCAGCATTCTACCACTGAGCTAGGCTCCACTCCCATCACACTTTTCATTTTGAGCCATGGCCTTGCTAAATTGCTCTGGCCAGCACTAAACTTGCTCTGTATTCCAGGAAAATCTTGAACTTTTGACCCGCCTGTCTCAGACTCCCAAGAAGTTGCCATCACAGGCCTGGTTGTGAAGGGCAGAAAACTTAGCTTCTGTAGATTAAAACAAACACCTGCCACCCCAAATGCCATGCATCTATCTATACTGCTGTCCACTGAGGAACACAGGAATCAGTAAATGGCCAGCAGCAGGCCAAGAGCCTAAGGAGTGTGTATGTGAGTGTGTTTTCCTACATTTTCTGACTTTTCAGAATCAAGAAATCTCTTGTGAAAACTGTTTTAAAAAGTACCAGGAGTGACTTTTCCTTCTTTCTCCACTCAGTTTGGGCTGGGCTCATGCCAAGAGCTTGCTGATGAGTTTTAAATTGAATCCACAAAGTGTTGAAGGGCGATGCCCCAGCATGGAATCAAAACAAGGAGATCCAAACACTCCCCTTTTCCAGCCTCTTACTCTGAAGCTTGAGAGGGCCATGTTCACACCAAGACCTGGAGTGGTCTGCAGGGCCATGGCAGGTGTCCAGGTAGAGCTCTGCTTTTCTGGGCACAGTGAAAACATAAAGAGTGTCCCTCAGCTGCTCTGGCTTTCTCTGCCCCTTCTAATGGAGTGCTGGTGGTTGATCATCTAATGGATTGCCAAGGCCATTTCCTGGATGGACAGAAGATTGAGCATGTGAGAAATACAGAAGACCAGATCTAGCCATCGAGAAAAGGAACGTATGTAAGGTGGATAGGACTTAAGTCTGGACTTAAATGGTCTATGAGTTGGATGTTTTAAATGGTCCTTGCACCCTCTTCTGTCCCTTAGTCCTATTTAGATACCACACCCCCTGTCAATGCCTTTTCAACATTTCCCTTCACAGTGTCTTCAAAGAACAAGAAGTTGTCCCCTCCACTGTCTCGGGGAGCCTGTCTTTGCATTCCCATCTGCCTGTGTCCCCCACATCTCCCTTAGCCTGCCCTCAGCTGTGCTTTCCCTGCCCTTTCTTGACCACCTCCCCTCCACAGGAACACTGTCTCCCAGGGCATGACTTTCACATGCTCAGGCCTCTGTTCACTTCATCCTTTGACCCACCACATATGTGCCGTCTGCCTCCCAGCAAGTTAGCTGTCGTCACTCTCAGCCTGAGCTGATGTCCCTGCCTGCAGCCCATCCTCACAAGCAGGCCTGTTGACTGTTGACATTCCCCCAGAAAAGAAGGGATGGAGAGCGTCACTGGGTCCTCGATTGAGATTCCAGCCACTTCTCCAAGACATTTGTGTGCGATTTTGTACTAATTTCATGCGGCCTCAGGGTCTGGGGGGGGGGGGCATGGCTACAGTGGTGACATGGTTACATGGCTGCATGGTGACACCATGATGGGTGGCTCTTGCTGTGTCCACAGCAGACCTTTGCCTCTTAGCTCCTGTGGCATCCTAGAGTAGGGAGCATGGCAGCTTTCCCTAGGGATGCTGGGAGAAAGTGCTGGCTCTTTCTTTTCCCTAGTCTCTGGCCTCTGTGCTGTCTTTCCAGTTTTCTCTTAGTTGATGCATCTTATGAGAAATGAGCCGTCATCTCATCTTGGGCCTCCAGATGCTCATTACTTCTGCAAAGGTGTAGTCTGTTTTTGACATCCAGGGTGACAGAATACAAATTGACTCAAAAGTTGTGCTGATTGTCTAGGCACTGCATCTCGTACAGAGTAAGCAAAATGGAAAATGACCTTCTCTACAGCATGGCAGGTAGTACATATGGTCTTGGGTCCAAGGGATTTGTGTCATAAGTCAAAAACTAAAGGCATTATGATGACTGGGAAGGTGCTCATAGAGATGGGTTTCCAGGGAAACCTTAGCAGGACTGGACCCAGGAGGGATGAACCCTGAAGTTAGTGTGGCCCTGAAATGCATTATGGCTCTTGCTTCTGCTGGGGGCAGAGAGGCCTGTGGAGTGCTGAAATATGGAGCCAAAATGTCTGGATGTGTATCCCAGTATTGCCTCGGAAGTGAGTCATGTGATTCTTGGAAAGTGTTGTAGCATAAAAGAACAAGCCTGTTATTAGGAGTGAGGCCTGCTATGGAACTAACTGCCTTAAAGAGCTTTATGAGGAGAACTGGAGGCTGATGTCCCCGAGCATTCACAATGCAGCTCTGAAGTGGGAAGGCATGAAGAGATATGGCGTCCTACTATAGGCAACGATATAGAAGTGTGCCTTAGTTATTATGGTGTCTATTGCTGTGGTGAAGCACTATGAGAAGAAGAAGAAAGGATTTTTTTTTTTGGGGGGGGGGTTTGGCTTACATATCCTGAATCACAGTTCACTGAGGGAAGCCAAGGCAGGAACTCAAACTGGTCAGGAACCTGGAGGCAGGAGCTGATGCAGAGGTTATAGAGGGGTGCTGCTTACTGAATTACTCCTTATGGCTTACTCAGCCTGCTTTCTTATAGAACCCAGGACCACCAGTCCAGGGGTGGCACCACCCACAATGGGCTCAACCTTCCTCTCTTAATCATGAATTAAGAGAATGCCCTGCAGGCCTGCCTACAACATTTTCTCAATTGAAATTCCTTCCTCTCAGATGGCTCTAGTTGGTATCAAGTTGACATATGACTACCCAGAACAGAGCACCTTCAAATCCCATAGGACAGAAGGACTTTGATAGGGAGTGTGTGTGTGTGTGCTTGTGTGCGCGCGCGCGCGTGTGTGTGTGTCTGTGTGTGTGTGTGTGTGTGGTGGGGGATCAGGTTCCATGTGACCTAGATTGTGAGGTTCCTGGCATGAAGGAAGGCCTTAGACAAAGGACTGAAGGTCCTGCTCAAGGTTGTCTCAGGCCCTGGTGCCAACAGTTGCTCACAGCTGCAGCAGGGAGGAGAGACCTGCGAGGCTTTGTCATCAACTCTCACTGAGGGAGAGACTGTATGGGATGTGTGGCCATGGTTCTAGAGAGAATAGAGGCTGGAGGGGCTGGGATCTAGAAGTTACTCCTTGTTGCAGACTCCACAGGGCTCTCAGGTGGCTGTAAGCAGAACTGAAGCAAGCCCCCCTCCACTCTGGTAGGGGCAGAGAAAAATGGAGGTATTTCTTCTATTTGTAGAGACAGGGAAAGCATGGATACTTGGCCGTGAGCTATGAGAGTGTTCACCAGCTCCATGGTAGGAAGGGCAGAAACTCCCTGGACCATCCGAAGAACTTGGATTGGTTCTAGACACCGGGGAAGAGGATTGATGAGTTCCCATCATCATGTCAGGGGACATTTCTGTGGCTGCCACACGATGGTGTTGATGAACAAAGCCCAACACAGTCTGGTGGAGGCTGGTAGGCCATTGCTCTAGTGGGTGCCTCGGTCTAGTTTCTCACATCAGCTGCACCATGCCTGATTGTAACCATCTTAGCAGGAATGGGGATTTATTCTAAAAGGGCAACTGGGCCCCTCCTTTTGGCTATCAGACTACTGAAACAACACACTCCAATAAATGAGAATTTCCCCAGGAATCTGACTAAGGGAGAAGGTAAAGGCTGAAGCCTGGGGCCAGCTAGTGGAAGGACTTGTCACCCAGGAAGAGATTTCACACAGCTCTGACAACCTGTCAGGCTACCTTGCAGGAGATACTGGACTGAGATGATGGTGGGTCAGTGCTGAATGGGACCTCACCTAGAGTGGGGATACTTAGCTGTGCATTCATTTTGCCTTCTATTTAAAGCTAAACCCTAATGTTAGGACCCTGAATAGGAACGTGAGGCAGATGGTCACTGGCCTGTTTGTTCTCCTTCCCATGTGGCCACACTGAATAAATCTCCTTTCTCTGCTTTTTACCTTTACTCATCTGTTTACGTTGTCCTAGTGACTTTTCTGTCACAATTACCATGACTAAAGGCAACTTAAGGAAGAAAGAGTTTATTTGGAATTACAGTTCCAGAGTATTGGGAGCCATCATGGCAGGGAACCACCACAGCAAGCACTGGTCACGGAGACAGCGGCAGGGAGGTCCAAGATCCCACTCTCAAAGTACGAAGCAGAGAGAGCAAACTAGAAATACAGCAAGACTATGAACTCTTAAATCTCATCCCTAGTGATGTACTTTCTCTAGCAAGCCTTTACCACTTCCCAAAACACTGCCACCAACTGGGGACCACGTGTTCAGACACATGAGCCTACAGGGTTGAGGGCATGTCTCATTCAAACCACCACATCAAAGCTTCACTTGTTAACGCTGCCAGGGCCCAGGCTCTGACTCTAACAACTCTAATGATATGACCCTTGGGTGCAGGCTGTGATGCTATTCCTGCCCCACTGACAGGGCCCTTAGATGCTTCCATGGGGACTGTCTAGTACAGAAAACAAGTACTGTGATAGTCCATGTCAGTCCTAACTGGACAAGAGCCGATTCCCTGGTTTCCCCAGAAGACAAGGTAGACTGCAAGGAGACTTGTCCCTGTTCCTAGGCGCTTCACCCTGTCTTGCTTTTTAAACTTCCACATTCTCAACACTTCCTCACACACAAGTCTCTAAGCTTGTTTGATTGGTGCCTGATCACTGTCTGGTACTTGTAATTATTTTTTCCATTGTGTGTGTGACTGGTATATGAGTGTGTGTGTGTGTGTGTGTGTGTGTGTGCAAAACCATAACTTTCACTTTAAAAGGGAGAAGAGATAGATTATTCTGTAACCTGTCTACACCAAAACCACAACTCTCATCTTAAAGGAAATGAGAGAGTTTATTCTAGAGCCATTTGAGTGACCATGGCTTGGGAACACAGATTTAGGTTATCCCAAATTCCATGTTCCAGCACTGAAGCAGTTTCATGATGTTTTTATAGTTTTAGAGAATGAAGAAAGTCATAAATCGAGGAATGTTTAAGATGCACCAGTGGATACATCAGAGAGGTGGGTACAGTGAGAAGAGGAAGATTTTCTATAGGCTCAAGATGCTATCTGAGACTCTGGGTTGGTGGAAGCTAGTGGTCTGCTAAATAATAGATTCCAAAAGGTTTCTGTCTATTAGTCACAAGATGTTTGTTCCTACTCAGAGTGGGTAAGGAATGGCTGTTCCGGGGGCTAGAACTGGCCCAAGATGAGGCAACTAGCATTTGAGCTTGCAACATTCCAAGCTCTCTGCAGAACTGCAGTTCTAACCTTTTCAGGAGTCAAATGTGAGTAACTGTGGCCCTGGAACACTGTTAAAACAGATTCCATGTTCCATTGGGCAACCTGGAATTTACCAATTCACCCAGACTAGCTGGCGAGTCTCCCCCTGCACACCTTCAGTACCGGGATTATGTTAGGCTTTTTGTGTAGCTGTAGGGGATTTGAACCATGGCTCTCATGTTTGCATAGCAAGCCCTTTACTGCCTGAGTCATATCTCTAGCCCGAGATCACTTTTTCTGCTCTTGAGCCAGTTCACAGGTCATAGGCTTCATCAGATGCTGTGCCAAGCTCACTTGGTGTCTGTAGTGTGTTTATTTTCTGCCATTATTCCTGCTAGCCCATTGGGTAGCTGATTTAGGAGAGAACATGTGGGCAAGATGGGTATGTTTGGTCCCTCTCAGAAATGCAAAGGCCTGGAAACTGAGCACTGGGATTGGCTGCTTAATACGCAAGGCACAGTTGTTATCTGAGTCCCAGATAGAGCTGTCCTTGACTTGGGCTGGAAGCACCCAGGTTGTCAGTGGCAGGACAAGCTGGGATATTGGTTCCTACCTTCCACCTTGTTTGAGTCAGGGTGTCTATTGTTAACACTGCATATGCCGGCCGAGCTGGCCCACAAGCTTGTGGCTATTCTCCTGCCTCTGTTTTCCATCTCACTGTTGAAGTGCTGGGATTATAGCTTGTGCTACCATGTGAAACCTACATTTCTGTAGCTTCCAGGTATTTAAACCAGGTTACCACACTTGCATGGGAAGTGCTTTGTCCACTCCACCGAGCCATATTTCCAGCCCCCTTTTTCTCACAAAGAAAGACCAGAAGCCAAAGACTGCCAATCTTTAAGAGAACAGCCAGGAGGAGAGAGTTTTAGTAAGGCTATTTTTATTTTTTGACAACTGAGTAGAAACTCCATAGAAGAAGCTATTATAAAGCTCTTTTCCCTCCCAGAAACAGGACCTGTGTGCAGGGCTCATAAGGGCACCATGGCCTGATAAGAGAGGAATAGAAACCCCAGAGCTTTCCTTGCCTTGTGTCTTGTAGTGTTTCTCATCCTTTCATTCTTTGCTTCAACTCTGTGGTGTGTTTGGGTCTGGGCCAGAGCTGGGATGGGATCTGGAGTTTTGAAACAGAAGGAATCCACAGCACCCCAGGTCCCCACTCACCAGGGAGTTTGTAGGAGGCTGAGATCCAAGGGATGGGACCAGAAGTGCTGCCGACCACAATGTGATGATGTGGGGCTGCCGCCAGGAGTGTATGAAGACCAGACACGTTTCTGACTTGTTTGGAGCAAAGCTATACTTAGAAACAATATGAGCTGAGAAGTGGAGGGGAGACATGGGCTTTTCTATCCTGGGACTCCCTCTCTCTGTGTTTTTATATGGCAAACCCTTCAAGTGTCAGCTCCTTGTTTCCTGCCAGAGACAAAGTATGGTGCCTAATTACATGTGCTTTCTACCGCAGTACATGTGAAGTGTTTCTGGTGTGATGATTCATTTGTCATCTGTGATCCACATGCAGTTAGTGCAGAGCCTTGCATACGACCTATGCTTCCTGAGTGGTTTTCCTGGCCTCTAGGAGGACAGTCAACCTTCTGTGAACCCCTAGTTCCACTCCTGGGCTTGCCACTAAGATGTCCAGTGAGCAGTAAGGTCATTTCCCATCTGCTCTGCTCTGAGAAACAGAACAAAATCTGAGGTAAGTTCTCTCCTAGCTTCCTTCTAGCTTAAAAGTTGTGTGTGTTGTAGAGAAGGGCTATTTGCAAGAGTCTAAAGGGCCTGCTGGACAGTGGTTGGGCTGGCCTTCCTCCATTCTCTCCTCTTTTTGTTTCTTCCACTTTTATCACTGCAAGACCCACGGACTCCTCTGGATGCTTCTGTCCTGTAGATATGAAGTTTCCTGCAAAGATCTTTTAGCCTCTGTGCTGGTTTCTGGTGACCTGACTTCAGGCTCACAGTTAACTTCCGGAGACACAGCAGCCTTCCGCTCCCAGTTCCTCATTCTGAGAGAGGTTGATCTATGGGGTCACCCAAAGACCAGTGCTGCTGCATCACATGCCCCACTTCCCACAGATTAGGGCTTGAGGGTCTGCAGCTGTTCCGGGAGATTAATTCCGTGGTGCTAGAGGGCGGAAGGAGATGTCTTTCTTGATCATGCATTTTGGACCCCTGACAAATGACTGGGTTTCCTGAAAACAGAACTGAGGCGTTCCATTGACACTTGTGCTAGAGGAAGCCCCGACTGGATTCTGCAGATTGTTCCTGATTCGTCAGTGTGGGATGCTCTGCCTCCTCCATGATGGCAGATTAGCCTTTCTGCCCTGCTCTCTTGGCAAAAAGGTGTACCAAGGAAATAGCCAAGGAGGCTTGGAAGTGTTCCTCACTGTTGTGTGCTGAAACACTTGGTCACTAGCTGGTAGGGCTGTTTGGGAAGGTGTGGAGCCTCCAGGAGGTGGAGCTTTGATAGATGAAGTAGGTCACTTCGAGTTTTATAATCCAGCCTTGCTTCCTGTTCACTTCCTCCTTCCTAAGTGTTGCAACTGTGAGCCAAAAATAAACCCTTTTCTCCTTAAATTGCCTTGATAAGGTGTTTTGCGACAACAATGAAGAAAGTAGCCAATACACTCACCAACATCCTGGCCACGCTCAGTCAAGGACAAAGGAAGACACTACTTGTGTGCAGGCTCACAGAGCACGGGCCGGCCGTGATAGCCCTATCTGCAAAGCCCTAACGTAGCCTGAAGAAAATTAGTTTGTTGCTCACACAAAAAAGTGGCCAGTATGGAGATGTACATAAGTCTGGTACTGGTTTGGGTAGAGAATAGCCCTTTGATGGATTGTTCTGTCACCTGAAGTTATTCAGAAAGGGACCACCATGAGGTATTCCAGGCCTCACCAGCTGGAGGAGGATCCCTAAAGGGCTGGGACTTACCCACGTCCTGTTTGTGATTGTTTCCAGTGAGGGCCTGTTCTCCAGCAGGGTTCGCCACACACCCCATGCTCTGCATTAAATCCTTCCTGCTCAGATGGCTGAGCTCAGCTGAGCTTTGAGTGACATTGTCCAGCACACATATATTCTTGTCACCAAGGGTCTCTTGTGTTGGGGAGAAGAGGAACAGGCATTTGTTTTGCTCTGGACAGGAGGCTTATGTCATTACATTGTGATGGTTCTCTTCGTTGAAGTGAGTTGGGGTGGTGTGTTAATTACTTTCCTCTCTGATGCAACAAAATACCCAATGGAAGCCATTTAAGGGAGGAAGGGTTTACTTTGGCTCACAGTTTGGGGGTGCAGTCTATCATGGCTGGAGAAGTACAGAGGCAGGACTGTGAGGCAGCGGGTCACATGGCATCTGCAGTCCAGAAGCAGAGAGATGGATGCTGGTGCTCGGTTCACATTTCCTTTTCATTCAGTCCAGGACCCTAGTATATGGAATTGTGGTGCCCACAACTAGGTGGGTCCCTGGACCCCAATGACACCAATTAGAAACTCTCACATATAAAAGCTCAGAGCCTTGTCTCCTTATAGAACCCCCCCTTTTTTTCCCCCAAGATGCCTCTGCCCTCTGGGGTCCTGAGGAGCGATGGATTTAGACCTTCTGTCTGCCCTGCTGTCTGACATTGGCATTGCTGAGTCCCCAATGTTCACTCAACTCCCAGCACATGGTAGGTGTTGGCTACAGCTACATGGCTTATGACACTTGCAAATCCTGTCACAACATCCCACAGAGATGGTATGGGGACACCTTGAGAGGAAGAAGGAGGTGTGGAGGCCAAAGGCTAACCCTTATATGTTGCTCCTCAGTTAACACCTACCTTTTCTCTCTTTCTTTTTCCTCCCCCCTCTCTTTCTTTCTTTTTTTTTTTTTTTTGAGACAGGTCTCTCATTGGCCTGTCTCCCTCTGGAACTCTAAGCCAAGTAAACCTCTTCTTCCATAAGTTGCTTTTTGTCAGGATATTTTTTTCACAGCAGCAAAAGTAAAACTAGGGCACATGGTGAAACAATTAGTGCTTTTGGTTTAATATGATTTATGCAAATGTAATTTAATTTTTAACAATAGCCACATTGAACAACTAACTCATATGTTCCTGGAAATTTAATAGTCAGCTCCTGGAGTCAAGTGTAAGCTGTGGCTTTAGGTTATTCTTATTTATTTATTTTGGTTGTTATTGCTAATTTTGCCTTTAATCTTTGGGAAGAGCTAGACCATCATGTGATGTCTTCCCTGATGTCTTATAGCCCTTGGCACTGTGGGAAGCAGAGCCTCAGAGTTTAGCTACAGAACTGGCCAGAAGGTGGTTTCTTAGAGAGCTGTTCTCCTCTACCCTATTAGATCTCAAGGGGCATTTACCTAAGACATGAGTCAATTACTTTCCCTGAGCCTCAGTCTGTCACCTGAGAAATGTGGAGTCCTAGGGACCACCTCCCAGAGATGTCAGATGTGGGAACCATGCAGGTCTGGCATGAGGGCAAGTCTTGTAGGGTCACTGTGGGAAGCAGCTGGGTGAGGGGACCCTTGGGAACAGATGGCCCCTCTAGTCATTTTCTCAACCTGACTTTGTGACCTTTACAGATAAGGGGCAGAGGGGTCACATCCTAAGTCAAGAACTCAAGAATAGGAGCTAAGGGCAGTCCGGTAGGATGTGTAAATGTGACAGCATGTCCCCTGTTGAACAAACGGTCTCCCTGTGAAGATGCAAAGAAATGTCTACTCCCTCCTCATAACCTCAACTACAAACCATAATATGACTTCACCAAAAAACAAAACAAAACAAAACAAAAACAAAAACAAAAAAAAAAACAACTTGGAGAATCAATGAGCTTACTGGGCTTCCTACAGACCATGGGCTGAGAGCTTATTTACGGGAGGAAGCAGCCACGCTGAAAATTTTCACCCAGAATGCATGATGACTTCCCTATAGCCACAGAGACGGAGTTCCTGCTTCAATTAACCTTTCCCAGCGTATATCCTCCTGAGACACACGTGACATTAGGGCAGAATTATGTACAAATGACTGGGATACAGGAGGAGGCAACTAACGACCCTCTATGAGGGAATATCAGCAGCCAGAAGTCAGACCTCAGGGGTTTCTGGGATGCTGGGGGCTGTGGTTCTTATGAGATGACACGCCACATGTTTTCACTCCCCTAAACAAGTTAGTTTGACTCAACAGCACCGGATGTGCTTGATCACATACAGGTGGGAGGTACGCAGGCAAGAATTACTTCAGGATATATGCTTGCTCCTGATTGGACCTGGTGGGAAATACGTATCTCTATGGGTTTGCCTCTGCTCTGGAAATTCTGGGTGTGAACCTAGCCAGTGTCTATCTTCCTGGCCAGTTCTAACAAAGCCTGCTTTCACTGGATGATTGTGGAACTGGCTTTTCTCCTCGCAATTCTCAGGTTTAACACACCCCTGATGTCCTCAATGTTCCCTCCCATCTCATTCCCGTCTCTGCTCATGTGGTGCCCTCTGTCACTGCTGAATTACATCTGCTCTACTCAGTCCTGGTCCTGTGTGATTCTTCTCCCCGTGGCTCGCTTCATAGCACCAAGCTTTAGTTCTTACTTAGGTGTGTCAGTCCACTGGAAGACATGAACTTTGTTTTCCTATGAAAGGGGCACACACCATAAAATGGACAGCGAAAAGGATGCAGTCTGGAGGAGTATTGCCCTTTGCAGTCTGATTTCTCACAAACTGTATGGCTTTGGCTCAGTGGTTTAACCTCTGTTTGACTCAGTTTTTCTCATTTTCAAAATAGGGGAACAACAGAACCTGTGTCCCAGTTTGTTGAGAAGATGAGATGAGGGGTCGGGAGATGGCTCTGAGGATAAGGGACTTACCATGCAAACTTAATGACTTGACTTGATCCCTCAGCCACATGCAGAGGGGGACATCTGATGGCCCAGCACTTTTATGGCAAGATGAGAGTCAGAGACAGCACAGTCGGTTGGAAGCTTGAAGGCCAACGAGTCTGGAACATGTGGAGTAGCAGGAACAAGAGTGACCCTGCCTCAAAATTTATAAGACAGACAGATAGATAGACAGACAGACAGACAGATAGATAGAGGATAGATAGATAGATGATAGATAGATAGATGATGATAGATGATAGATAGATGACAGATGGATAGATGATAGATAGATTTCCCATACACTCTCTCCCACACATACACATCCTATCACCATCCCCTGCAGGGAACACTGTTTTTTTTTTTTTTTTTTTTTTAATCAGCTAGGTAAAAACCGGAAGCCATTCTTACATAATATCAGCGTCGCTGCATTATCCCCTTATTATCTTAAGGGAAACTGCGGAAACTGTCATTAACAGCTCAAATGTGCTTCCCATTAACCTAGTCATGAAGTTCTAAGAATGCATTGTACCTGTGTGTCAGTGTGACAAATATGCACCAGAGTCTCGGCCTGGGGTCACCCCGAGTAACAGGCAAGTTAGAAATGCTTGTAGTGTGCACTTCAGGCCGTGCAAAGATTTTTAAAATAATGAAATTGCTCGCTTTGTGCAAGGGGAAGATGTCTGTGATTATTGGCTATAGAAGCAGATCACAGGGGGTGGGGGGATGGTTCACTCAATGAAGTGCTTGCTGTGTAAACACAAGGCCCTGAGCCCAGAAGCCATGAACAAAGCCAGGTACAACAGCACATGCCTATAATCCCAGTGCCAGAGAAGCAGCCACATGAGCGTGCTGGCTGGTCATCCTGGACTGATCAGTTATTTCAGGTGCAATCATAGGCTGAAAGCAAGGTAGAGGACAGCATCTGATGTCCTCTGGCCTCCATAAATACACACACACACACACACACACACACACACACACACACACACACATACACACATACACACACACACACACACACACACACACACACACACACACACACACA
>CAJQZJ010032473.1:172196-177196 GCA_907164525.1 Lophiomys imhausi
CTTCCTTCCCTCCCTCTCCTCATCCCTTCCTCCTTCCTTCCCTTCTTCTCTCTATCCCTTTCTCCTTCCTTTCCTTCCTCTCTCTATCCCTTCCTCCTTCCTTCCCTCCCTCCTTTCTTCCCTTCCTCTCTCCATCCCTTTCTTCTTTTTGTTCTCCCTTCCCCTGCTTTAAGATTTGTGTGTGTGCAGGCACACATACGCCACAACATATGTGTGTGACAATGGCAGTCGGATGACAGTTTTTGGTGTTGTCCTCATTCTCTGTCCTGTTTGAGTTAGGGTCTCTGTTGTTCACTGCTGGCCACACCAGGCTAGCTGGCTTGTAAGCTACTCAGGACTCTCCTGCCTCTGCCGCCCACCTCGCTGTGGGAGCAATGGGATTACAGATGCTTGTTACTACATCTGCCATTACCTAACTTCTAGGGGATATAAACATGGGTCCTTGTGCTTAGGTGGCAAGCTCTTGACCCACTGAGTCATTGTCCCAGCCTCTTTTCCTCCTTTCTGTCCCCTCCCTGCCTTCCCTTCCTGTTTGTGCTGGGAACAGAACTTAGACCCATAGGGGCATGCTAGGCAAGCCCTCTCCTAACTCACTTATATATTCAGCCTTGTCTCAGACATGCCAGCCGTGTAAATAGATTCATTTTTGAGCTACACCTTCATGGACAGTAACTCTGTCTGTCATCACAAGCATTTGCAGCATTTCCAGGATACTCCCACCTGTGCATTCAGCAGGCACCGGCATCCTAGCCCTCTGACAAAGATTCTGCTCCATTCAGAGATTCACAGCCACCATGGTGAATCCAGAGAGACAGGCATAGTGCCTCCTTTCCCACTTGTCACACACCTCGCCTTCAGGGTCTGACCCTGGACTAAGTAAAGCCCACCTCACTCAGCTTTTCATTAGATGACTACAATTCAACTTCCAGAGATGGCTGCAGGGATTCAAGATGATCATTTTACAAAGCCCTTGTCCTTGGGGCTTCTCAGCAGTGACCATTATGTCTTCATCCTTGTTCTGGTTGACCAGGCTCCCTGAGCATACGTTCAGGGTTCTGGGGAGAAGTTATCAGCCAGTCTGTGGTAGCTTTGCTTTCTCTGTGAGAGAGAAAGGGCTTTTTGGATCCCCTTGGGGATGTAGCTCTGGCCCCACTGTCAACTTTTCTTTGCAGTTTGTGGTCAGAGGTCTCCATGGAGCCTCCCCATGCATGATCCTGTCCTTGGTAAACCATACCAAGTAGTGTGTCATGGCTGGTAGCCCTGTCTTAGCCTTCCCATCTATGATTAGTGACTTCTTCTTAATACTTTCTTAGTTTGTATGTGATGTGTGTGTTTGAGAGTGTGTGTTTGTGTTGTATATTGTGTTGCGTCGATGTATCTGTTGTATGTGTTTCAGTGTGTGGGTGTTGTGTGTATGTGTTGTGTAATGTGCTTATGTGTTGTATGTGTGTTGTGTGTATGCTGTGTGTGTATGTGCTGTATGTGTGTTTGTGTGTATGTGTTGTGTTGGATGTATGCTGTGCATGTGTTATGTGTGTGTTGTGCCTATGTGTTGTGTATGTTGTGTGTGTATATGTTATGTGTATATGTGCTGTGTGTGTATGTGTTGTATGTGTATGTGTACATGACTATATGTAGGTAGGACTCTTTATCTTTCTCAGGTGCCACTCTCTGTCATTCTCCCTCTTATGTATTTGGTTTTGACACTATTTTATCCACTCATTTATTTGTGGGGAGGCATGTATGCCTACCTTAGAGCACATGTGAAGACCAGAGGACAACTTGAAGGACTCATTTGCTCCTTCCTCCAGGTAGGTTCCAGGGGTGGAGCTAGGGCTTGGCGGCAAGCATCTTTACCCTCTGAGTCAATCATTCTGCTGGTCCTCAACTTTATTTTTAAAGACAGGGTCTCTCACCAAACTGGGAGCTCACTGGTTTGGCAAGGGTGGCCAGTGAGCACCAGGCTTCCTCCTGTCTCAGCATCCTCACTGCTAGAATCAGAAGCACGCTCACCATGCCTGGCTTTTCCATGTAGGTTCCAAGGGTGCAGTTCAGGCCCTCACAGAATATACGTTGTCAACTGAGCCATCGTCCCCCAGTGCCGGATACTTTTCTTTGGCTAATTTTTTAGTGTGGGCCTGTATTTTCACTCTGCAACATAACTAAGCTGACAGGCAATTTGACCTGGACAGGGGCTTGATGGCATCTCAGACACATTGCTGTAGCAGGCACACCTCTGTCTTGGTGGGTAGCAGCTGGCAGGGCACTCTGCTCCTCGGAAGAGCTATCCAGTGTCTCTTCATGCAGCCCAGATGTGTCAGCTTCTGTTCATCCTCCCATGATGTTCAGGGAAAAGCTTCTTGATCCTATCTCTTTTTTTTTTTTAAGTGCCATGGGTAAGTCCTTAATCTAATGGTGATTGCTCTCAGTCTGGTCCTAGGGATCTCTTTAAACTTAGCTGTTCCTTGCTATATCCCTGCTAGATCCCTTCCTCCCTGGTGCTGCGGCTTTCTAATGCAATGGATCATTCAAACAATGCAGAATGAATCCACACAAAACAAATGGGAATCATTTGCAGGCTAAAGTGAGCACAGGTTTTGTCTAGGGGTTTGGCAGTGTTAATTGCTTTAGCAATTGGAGGCATCTTGATGCTAAACCATGTCAAGGCTGAGAGCATAACATCTCCCTTTCCCCCTGGGAACAGTCTCCTTTGGGATGTTGAGCTGCCTGAGCTGTAAAGGCCTAATGCCTCCTCTGCAAACAGCTGGAGTCTTCTCCACCAGGGTGGCTCTCTTCATGACCTGGCAGGGCCCCAGCATGGTGGGTCCTCAGAAAATGAATGTTTCTGGGTATAGGAAGACAAATGTCAAACCAGGTCCTTGAAGCCATGTCACTCATATGTGCAATCTAGAGATGTTGACCTTGGTCGGGGGATGGATCAGTGGCTAACATGCTTGCTGCGAGAGCACGTGGCCCAGAGTTTCCTACTCAGAGCCCATATTTAAGAAGACAATGCCTGAAGCCCTGGAGGAATGTAAGGCTGACATTAGCAGACACTAGCAAGACTCAGCTAGACTTATCCAGAGGATAAGGAAAAGTACAAGGAGTGATAGTGAGACAGACACAAATCTCTGCTGTGTGGCTGATCACCCGTCTTAGTGTCTTTTCTTGATGCTGTGATAAAATATTCTGGCAGCAATTTAGGAGAGACAATGTTTATTTTAACAGTCACACCATCTGACCAGAGGGACCACCCTGAGCTGTGGAATGATCGACTGTCTATCCCTGTAATGCCATACAGTCTGCTGGCTGGAGGTGAGATGAGAGGCATTTTCAGAAACATCTTCATGTGCTGCTTTCTCTGATGGCCAGCTCTCTGAACTGGCCTAATTTAATGATTCATGCTTGTCTCTAATCATTTGCATTTGTGGTGATAGCAACACAAACCCCAGAACTCTGGTTACACTCATTGGAGGTAATACCGGGGACAGTTCAGCTAACCTTCATAGTCCCTGGGAGGTGGGTAGCAGTTCCAGCCTACAGAGGAAGGAGCAGCCCTTCTGGTAGAGTCACTTGGGCAGTTTACCCTCTGTGGGCATGGCCTGTAGCCCCAGACTCTACTTACACTCATGCCAAGGGTAGAAACTAAAGGATAATACATTTGCACCCTTGTAAATGATGGAGACAGGTGTCAACTCAAGTTATTTAATGTGAGATTTGCAGTCCTAAAAGACACCAGACAAAAGACTTCTGGTGTGTGTGGGTGTGTGTGTGTGTGTGTGTGTGTGTGTGTGTATTGACTTGAATAGGAATGGCCCCTATAGGATCATGTATTTAAATGCTTGGCCATTAGGGAGTGGAACTACTTGAGAAGGACTAGGAGGTGTGGCCTTGTTAGAGGAAGTGTGTCACTGGGAGGTGGGTTATGGAGTTTCAAAAGCCCAAGCCAGACCCAAAGTCTCTCTCTTCCTGCTGCCTGCAGATCTGGATGTAGAACTCTCAGCTCCTTTTCTCACATCATATCTGCCTGCCTGTCTGCCACCATACTGATGATGGACCAAACCTCAGAACGTGTAAGCTAGCCCCAATTAAATGGTTTCCTAAATAAGAGTTGCCATGGTGATGGTGTCTCTTCACAGCAATAGAACACTGACTAAGACAGGGTGGTTAAACTTATAGGTGTGCACCTATTCCTGGTGAAATAAAAAGGCCTCTCCCTAGCCATTGTTTCCCCACTTATAGAATGGAGGTGGTGCCATGATCTGTAGAGTTGCAGGCCACAGGGCTGATAGTGGAGGTCATTATCATTAGTCACTGGCCTCGATCTGTAGCAGGTGGACTTTTCCATGGCAACTACTGCTGCCTGAGCTTAGCTTGCCTGTCTGTAAAATGCTAGCACAGACCTAGCAGTCTGGAAGTGGGTTGACTCCCAGCTAAAGAGGAGCCTCTGATCTCACTCTTGGATGTCAACATTGGCAGGATTTTCTGTGCTCACGGAGAGAATATGTGGAAGCTCCTGCCAAAAAGGGAAAAAAATGGATTTGCCCACATGTATCCAGCCTACTGATCTGTCTTCACAGACAGAATGAGGAAACTACCTCTCTGATCCAAAGCTATTTTTATCTGCCTCCAAACAGTGCTTATGCTCCATTAAGTGTGTTGTGTGAAAAGGGACCATTGGCAGGCTGAGAGGATGATTATCATTGTCCCGGTCCTGTAAATGACTTATTTTGTCTTTGTGGATGGTGCTGGAGGGTCCAGATTTGGGCCACCTGCTGATGGAAGCTGCACAATAGTGTCCCTCCTCATTGGCGCCAGGCACTGTCCAGTTGGGGGAAGGAGACGACGATAGTCTGTATTAGTTGTCAGCCTGACACAGTCTAGAATCACTTGGGAGATAGGCCTCTGAGAACGTAGGTGAAGGATTGTCTTCTTACAGTCATTGATGAGCGACGATCCAACGTCTGCAAAGGATTATCTTGGTTACATTCACTGACATG
>CAJQZJ010032473.1:182196-193023 GCA_907164525.1 Lophiomys imhausi
CATAGAAACAGAGATATACACAGAAAGAGATACACACAGAGAGAGACACACATACAGAGACAGAGAGAGAGTGTGTGTGTGTCAACAGCTTGTTTCCCAGAATAGTGTGGTTTCAAGGAACTGCAATTTCTTTTAGGTTTTAAAGACATTCTTACTAATTACAACAGCAAACATTTGATAACTATCCTTGTTAAAAATTTAAAGATCAAATTAAGCAGTTACTTTACAATTTAGTTCAGCAGAAAATAGAACAGAAGGATGAGGGTATTAGCTAATTCTAATATAGATATGAATGATGAAAACTCAACCTGTCCCCTTATTCTACATGTCCCCTATTTGTAGTGAAGCGCTGATCAGTATTTTCTACACAACCATGAGGAGCCTGTAGCCCCAGGATGCACTTTTAACCCAACAGTTTTGTAACTGGACCATCTCCCCAGAAGGCTGTAGGGTTGATTGCTGTCTTAGTTTCTTTACCTGTGGCTGGGCTAAAATACTCTGACAAAAGCAATTTATTTCACAGTTTTATTTATCTTACAGTTGCAGGACGTGAGAGAACTGGTCACAGCACATCCAGAGCAGAGAGCAGTGAATAACACATGCTAGTGCTCCGATCAATGGTTCCGCTCACAGAATTCAGTATCTCTTGCCTAGGGAATGGTGCCACCCATAATTAAGATGCATCTTCCTACATCAGTTAACATAATCAAGACAACCCCTCAGAAACATTCTCAGAGCATAACGTTAATCTAGATAATCCCTCACAGGTGGACCCAGAAGCCTGCTTCCTCTGCCCTAGGCTGACAGCTACTACCAACCATTACAACAGGTTGGGATCATAGGCATCATGAGCCATTCATTACTTCCAGAGTGACCCAGGACAGCATGGGCCCACAGGGGATGCCTCACAAATTGATTCGCCCTTGCTAACTCAAAGCTATGAGCAGCACAGGGAGAAGTTGGTAGAAGGGGAGTTCTTCCATTGTGAAGTCAGCCAGCATAGGGAGAATTTGAAGGCAGGGGATCACCAACCATGGACACAGATGATTTTATTGGGGACTCTCATGGATATTGTAAAGACTGGTCATTACAAGTAGTGGCAGTAATCTTCCTAAGAATGCTCAATTGGTGATTACACCATTCCAGTTCCACACACTTTATCTTTACAGATGGTGGATGAGAGAATTTAACATTCTTTTTTTTAATGTTTATTTATTACTTCAAGTTACTTCTCCATCACAGTCCCCTCCCTCCACCCCTCCCTGCCTCACCTTCCCACCCTCTCCTCCTTCTCCCAGAACTCAAAATTCTTCTTTTTGAATAATTAGGCCACAATTATGAAACATATATATATATATCTTATAAGGTATAACATACTTCCCCAATGTCCAGTACATACATATTTGGCAACTGATATTAATATTCTATTATCGATCTATCTCCATGAGTTTAAAGTTCTATACCTAATTCATTTTCCATCCTAACTTGCATTACCAACTTAAAAACATCTTCTTAGACCTAGAACATCCTTTTAATTCCTAAACAACTTAAAATTTAACTCTGAGATTATAATTCTCTAGGCCTTAACCACATCAGAGACCTGAGAAGGATAAATATATCTGATTATACAGGAAGTGCAGAGCCAGCAGCTTCCAAAACTAAGAAATGATAGACAATTGGCTGCCTGGACAGCCCCCAATTTCTCTCCATATATTAGGCATCTATCTTCAGCCTTTTGGCCCAGTATCTCTGACAGACATTAATTGTAAAGCAGGAATTATGAAGGACTTGCCTATCCTGTCTTGGCAGAGCTAGGCTGTCGACTTACCTGCTTCTGAGTTTTGACCTTTTCAGATAGCATTCTGTCTACAGTTGAAGCAAGGGACTTTTCTTGCCCAGTGACAGGCTTGCAACTAATGCAACCATCTCCAAATGGAGATTTCTTCAATGCTCATCCTCTACTTAGAGTAGAATAGGGGGTGCTGTCAGGAGCTGATATGTCTCAATATCAAAATATCTTAAGGGGGATGTAGACATAATATAGGAATGATAAAAGAAAAAGGGACAGATTATTGAATATGCTCTCATATCTCTGTATATTTGATACAAAATTAAGATTATATTTGACTACATTAGTATTGATCTTTGTATGTTGATACAAAATTAAGGTTACTTTTTTTAAAGGTATTGTGCCTAAGTAATGCTTAAAAATATAATGTGAAGTTGTGGGCCATTGATAGTAACTGTCACAAACTGTTTAAGATAATTAAGAAATGCAAACTAATAGTCATTTCAAACATGTCATTTGGTTAGGTACTAGCATAGTTTATCAGAGAGGTTTTCTAAGTTAACCAGAAATCAAGTTGCTAAGAGACACGCAACATTTGCTTATCCAAATATACGGAGATAGATAGATAGGTGGTCTTCAAAAGCCTCAAGAGATCTGTAGAATTTCGCATTCCAAGAAGGTTTCTTAACTTAGGATATTTTGATATAGAGAATTTAGCATTCTAATGGGCAAGTTTACTTTAGGTCACCCGGAAGAATGATCCCATGGTTGGGGGCTTGTTTAAATGCTCCCTGTAGTTTTCTATGGAAGGACTTCTCTGAACCAAAAACCAACTTGAAGGGACATTAGGAGTTTTTTTTAAGGAGTAACAGCGTCTGCCTCGCCAAGTTTGCTTCTGAGTTCCTAGAGCAGGACAAGTCAGCTTGGTTGGTGTCCCAGTGCTGGCTGCAGAATTGGGCTCATGAGTATGGGTCAGATGCCAGGTGATCACAGGTTGGCAGGTAGGGCCAACATGTCCCATAAGATGCCAGGGAGGATGGAAGTCATGGAAGGCACTGACCAGCACCAGCCTGAGCCAGACATACTTGGCATAAAAGGGCCCTTTTAGTTCTTTCTCCAAAGCCTGCCTCAGTTTCCCAGAGCCTTGGCTTCCCAGAGCCTGGAGTATGCTGGGGGAGGGGTTGGGACTTAATGTGAAAGCACTTAGGATGGAGCTTGTGATTGATTGGGGTTCAGATTTCAGAGCACTGAGGGCAAGCAGAAGATCCCCCCAGCTCTCCAAGGGACATTCAGATAGGTCACAGGGTCAGATACAATGGCCCAAGAATCGAGTGACGGAAGATTCTTGTAATTCCGAAGGCTGGAAGGAAGCACCAATATCTTAAAATTCTTAAGGAAAATCATGTTGATTTGGGCCACACTGCACTAGCTCTGTGGATTTGCACAGCCCAAGAAGCTTCAACCAAGCAACACATTTTCTCACATCTGTGGGTGATGAAGGTCTGAGACTGAAATGTCAGCAAGTTTAATTTCTTCCTGGGCCTTTCCCCTTGCTCGGAGATGTCACTCCCACGCTATATATGTCACATGGTCATTGTTTACGAGCTCGCTCTGCATTGCCTGTATCCTAATTTCCTCCTTTTAGCTTATCTTTTTGTGTGTATGTGTGTATTGTATTCATGTGTCATATGTGCATGTGTGCATGTGTGTGTGTGTGTGTGTGTGTGTGTGTGTGTGTGTGTGCATGTCAGAGGAACACATTGGATATCTTCCTAGTGCTCTCTGCTTTAGTCTCTTTGAGGCAAGGTCTTTCATCTAACCTGACTTTTACCATTTAAAAATTAAAAAAAAAATATTATTATAGGCTAGGGTGGTTGACCAGCAAGCCCTGAAAATCTTCCTATTTCCCCCTAACCCTTCAACTCAAATGTTGGTGTTACAGGCATGCAGAGCCACATCTGGCTTTTACATGGGTACTGGGATCAAAACTCAGGTCCTCTTATGTGCACAGCAAGCTCTCTTACCCACAACTCCCAGCTCCTACTCTTTTAATAAGCTCTCAAGTCATGATGGATTAAAGCTCCCAATAACAGCCTCATATTACCTTCATTACTTCTTCTAAGGCCATGTCTCCAAATATAGTCAGTCCCTGAAATAGTAGAGTTAGGACTTCAACATATGAATTTACTGTAGACATAATTTAGCTTATAACATCAGCTAACAATCAAGAGTGGGAATGTAAGACATTTCCAGATGTGCACTCTGCCGAGGCTGCAGGAAACAGGAGCACAATGCAATGGAGAGCTGAAGAGGCACCCTAGAAGAGGAATGAGGAGAAACCTCTGTGGCTGAGCAGCTGGAGTGGTCAGGGGCATTCACGGAAAGTTTGCAGAAAATGAAATTAATGGATATGGCTGATATAATGGAATGAAGTGAAAGAAATTTTTACACCCATAGGGAAAGGGTGCAACAAGTGGAGAGGAGTTTGGGGATAATTTTGGGACAGGTAGAGAGAAAATTTTTCAGGTCCAAAAGAAGCTACTGGAAACTTCACCAAATTCTGGCAGTTAGACAAAAGCTAGTATTCTTCAGGAACTACCAAAGGAGCCACTTCCCTTATTACTGGCAGAAGGGACAAATGGCTATCTGGGGTGGCTATTAGCATACTAAAGAGCATGCTGGCCTCCAGGCTCCCTTAGTATCATAAGTAGCTGTTATACATTTCCAAGCTGGAATCATGGCTCTTCTCACCTCATTCCTTACCTTAAACTTCTCCAGCATGTGGGCCTCCCTCTCCCCAGCTTCTCATTTCTCCATATAATCCCACTATTCCTGCCATGCTCTTTCTTTTTGTCTTCCTTTCTTGGTCCTCTCTCTGCCTTCCTCTCTCACTCCCTGCCTGTCTCTTTCCTTTCATGGCCAGGTCTGCTAGCCATGTTCAGTCTACTACTTTCTCTACTACTTTCTTTCCCTGCTCTGGAGTCTTCCAGATGCCTCTGGCTGTGCTGTCTCTCATATCTACAATAAAAACTTCTTACTTGCTTAACCATACTTTGGAGTGGTCATGTCCTCAGTTTATAAAAAAATAAACAAATGTAATGCAGAACAATTAGGCAATTTGGGTAAAATGAACAACAACAAAAGACACAAAATTAAGCAGTTGAAAGTCACAAAGCAAACATCAACTACGGGAAAATTAAAAAGTTATGTAGGAAAGGGCTTGGGCATGAAAGTCTTAATTAACGTAGTCTCAATGTATACACTGAACGATAACTTTACCAAGGACAAGGAGAGCACCTCTCAAATAGGAAATCAAAAGCAAAACTGGACTCACTGCTCACTCAAGCAAGCAGGACTCTGGGGTTCAGGCTATCTCCAGGAGGTAGCCAAGCAGCGGGAGAGCTGATCCACCAACCATTGAGGCTGGGGAACAGAAAGAGCCTGTTCCTTGATTGGCTGTATTTCACACAGGGATGACACTGATTGGTTGGCTGCAAAACATTTTCCCTGAGGCCATTGAAAGGGTTTAACACTGGTTCTGCTGCTATGTTACCATGGCTACAATACAATAGGGTTTTCCCCAGGAGTGTGGGAACTTCTTCATCTCAGTTCATCCAGAATTAGGATGTAACTGCCCTGTTGACAATGAGAGTTGGAAATTATGTAACTTGTGTGTGGTCCGATTCACCACCGGGGAGCAGAAGCCTGAAAAACAGAGAATACCCCCCTTCCAGTTTGAGGAGAAGGATGATCACACCCAGAAAACCAAAGTTAACTCTATACACAGGTCCTTATACTGATAACTATAACTTCAAACGAACTGCTTCCTCTGTGGAGTCACATGCTATGGGGCAGATCAAGGGCATGACTGTCCAACTTTATACAATTATCTGATGCTTTAAACCTCACATACTCATAGTTAGAGAAGTGTCTGTGCGTGTGTGTGTGTGTGCGCGCGTGCGTGCATATGTGAACACACATACATTGAATGTGCTTGTATGTGTATATGGGGGCTCATGTACTTGTCTACTTGCACATGTGGAGGCCAGAGGTTGGCAATGCACATTTTCCTCCAGTGCCCTCCATCTTAAATTTGGAGACATAGTCTCTTTTTTAGCCTGGAGCTCACAATTTGGCTAACCAGCTGGCACCTTGTGTGGTTCCTCCAGCCAGAAGAAAGGTGTGGCCTTCCACAGCCTTCCCAGAAGCCTGTTCCAGAAGCAAGCTGACTGTGTGGTCATTCAGAAATTGGCAGAGCAGAGAAGGCAACTGATGAGGTCTGCAACAAAAAACTACAAAGCTCAATGTTTTGGAAAAAGAAAAACAAACATGAGAGAAAAAAATGGGTAGAGCATACAGATAAGTGTTTTGTAGACGAAGTGTGCATGTGTGTGCAAGAAGGATGCTGTTTCTCATGAGTTAGAAAATGACTGTAAACTGAGGACTCAGAAGGCAGCATTCCATTTCACACAGGACAATCCAACGATGTCTTCTTAGGGGCAGAGGTCTGTTCTGCTAGATTACAGTGTTTGGGACTAGTACCAAGCTGAGTGCACACACATGGAATGGCAGCCTGCGGTTTGAAGGAGTGTATGTAGCATCCCTGACTTCAGGAAAGCATGAACAATAAATAGGCCTAAAGTCAGGTGCCAAATACATATGGACTGGACATTGGGAATGTATGCTAAGCCATATAACTCTTATAATTGTGGCCTATTTATTTCTGTTGTTTTGTATTGTATTTATAGTTATAAGAAAAAGAACCATCTGTTGGACTGAAAGGGATAGCTGTTGGGGGGAAAAAGAAATACCTTAAACTAGCCGGGCGGTGGTGGCGCACGCCTTTAATCCCAGCACTTGGGAGGCAGAGGTAGGCGGATCTTTGCGAGTTCGAGGCCAGCCTGGTCTACAAAGCGAGTCCAGGACAGCCAGAGCTGTTAAACAGAGAAACCCTGTCTCGAAAAACAAAAAACAAAAAAAAACAAAAAACCTTAAACTAAAAAAAAAAAAAAAGAAGGGAAGAGGATGGGGGTTTGAGGGGGAGGAGGGTGGAAGGGTGGGACTGGAGGGGGGAGTAGGGAGGGGATTGTGATTGAGATGTAACTTGAAGAAATAAAAAATAAATTATTAAAAAAAAATAAAAAAATAAATAGGCCTTCTCCTGAGAATCTCCAAGAGCGGCCTCTACAAGAGTGGGGGCTGCAAATGGCTCAAGGCCAGTCCCTGGAGACCATAAATTGCCTTCTGATCCATTAGAAGCCAATCAGTTCTGGGACACCTTCCTTCCTTAACCTCCAGTGCCAGGGAGTGCTAATGGCCTGCCCATGAGCCCAATTGACACTGTCTCTGGAGTTTTCACTCTGATGGAGACTGTCCAAGTGCAGGTGGTAATGAAGGGAGAAGCCTGTGGGAGTTGGCTTTTTGTTACTGTAACAAACACCTGAGATAATTAGCTTATGAAGAAGAAAGAATTATTTTAGCTTATAATTTTGAAATTGTGTGTATGTGTGTGTGTGTGTGTGTGTGTGTAGGCCAGAAGTCAAACTCAGGGGCTGTCCATCTTGTTTTCTTGAGACAGGGTCTCTTCCTGTCCTGAAACTCACCAAGCAGACTAGATTGGCTTGCCAGTGAGCCACAGGGAACCAAGTATCTCTATCTCAACTACCACACAATTATGCCCCACCACACAGCATTTATTATTATTATTTATTATTATTGTATTAATTTTCTTATTTAAGCTCAGAGGATCAGATTCAGGTCCTCATGTTTTCAAGACAAGTGCTTTACTGATTAACTGTCTCCTTAGCACACAGATCATGTGCATGATCAGTCCAGTCTAATCTGTCATTTTTAAGCCTCTCATCGTGGGAGGAAACATGCCATATGTTAATTCATAGTATAGCATTCATTCCCCTTGCCCTCTGACTGGAATGTGAAAGAGAAAAAGAGAGGTAAGTTCTATAGTCTTCTTTCAGGGCACATCTTCAGTGTCCTAAAACTTCTCACTAGGCCTGTGATGGTTAACTTGGCTGGGTCTAGAATCACCTAGAAAACAAACCTCTGGGCATGGATGTGAAGAAGTTTCTAGGTTAGGCTGCATGAGATGGGAAATCCCACCTTAACTGTGGGTGGCACTGCAGAAGAGGAGAAAGCAAACTAAATACCAGCATTCATCTCTCTGCCTCTTGGTCAACTGCCTCAAGCTCCTTCCATGACTTCCCTGCAGTAGCTGAAACTGTGGACCAAAGTACACCATTCCTTCCTTAAGTTGCTTGCTTTGGGTGGTATTGCCAGAGCAGTAAGAAAAGTAACCAATACAGGTTCCTGCTAAAGACTTGTAGAACGAAGGGGGAAGAATAGAGGGATCCAGAGGGAACAAGAATTCCACATGAAGACCAACAAAACCAACCAACTTAGGCCCCAGGAGGCTTACAGAGTCTGACATACCAACCAAAAAGCATATCTAGACTAGACCTAGGCCCCCTACACATTTGTAGCTGATAGGCAGCTTGGTCTTTATGCAGATCGCTTAGCAAATAAAGTGGGCGGGGGGAGGGTGGGCTGTCTCTGACATGGACTCTGTTGCCTGTTTGTGAAACACTTTACCCTAACTGGGCTGCCTTGTCTGGTCACAGTGGAAGAGGATGCTCTTAGCCCTGATGTGACTTGATGAACCAGAGTGGGTTGATGGGAGGAGGCTCCCCTGCTGAGGAGAAGGAGAGGAGGGATGCAGGGTGGGAGGGAGGGAGGGAGGAAGGGGAGAAGAGGGTAGAAGGGTGGGACCAGGTAGGAAGAAGGGAGGGGGCTGCAATCAGGATGTAACTTGAATAAATAAATAATAAATGTAGAGATATTTATTTATTTACAGGAAAAAAAAAGTAACTGATACAGGTGCCTACCTCTTAAAAATTTGCTCACCCGCTTCCCTGTAGTGCTACTTTGGGAACTAAACTTTCAACACATGTACTCTAGCAGAGGCCATGGGATGGACCAGGAGTGATGGGCATAGTGTTGTCTAATTCTGTTGTGTTAGTTTTTGTTTTATCTTATTATATTTTATTTTATTAAAAAAGGATCTTCTCTGATAAATTAATCTATGGGCATAATGATAAATTATTATGACTTGGTTTAATACTGTTTAGTAGCATAACAGTAGCAGTTCTCCCCTAGGGCCTAGAACCTGTGTAGCCAAAGGCCTTGAAAAAACAAAAACAAATACCTAAAAAAGTATATGAAAAGAGATAATAAAAATCATCTGAAATTAATAAAATATAAATAAAAATACACAAAGAACCAATGAGTTGGTTCTTTGAAAAGATTAACAAGAATGACAAATCTTTGGCCAAATTAACCCAAAGAGAGAGACTAAATCAATAAAATTAGAGATAAAAAAGGAGACATTACACCAGGCACTGAGGAAATTAGGAGAGTCACAAGGATATACTTTAAACACACATATATTAAACATATAAGGAGCCCACATCCTACTTGAGTTTCACAATTATCATATGAACTAGTTGGTGGAGGATGGATTACAGAGGAGAAGTGATCCACCTAGGCAAAGTATGGCATGAAGTCTGGATAACAATGACCTATTCAGAGACACAAGAGTCTTGAGGACCAAGAAACAGAAAGCAGATGACAGGACAGGATCGACGTGGAAGGAGACAGGACAAGTTAAGGAGGCTGTGTCTTAGTGTTTCTGTTGCTGTGATAAAACACCATGATCAAAAACAACTTGGGAGGAAGGGTTTATTTTACCTTACACTTCCACATCACATCATTGAAGGAGTTAAGGTAGGAACTTGAAGGCAGGAGCTAAAGCAGAAGCTGGAGGAACGCCTCTTCTTGCTGGCCTGCTCCTCATGACTTGCTCACCCTGCTTTCTTAGAGCACCAAAACCCACCTAACATTGAGTGGCGACATTGAGTGGCAGTGCCCTCGGTGGCTGGGCCCTCACACATCAATGATAAATCAAGACGTACTTGCCTACAGGCCAATCCAATGGGCGTTTTCTCAATTGAGGTTCCTCTTCCCTAATAACTCTAACAAGTTGACCCCCCAAAAAAAACCCAGAATACTTTACTAATTATTTTTCTCACCATTGTAACAAGATACTTAAGAGAGTCAATCTAATAGAAGAGAACTTTATTTTGGTTCATAGTTTGAGAGGGAATGGTCTATCATGGTGGGAATGCTCAACTGACATGCTCAGTTGATGGCAGTAGGAACTCAAGGCATGGCTTATTTCCATCTTAGATTGGAAAGCAGAATGCTTTGGCTGCAATCAGAAATTGACATTACCTTCAAAACCAGGGACCCATTTCTGCTGGTTAGACCACAATCCCGAGGGTTCTATAGCCTCCCACAGCTCCATCAGCTGGGAGCCAAATCTTCAAATACATAAACCTATGGAGACATTTTATAGCCAAGCTAGAACACATCCCCATTTGTGTGGCACAAGGTGGCATTTCATTTCTGTCTTGGATCATGGGGATTAGTGAGGAAGAGGGGAACAATCCCGATGTTTATACACACTTAGTGTTGGCACTAGGAAACCTAAGGAGGAGGTTTATGAAGGATGAAGCATTTTGGAGATAAATGAATAGCAAGAATACAGGTGAGACTTGGCTGGAGGTGGGGGATTGCCAGTGCATGGTTAGGAGGTGACATTATGCAGGTGGGTAGGGGGCACTAGTCTGTTAAGACGACAGTTTATCCTAATTAAGGAGGGATTGGAGTTTTGAGAACAAGGCAGGACAGGTACCAGGGATTACGGCCCAGTGGATGTGGGGGAACCAAATCAGTAAAGTTTATGTGTGCGCACGCACACACACACACACACACACACACATTAGCATATGGATGGGGATGAGTCTGGTATGTCAGACCCAATGAAAAATGTATCTGGACTTATATACTCCTGCAGACCTTGGAAGCATTTCTAGTTGGGGGGTATTGTCACCTGGTCACATTGCACCAACAATCCAAAAGCATAGAACAACAAATGCTGACCTTTTCATTTTTACGAAGTCCAG
>CAJQZJ010032473.1:193033-218799 GCA_907164525.1 Lophiomys imhausi
CAGGATTCTAGCCCAGAGAATGGTGCTGTCTACCGGGTGGCAGTGGGCTAGTGAGTCACAGGGATGTGAAGCAGAGACAGCACTGACCATGCCAGGGAATCTTGAGTCAATGTTGTCGTGGGTAGAGAGTCGTGGCCATCATACACATCCTGCACACTGAATGTGCTTGCTTTGAGAATGGTGCTGCATATGCCCCAGCGACCCAGAAAATGACAATGTGATCTTCCAAATGACAGAAACTGAGGTATGGGAAGTAAGGGACAGGGGGTGGAGGTATGACCTAGGCATGACTTCTCTTGGTGTGCCTGTGCGGTCAACCTTCCCCAGAACTCAGGATGGAAGGGCTCAGTGGAGACAATGGGCTGTGGTCCAGGATAGGAGTCCAATCCATTCTGCTCTCACCCTATCCTCCCATCTGAAGTGTGGCCCACAGTCAGGTCTCTGTACCCCCTTTCTAAAACAAGGACAATGACTAGTTCTGCTTCTCCTGCTATGTGGAATTCATGGTAGATATCATCTACCTAGGGGGATTGAGGAAATACTTGCAAGGTGGTGGACTCAGAATACAGTTGTCTTCTTAGTCACTTTTCCAATTGCTGTGATGAAATTCCCTGGCAATTTCAGGGAGAAAGGGCTTAGTTTGGTTTAAAGTTTGAGGGTACAGTCCATCATGAGGACCTGAAGGCAGAAGAGTGAGCCAGCAGGCCATACTGTACCTGTAGTCAGGAGTTAAAGAGGGATGAATGCCTGTGGTCATCCAGATTTCTTTGTGTGCAACCCATTTTGAGGTTAGGTCTTTCCACATCAATCAGCGTCATCAATAAACCCCTCACAGGCATTTCCAGAGGCTAAATGATACCTGGCAGGTGTACCTGGAGGTTTGTAGTGTTGACATTGAACACCAAGGATCACATCAGGGACACTATAGTCCCTGTACTTCTGGAACCTGAACATCATGGGGACCCAGACAATGTATGGGATGCTATGCATGGGCTGAAGCTAAGTGGGGAGGCAGAGCTGAGGTAGGATTTGCTGGTGGGTAAGAATAGTGTCCAGGAGTAAGAAAGAGGTTAGATGGTGTGTAAGACTCAGGATTGAACAGCTGGTTGGAGGTGCCACAAAAGAACAGAGAGAGAAAAACAAAAGGAAAGAATTAGGATATAGCAGCTCTGCTCTTGTGTGTGTGACACACACACACACACACACACACACAAAGCGCTTACAAATTGGAAGTAGGTGAGGCCTTTTGCTCTCAAAACCCACTCCTCAGTGACATACTTCTTCCAGCAAGGCTGTACCATCTAAACCATCCCCAAACAGCACCACCAACTAGGGACCAAGTATTCAAAGCCTATGGGACCATCTCATTCAAATTACCCCACAGAGCAACACTGTGCATGTGTTCAGGCGTTCTGCTGAGCCTTCACATGGACTGAGGCTCTGACCACAACCAGACACAGAGTGTGCTAGCAGGAAATCAACAGCGCTGAGCCAGATAAGAAGCAGTGAGCTATCGGTGTAAGCAGAAAGAGGATGGCAAACTGAAATCACTCTTGGAGTGTCCACAGAGTTCAGGGACTGGAGCATGGCTGGTTATGTTTAGATTGTTAAGTTCAAGTATTAAAATTTTATGTGTGAAAACAGCTTTGCAAGCTTCATGTGAGGACTGGGAGATAGCTCACCCAGCAAAATGTTTGTCTTCCAAGCATGAGGACCTGAGTATGTGCTCTAGGACTCATGGGATAAAACCCAGGAGTGGTTTGTTATCCCAGCACTGAAGGGTTGGAGACAGGTAGATAGATACCTAGGGCTCACTGGCTGTCCAGCCTAGCCTACTTGACAAGTTCCAGGCCAGTGAGAGATTGTGTCTCAAAACTGGTGGAATCTGGGGAATGGTACTCAAGGTTGACCTCTGACCTCTCTATGCACACATACGCATGTATACACAAACCCACATTAACACACACAAACACACACACATATATACACACATGATGCAGTCTTACATATAGCTGTGAATTAATAAAATGTGTACCTTCAAACAAAAAACCAAGAACAAAAGAAGTCAACCATGACAATAAAGTACAAGAGAAAAAGCAATCAATCAGAAAAGCAAAACAAGCAGAAAGCACAAAATACTACGCAATAAGGGGTTGAAAAGAAATTTAAACAGATCAGCAAACATGGTAACCATAGGCTGAGCTTTCCTGCTTAAAACAAAAACCAACAGCTAATAGGTAGAATTAAAAGAACAACTCAGATTTAGATTGTTTACAGAATCATACCCAATATACAAACAAACAAATCTCTGAAAATTAACATGAAAACACCCCCTAGGGAGACAACTAACTAATTTGTTACATGGAAATATAAGTAAAATAAACCTTTCCTCCTGAAGGTGCTTTTGGTCTTGGTGTTTTCTCACAGCAATTAAATCCCTAATGAGGACAAAAGACAAAATTAATAATTTTACTACAGATTAAAAAAATAACAAACATATAACGCATTAGGAACAGAGGGAACTTCAACTCAGTGAATGTGGGTTTTAAGCTTATAGTAAAATGTCATACTTAATATTTGCATAATTTGTTTAAAGTCAGAGACAAATGACAAGTGCTTTCCTCATCATTGTGCCTGAGGTGTTAGCCTGGGTAGTAGGAGTATGAAGATTAGAAGGGAAGAAATGCATTTTACTATTTGTAGATTGTGTGATTACCATATAGAAAAATCTAGAACATTCTTAAGACTGTTTTAGTTTAGGAAAGAGCTCAGTCTGATACAGAGAGACACAAGAGAATGGTGATACTGTGTTCAGGGCAACACCATAAACATTTAAAGTGGAAAGTTTTGAAAGATACAACTCTTAACAACACCAAAACCTATAATATACTTAGGAATAGCATTAGGAACATGTGAATGAGCCATGTACAGAGGGGGCTCTGCCTGGCCAGTGTGCTGCACACACCAGCTGTCAGATCACAGATGGCTACAAGTGCCTCACACAGTGGCAGCTCGGCCGCCTTAGAAAAAGTTCTAAGAAATCGCTGAAAAAGTAAATATTAAATAGCAGGGAGTTTTATTATACATACCAATAACAAGCATCAATGTACAGATATTAGTTCTCCCAAAATTAAGTTGTAAATTCGTTATTATTTAAATTAAAGTTTAACGAGGTATTGTTTCATGGCAGGTGATGAAGTGGTGATTTCAAAAGATTTGGAGAATTAAAAGCTAAGAATACTACCAAAATTGTGAATAATTGATGGGGAATAGCAATCCTGTCATACATTAGTAATCTGATAAAGCTTGAGGCTAAGGCTGTGTGACATTGGGCTGTGTGATATTGGGCTGTGTGACATTGGGTTATGTGATATTGGGCTGTGTGATATTGGGCTATGTGTATTGGGCTATGTGATATTGGGCTATGTGACATTGGGCTGTGTGACATTGGGCTGTGTGATATTGGGCTGTGTGATATTGGGCTATGTGATATTGGGCTATGTGTATTGGGCTATGTGATATTGGGCTATGTGATATTGGGCTCTGTGACACTGGGCTGTGTGACATTGGGCTGTGTGATATTGGGCTGTGTGATATTGGGCTATGTGATATTGGGCTATGTGATATTGGGCTATGTGATATTGGGCTGTGTGATATTGGGCTGTGTGATATTGGGCTATGTGATATTGGGCTGTGTGATATTGGGCTGTGTGATATTGGGCTATGTGATATTGGGCTGTGTGACATTGAGCTGTGTGACACTGGGCTGTGTGACATTGGGCTGTGTGATATTGGGCTGTGTGATATTGGGCTATGTGATATTGGCCCAATAAGAATGTGGTGGAGGGCTGGAGAGATGGCTCAGCGGTTAAGAGCACTGGCTGCTCTTCCAGAGGTCATGAGTTCAATTCCCAGCAACCACATGGTGGCTCACAACCATCCATAATGAAATCTGGTGCCCTCTTCTGGCCTGCAGATATACCTGCAGACAGAACACTGTATACATAATAAATAAATCTTAAAAAAAAAAAAAAAAAAAAAAAGAATGTGGTGGAATAAGGAGAGCCCATAAACAGAGCCAGGCATATATACAAATAATGTTTGGTTGGTTAGCATGAAAGCAGCGGGGCCAGATTTTTTCATAAATGATCCAAAGACAAGCACTTAACCTCAAGGGAAAAAACAAAAGTAGATCTGAGTATGGCTGCACTGGTTAGTTTCGGTCAACTTTACACAAGTTAGAATCACCTGAGAAGAGAGGTTCTCAACTGAGGAATTTCCTCCATCACCTCAGACTGTGGGCGTGTCTCCGAGGTGTTTTCTTACTTGCTAACTGATGTGGGAGAGCTCAGCCCACTGTGGCAATGACAACTCTGGGTAGGTAGGTCTGGCTTGTACAAGATAGCAGGCTGAGCAAACCATGGAGAGAGAGGCAGTAAGTAGCATTCCTCCATGGTTTATGTTCTTGCCTGAGCTGGGCTATAACTGTAAGCTCTTTCTACCTGTAGGTTGTTTGGGGTCATGGACAAGCTTGGTTTTGGCCACAGCAAAAGAAAGTTAATTCTAAACATGTACAGTAAAACCTTTTAGAGTATTAGAGAATATCTCATAATAAGTAATTTATTATCAAAATACAAAAAGAAAAACAAAGAAAAGGATGAATTTATCTTTGATAATAAAAATTCATTATCTTTATTTGTAAAAGACACAAAAACAATATAAAAATAACAAAAAATTAAGTAGTTAACTTATATGATGAATTTCTACAAATCAAAAAGGGAAAGACAACACAACATAAAGTGTGTGGAAGCGGGGGAGGCAAACACTGTGAATGAGTCATTTGTAAAAAGAGAAATAACAAAAGAATGACAACCATGGCAAAAGGTGTTCTGGACTTCCTTAGTAAAGACGGAAGGCTCTGAGATCCCATAGTGTTCAATGGGCCGACGCTAAATTCTCTAACTGTAGGTACCTCAAGATTCTGCCACGAAGAGCCCGCATATGAACATGAATAACCCTGCCAGTTTAGAGGAAGGAGGAGAGAGGCATGAAGAGTTAGTGCAGAACATGTGTGTGGCTGAATGCACAAAGTTGTTACAGTGTCATCGTAGAGACTTCTGGTCTCACTCACGGCTTCTGGTGAAAGGCCTCCTGAGACACAGGAATTCTGGTTTTTAAATCCTAAAGCAAACAAGGCATTTATTTCATAAGTCATCTTTTGCTGCATAGCTCTCAAACTATTGGAAGAAGAAAATCATTATGGAACAATAGAAGGCTCAACAGCGAGGTGAGAAAATATAAATTCTTTAACAAGCTCCACCCTTAATGTGCCAATAAGTATGGGAAGTGCCACTTGGATACCTCATGGGAGTCTTAAGCCTCTGAGGACCAGGTCTGCCATTCTTCCCCCAACTTGCTTGGTCTACAGCTTTCTTAGTATCCTTCCAAGTGCTCAAATAAAGACCCTTGTGGCTATGGTGAGATCATTCACTCTTATTCTCCATTTCTGTTTGGGGGAATCTTCACAGAACTCCAGGCAGAAGAGATTTCAGATAGCCCAAGAAGGAACCATTGTGTCTCACCTGGATTAATACAGTAGCCTTCCTGCCTGCATATCTCCATATACAGCAGTCATGGGGCCTTCAGAATAAAGCTTGGAGGTGTTGTTTCTCACTCTAGCCCTCCCAGGGCTCCCACCCACTTTTTTTTTCCATTTGTGTGTGTGTGTGTGTGTGTGTGTGTGTGCGTGCGCACGTGCGCTGCATATGTGCATGTATGTCTACATGTGTTGGACATTTGCGTATATGGGTGTGTAGGTGCCCATGCATGTGAAAGCCTGAGGTGATGCTAGCAATCGTCCATAATAGCTCTCCCTCTTCGTTCATTGATTCAGGATCTTTCAATCAAACCCAGAGCTTGCTGATTTTGCTAGCCTAGCTGGCAAGCTTGGTCTGAGGATTCCTTGTCTCCATCTCCTGAGGCTGGGATTATGGGCAGGCAGCCATGCCAATCTAGCATTATATTATATAGGTTCTGGGGATCTACACACTGGTCCTCATGTTTTCATGATATGCATTCTCACTGCTGAGGCCAGTTCTCAAGTGACTCTTGATACAAGGTCAGTAGAACTGATGGATCCCACAAGGGTAGTGGGAATGGAAACCCTAACAGCTGCAGCACAAGGATGAGGCCCCCAGGTCATGACCATGGATGGGGTCACCTCCAGGCATCAAGCATATTTTTCAGGACTCTTGCTGGCAGAAGCTTTGAAAGTAACCTTGTGACGCAAAGAGCATGGGGTGACAGCCTAGCTCTTGGAGCCTCCCGTGCTGAGAGCAAGGCCTCAGAAAGCAGCATTATATCCTGCAAGATCTGAGGAGGAGATGGATGCTGGTGATGCTTACAGCCAGCCACTCTACAATGTAATTGAATCCCTGCCATGGCTCTCTTGACAATACCATACAATTATTCTGTACATATATGAGTTGCAGTGGGTCCGGGCTCAGAGATTCGGGAACACAATCTTTCCCATATTAAGGTACAATTAATTTATTGTCTTTTCTACCAGAAACTGGAGCCCATGCTCCTTGTAATTGTGTTAATCAGAAATCATATCCCTTCCCTCTCCCACTTGTCATAGTCACATTCAGGGTAGGCTGAGGCTGCTGGCTGGATTATTAGCCCCTCACATAGATGGGCTGAAATGCATTGCTAAGGGCTCCCAAAGGGTAAATGAATCTTGCATTTTCTCAGGGAAAGATTTCTGAGGATCATAAAGCAAGGTTGTGTCTGTTCTGTGAGCACCCTGGAGAATGCCCTATCTGAGCTGGGGTTGAAGTTTTCACTACCGTTGCAAACAGGACCCAGTCAACCAGGGACTATGGAGGTTTCTGGTGGCCACTCCCTCCTCTGCCTCCATACAGATAGGGGCTCATTTTCTAAGAGATTTCTTCAACTCCTGGTAGTTGGCAAAAAAACATAGTGGATCTCCCTAGCAAGACAGCCTGCCCTTGACTTTGCAGTTGGTCTCAATGAAGACAGTCTCTGCTCAGGAACCCTTGCTGTGAGAGACCAGTGTGTGTATAGTCTCACATTGGCCTTACCTCCCATCTACTCCAGAAGGACATGGATGCTTAGAAAAGTGGTTAATCGAGGCTTCCTCTACCTGCACAGCTCCTCTTTGAAGAATGGGGACTCCCTCCACACTAACTTTCTTTCCATTCTCCTGAGTTCTAGCCCCAAGGAGGCTGCTTTGGGAAAGTCTCAGGTTCGGTACATAGGGACAGATAGTTCCTACGCAGTTTGTACAGCCAGGCCTAGCCATGAAGCCATCAAACATGGATGACACAAAGAGGAGAAAGTCTTGGGTTTCTGTGTACTACAGCGAGAAGTTGGATTTTCAGGCTTGGATGAAGGCTACGAGGACAGGCCTGGAGGCAGGAGATGGGAGAGGTTTCCAAGAAAGGCTACTCACCAGAGACTCTGAGCCCACCACCCCCTGGAGTTAGTCTGAAATAGTCACATTCGGGATAGGCTCATATGAGGCAGATGAGGCAGAGGGCTAAGGAGAGACATGGGTGAATCCCGGATGGAACAAGCCTGGCTGTTTTCACCAGGCTTCAGTCCTACACTGCCCGGGAGAGTCCTCAGGACTCCCTGGCTGGGATGGTGAGCAAAACAACATAGAGTTAGAAATACATGTGGGCTGCCCAGAGGACAGGAGATTCACTTGGTAGGGCTTGGGGGTGGGAAGTGAATTGGGCCAATGGAGCTTGATGTGGACAGTCAACTTGATACAAGTTAGAATCACCAGGGAAGAGAGTCTTACTGAGGAATTACAGAGGTCAGGTTGCCTATGGGCATGTATGTGGGAGGAACCACCATGAATGTGTGCAACACCAATTTAGGGACTGGGTCTTGAATTGTGTATGAGTGAAGAAAGCTAGCTGAGCCTAAGAACAAGCAAGCAAGCAAGCAACCAAGCCAGCCAGCAATCAATCAATCAATCAATCAATCCAGCCATCAATCAATCAATCAATCAACCAACCAAGCAAGCAATCAAGGAATCAAGCAAGCATGATGCATGAATTTTATTGTCTCAACTCTTGGCTGTGGACGTGATCCCTGGGGTTCCTGCTCTGACTTCTTCACAGTAATGAACTAAGACAAAGAAACCCTTTCCCCTTATGTTACTTTTGGTCAGAATATTTTCTCACAGCAACAGACATGAAACCAGGACAGAGCTGAAGGTTCACTGCTGGTCAGCATGGCTGAGCTGGACCCTAGGGGCACTTGGGTGAACTGAACACAGTTGACCCAAAGTTTTCCTATCCTGCCTACTAAAAATGGACCCTCTTACACCTTCTTTCAGCCAGGTGGCACTGAGACAGTGTCCATGGGGACCCTGTGAAGTCTTCCCAGTGGCAAATAAGAGTGACTTTATTTCATATTGTCATGGTGTCTGAGCCTATGATGGGGACCCACATGAAGGAGTTATGGAGCCATGACTGACATGATCACTAGCTAAATCATGCTCTGTATTATGTTTTCTCATTGTGTGATAAAGTGACCCATGAAAGAAACTTAAGAGGAAAGTGTTTATTTCAGCTCATAGTCTCAGGGTACAATCCACTATGATGGGGAGGTCCTGACAGCAGGAGTGTCACATTACATCACAGTCAGGAAGAAGAGAAATGCATGCTGGCTTTCTCCTTTTTATTCTGTCTTGTACTCCAGCCCATAGAATGGTACACTGTAACCGATCTTTTAAATTATTATTTATCACTTATTTATTAATAAATTCACTTATAACAAACACCAACAATTTCTTAACTATTAATCCTATAAATTCCTACAATCCCTTTAACCTATCCACTAAACCTATTGATAATTATAACAATTACTTTCATAACCTTTTAGAATGATACAGTCTCTGGGGCAGGTCCTCAGTCGTCAGGAACACAGTCTTTGTTGTAGATTCTTTAACGCAGTTAGCAGTCCTTTTTCTGGATCTCTCAGATGCAGGTTCATCAGGGTAAGTTGGTTATTGCAGTCTCACCTTAAATAAGGCTTCATGCTTTCTTCTCTGTGGGAGACCCCAGCCATCTGCAGGCCAACTTACTTCTTTTGAATCAGGAACTCAGCTGCTCTGCCTCAGTCCTTAAAGCCAGGCACAGTTTCCCCATAGGCCACTGATCGGACAGATCAAACCCCTCCAGGCAAAAGCTGAGCCACAGGGTCCAGTCCTTGGCCTTTTGGTGTCTTGCTCAGGCTTTCTTTGCTCACCGGCTTCTTTCTGCTTCAGGGAGAGAGCTGGCCATCAATGGCCAGCCCTTTTTTCAGCAGGACTCTTGGAGCTCTCTAGCATCAGGGGCCTCTTCTACTTCTGGGCTCCATGCACTGTCCTCAAATAGGAGGAACTCTGTTTCAGCTTAATTTGGGCTCCGCCCACTTAGCAGCTGAAAACAATGTCAGGCTAGATGCTTTGTTTCTTCAAGTCCATTAAGTCTTTCCTGTTTTTCCTGACTTCAACCTTGTTTTTCAGTCTATTAAGTCTTTCCTGTTTTTCCTGACTTCATGCTGATAATGCTCTTCAGGCCCCGAATTAAGAGACAATATCAGAAACTCCTATATATTTTCTAAATCTAATTTATCTAACCCCTACAGTACACACACTATTATGAGTTCTCCCTCCTCAATTAGTCTAGTATAGAAACTCCCCACCCAGCCATGTCCAGTGGCATGTCTCCTAGGTGACTTCCAATGTTAGCATGCTCATTCACAGAACGGTTCACTGATATCTGGTGGCCTCTGACCACTGGACTCATCTCACCTTTGTCCCCCGTGCCTGACAGCAGAGGGCTGTATGCAGTCACAGGGTAGGCATAGCCCTTTAGGCTTCAAGATGTGGGGTACAGAGTGCCAAATGCAACCTCGCAGATATCTTGGAGGCTGGCATATTCCCTCTCTCACTGCTGGGAGGGGTGTAAGCCTACTGACTCCCAGAGTGTGGGTCTCTGCAAAGCTCTTTAAGTGCTCCCATAACAATGCAATCCCTCACAGGAGTCATTAGGGTCCTGGTACCCATATCCCCTGCCAGACATTGGTCCTGGTCCTGCTGACTTTAAGTCTGAGTTGGAGTTTGTCTGGTCAGTTTTAGCCAGGTTGCTGATTAGGGCCAGGTTTACCTACTCCAAGGATAAGAATAAATACTCCATTCTTATAGGAGCTAGATCAGAAGGCACCACTGTGTGTGCCAGATTTTTCTTATCTTTCTATAACAGACAGTTTTACAGGAAAATTGGAAATGTTTTCCCCCATCAAACCACTAGGAAATGGTCTGGGAGCCCTATTGGTGATAGCTTGACATATTTCTGAGGGTTTAGTCTTGAGTCTAATTTTTGTTGTGCTGAGAATGTGGCTTTGACAAGATACATGGCTAAGGTGACCCTGGGTCACAGCATTACAGACTGTTTGAAGACCCTACGTGTGCCCAGTGGAAAGATCCTGGGTTCTAGGAGAAGCCCCTCCTGTGTTTAGATTCTGGCTCTTCAACTCATGACCTTGAACAAGTCACTTTGCTCCTCTGTCCTTGGGGTAAAGGGATAATGCTGTAAGTGAAGCGATACATTCTACTCAGGCAAAGCTAACTGAGTCATTGTGTGAATACAGTTTGCAAAACCTGTGTGTTCAGAAGAGGGTAATCTCTGGAATTCTGAAGACAGCCACTGAGGGACACAGCCAGCATGGGTCCTGCACTGTGTGTTCAGCATTAAGCCAGACTCTTTTTGTAGTCTGGACAGGGGAGAGTGGCAGTTTGGAGCTAAGACCTATTGACCTCACCAGACCAATGTGTCTGGCCTCTACTTGCAAGGGAGACCTTGAGTGAGCAAGCATACAGCATGCTTTATGCAGAGCAAGAGAGCCTTCACAGCCAAACTTGTCAGCAGCATCATTAACAGCTGATCTCAAAGCCCAGCTTTTGTGCATTTGGCCAAGTATGTTTTTTTCTGGGATGTCAGGATCCTTCATAACACAGATGTACCATCACTGTTTCCTGGGTCAGGATGGCAGTGCAAGGAACTTTTTCCAGCACTAATGGTCTTTCACAACCCACTTGTGTCTCAAGACTGGATGGAGAGCCCGGAGGGAGAGGCCTTCCAGAACCATGTTGCCCGGGGAGTCCTGAGTCTTAAGAGCCTCCCTTGTTTCAGCTGGGTTGGGAGTGGGTAGCTATACAACACTTTCCCTTGGCAGGAGCTCTACTCCTTGGTCCAGGGAGGAGGAAGACAAGGGCATTCCTAGACTTCCCTTCTCATATGGCAGCTACTTTGAGTTCTGTCCTTTCTTTCTCCCCATTTCCCAGGTTCTACCCAGGGTGCTGTTGGGCTATGGGGAGGGAACACACTTCCCAGACAGCTCCCCTTCTGCCTCTGGTGGCTAGCAGGCAGCCTCTCTCAGTCTGAAACAGCTGAGGCACAGGAGGAAGCATTGAATAATTGAATACAGCTCAGTGGTGATGTGTGTGCTTAGCATGTACATGTACTCTGTGGTCCATCCTTAGCCCCAACCTCAAGAGAGTAACACCTTTCCTTGTTCGTAGCACCTAGATTGGAACACAGACTGAGTGGGTTCCTCCACCTAGATGGCTGTGTGAGGCATCCCTCCCTTTATCTAAATGGCCTCTGAAGCCTTCTGTAAATGGCTTTGCAGTATGTGTCTATATCAGGCTGTTCTATGGAGACAGGTCTATAGTGGTAAGGGTCCAGGATTGGGGGCTCAACTCTCTTGGTCCCAGTTTCTAAATATCTAGAATGGAATATCTTCCTGATGGCAGAGCAGTGTGGTTGGTCTGGCTAGATTCTGATTTCTGCTGCTCACTCTTTCTTGACTTCCAATGACAACTACGGCCTTCCTAGGCCATCTCAGTCCCAGTCTTCTGGCATCCCTCTCCCAGCTGTATGGACTCAAGAGAACTGTCTCCACCTCTGCAGGCAGGGCAATCACAGGATCAGATTGCTAGCCTCACCCATTTTCCTCCCTTTGTGGGAAAGACTGAGGAATCCCTGCTTCTGGAGCCCTCAGTCCTCAGTTTGCTTCCTTAAGCTAATAACTGGTTCTGTGGGGTCTTTTGAGAAAGTAGGTACAGGATAGATGTTCGGGACTTCACCTGCTTCTGTTTTCATTCTGTCTTCTTGTGGGTAAACAGGGATGTATGTGTGTCTGTATGTGTGAGTTGGGAGGTAGACCATAGTAGGAAGCGATAAGTCTTTATCTCTTCCAGGTTCCTGTGGACTTCTGGAAAGCTGAAACTCCTTGCAAGTGTTAATCTAGTGTTTGTGACCTTGTTACTTTCCATAGAGCATATGGCCTAGTCCACCTCATCTTCAGAACTGTCACATAAGGTTATGTGGGACTGAAATGTTCTCATCTCTTGGCATTTTAATAGCTCAGCTATTAAAAAATTATTTGCCTTCCTCTTGTTTTCAGTATTCTTTCTAGGAGTTGTCCCTGAAACTCTCATCCTTTGCATATCCCCACTTCTTGGGTCAAGGCCCAAGAACAGACCTAGAGAGGAAGGTCTGAGTGTGCTGGTTGCAGGAGAAGTTAATCAGGATTGTGCGACCATGATGATGGAGGGGTTCAGGCAGAGTCTGTGGAAGGACCTCAGCTGGTCCAGTAAAAAAAAAAAAAAAAAAATTCAGCACATAGCTTCAGAATGTCCCTACTAATGCAAGGGTGTGAGCTGTCCATACTCCTGTAGCCCATGGTCACCCACATGCACCACTGAGGAGCTCTGCAATATTTCTGGCCCCTGTATGGATACAAAGAAGCTGAGCATGGTGTCATGCGATTATAATCCTGGTGTTGGGGAAGCAGAGCCAGGTAGATCCCTAAGGTCAGCTGGCAGCTGAATTCCATACAATGAGAGATTCTATCTCAAAAATCAAGTGCCTGGGGGAGAGCACCCAAGGTTGTACTCTGACCTCCACACATATGTATACACATTTCCATCCACTCTCATACATACTCAAGAAAGGAAGGAATGAAGGAGAGGGGGGTTGGAAAGAAAGGAAGGAAGGAAAGAAGGAAGGAAGGAAGGAGAGATGGGGATGTACAGAGTTAATGTGTTGCTGGCCTGGGGGCGGGAGGGAAAGAGCCCAAGGCCAGACCACTTAGAGAGGACACTTAATTCCACCGAGACTGAAGACCATTACCCAAATTCTTTTAGTTGAATAAAGCAAGCTTTATTTTCTATCAGATCGACCTATCTCCCCAGAGTGGGTTTGAGAAAACAGCAGTGATCATAAGAGACAGTGGGCTTTATATAACCCCCAGATTGCAGGACTAGAGGTTTTTTGAGGGTTGGGGGATTTCCAGAGGAGTTTTGGTTATGCAGGAATGTAGCTGAACACTTCACAACTATTTGGCAGAACATATTAGCTTGCCAGGGTGGAGGTCAAGGTATAGGGTGTACAACATGTCAAATTCCAGAAAGTAGATCAAACTTTTGCAGAACACAGGAATGAACTTACCTTGATCTTGTTATGAGGTGGCTTCTAATCTTAAGATGGAGTCAGGCTGGCCCATCAACTGCCAGGTCCCGTTTAAAAATAGTTTTCTGTACCCAGATTTCTTCTTTCTTTGTCTTCCCTGTTTCTTTCTTTGAGGTGTCTAGGTGCGTTCATTCCTGACTTCTATCATTGCACAACCTTAGCTCTCCTTTTTGATGCTCTTTTGTGTTTGTTGAATCTCCTCTTCTGGAGTATTCTTTCTTTCTTAGTTCATGGTTTCCATATTGTCCCTCAGCTCTCAGAGAGTATCATGGTTGTCAGGGGGTATGGGTGGAGGGGTGGGGTTCTTTGTGTTTCTTTTTCTGTGTATTTTCACCAGGTCCACCATTTTCTGTTTGTCAAGAAGGCCATGTCCTCAGAGAGCTAACCAAAGAGCAGGGACAACAACCCTGGCTGGGCACTGTGAATGGGGATTGTGCAGGGGGGGGGGGTGTTGCCATCTCTCTGTCACTGTAACAGAGAGAAGCTTCATTTTCACTCTTGGTTTTGTAGGTTCTACTCTGTAATGAATGAGTCAGCACAGAGTGCTAGCTGAACAAAGCTGCCCCCTGTGACTAGCATTCAAAAGTGACAGGAAGGGCAGGACAGATGCCTCAGTGGGTGAAGTGCTGGCCTTGCAAGCCTGAATAATACACACTTTGAGTTCAATTCCCAGAACCCACTTTAAAAAAGCCAGGCATGGTGAGACACATCTGTAATCCCTGTGCTAGGGAAGTGAAAAGAGATGTATCCCTGGGGTTCATTGGTCTGTAACAGTAAATTTTTATTTAACAACCATATATTTATTAATACTTAACAAATACCTAATATTTACCTATAAAGTTTCTAAATCCTAAAGCCTGAACCCTAACTCTAAGGTCTAATCTACAACACCCTAATACCTATAAAACAAACACTTAACTCTAACCTAAAGTTTCTTAAAAGGATATTCTCTTAGATTAACTTTTGGAATGGATCCATATGGGTGGTTGATTTCCGCCATATCTTTCAGTCTTATAGTCTGTGAGTCTTATTTGTCAGATCTTAAGATCAATTTATAAATTTGATCTGTTAATCAGTCAAGACTTGTCTCCACAGTCCTAGGTCCAAATAATTCACAATGGGCAGCCCCTCCATACCATCTCTATGCCTGCCATTTGCTCACCGTTTCTGTGTTTTGGGCACTCTCGTTCTGGCTTGGGTGCTCAGGAATTCCAAAGTCTGTGGCAGCTTTCCAAGTTGGACCAAAAGGCCCAACTCTGCCAAATGGCATATTTTGTCACGCTCTCCACCTATGTGGATCGCTGAGGTCTCTGGGCAGGTGAAGCAGAAGTGACATGAAGCTTCTCGGCAAGATGAGGAGGAAGGCGGTGGCAAGGCCGCGTGCAGTCATGATTTAAATCCTTTGTGTTTAATGCATTGCCAAGATCTTGGCATGAACTCCGGCCTCTTGTTGCCATGGTTCTCGGAGGGCGTTTGCAAGGTACGCCCTCAAACAGTGTGTCATCTGGTCTCATGATCAGCTTTTTGGTGAGCTTGTTACAAGGCACGCCCTTCAATGTCATTCATATCTGGATGTAACTGGATCCACTCATTTCTTTGTACCTGAGATGCCTGTTTTTTTGTTTTGTTTTTTGCTATTCCAAAATCCTATGCTCAATTTTCCTAATCCTACCACACTGGTCAGCTGACAGAGATTAACAGGCAAGCTCTAGGTCTCAGATACCCTCAAAACTAGGTGGTCAGTGTTCCTGAGGAATGAGGCTCAAGGTTGTCCTCTGGTTTCCACATACAGGTGTATATATATATGCTTGCATAAATACCAGTGCATGCATATGCTCCCTTCAAAACAAAAACAAAAACAACTCCACCCCCCAAAAAACCCCAAGTGACAGGAAGAGGAGGGGCTAGGGTACCACCAATCCTTTAAAGGATATATTCTGAATGACCATTGATGTGGAGAATTAGAATGACTTAAAATTTCTGCTGCACTTGTAGCCATGCCCCATGCATTGCATTTTGCTTCTGTAATCTTGCTTACTTCCTGCATCAGCTAACTCTCCCCCTACCCTCCTATCCTGAGAGTGCTTAAATGTACAGCTGCAAAATAATTGCTCCAGCCTTATCATGTCTCTTTCTGTAAATTTGTTGATCATGGTCCTTAATCATATAGGCTAAAGCCACCAATGACAGGAAAAAAAAAGATGCTATACAGACTGTAAATATTGTGAAAAACCATGGATTGGGACCCAAGTCCTCAGAGCATTAGCTCAGATGGGTCTGCCCACTGGGCCTGCTGACATCATTAAAGATGAGTTCTCCAGCTCTCTGAATTCGATTTGTTTTCCTGAAGGTCTGATTTCTGCAATTTACATAACACCTCCCCCCACTTTGCCTTCACTTTTAAAATCCCCACTAGTGCCTTCCTGGGGACCAAGCCAAGATCAAACCTTTAAGAGATAGTTAAGATCCAAATTCCAATATTGTGCGCAGTTAGTCAATAGGATAGTTTTAGAAATAGCTCAGGGCTTCACTGTGCCATGCCTGGTCTGAGACTCTCAGATTCAATATCCTGAGACAGGCAGGCTTCTTCTGAGATGGGATAATAGGCGCATCCATCTTCCTTCAAGATGCAGAGTGGCAGGGGAACCTTGGTGTCTTGGTCCAGATATCTCCACTGTATGATGGTCTGACAGTACAATGGATTAAAAGTGACAATGGTCAGACGAAAACATAATTTGAGTGCTGAATTTTGATGTCAGCTAGAGATAGGGACATAAATCCACTTTCGTGATGGGTTGTATGGTGGCTCTACAGTGGACTATTCTGCTAGGAGAGAGTACCAGGGGTATAACAGACCCAATTCCTGCTTATATGTGCGGCTTGCAGTGGATTTGGGGGCGACATCATCCATTATTAGTTAAAGAGCACCTATGGGAGGCACCTTGTGACACTCAGTCTTGAATGTCAGCTTGGTGGTATTTAGAATCGCTGTAGAAACAGACCTCTGAACAGGTTTATAAGGGACTCTGTAGATTGGGTTGAGTTGAGAGACCGGCCTTCAATGTGGGTGGCACTATTCCATAAGCTAGAGTCCCAGACTGAATAATTAATAAGAAATGAGCCCAACACCAGCATTCCTCTGTTTCCTGGCTCTGTGTTCAATGTTCAGGCCTCTTGTCCTGCTACCATGCTCTCCCAGCCATGATGCGCTGTGCATTTAAGCTGTGATCCAATACATTCTACTTTTCTTAAATCTGTTTTTTTTTTGGGGGGGGGGGGGTTGTTTGTTTGTTTGTTTGGTTTTTTTGGTCAAGTCTATTGCCATAGCAATTTGAAAAGTAACCAATACATGCATGAGTGCCACTTCATGGATTCAATCACCTTCTGGGGTTGTTACTGTTGTCCCCTCTTACAATGAAGAATCTCAGACTATGTCGAACAGTCATCATTTTTGGCCTTGTAGATCCAGAAAGGGGGAAAGTAGGTCTTCACTTGACACATGTAGTACCGACTCATCCTAGGGCTTTGGGTTCAACTTAGAGGCGGAGGCAGCAGGTAAATGGGGGTGTTTATGGTTGGGATTTTAGTAAGTTGTGAAGCCTGTTTATGATCTTAAACACCTCCCTCAGCTTTTCTATGTGCATCTTAGTATTGATGATCTTTCTCAGGCAAAGAAGCACCAAAGAGGGGAAATTTTAAAAAGTCTAGGGCAGTTGCTGGAGCCTGTATAGTTTATTAAGAGAATACATGCCTCAGTGATGTTGGGTTTTTCACTGGGCCATTATCAGGACGTATTAAGACCAGATATTCTTAAATCAAATGCACCATGAACACTATAAAATATTTGACATTTCTAATTATGCTGTTATGAACAAAATGACAATATAGAGCAACCTAGGGTGATTGCAATTAGATGGGCACAGAGTGGGGTTTTGCGGCCCAGCTTGAAGGAGGAATCTCATTAGATTCAGGCACATTTTGTTTTTAACATCACGACTGCAGGGCTCTGCGGATGACAGTTTACATCATCCAAAAACAAAGTCATGACAGCTATAGGAAGACAGTACAAAGGCAGATGGAGCTCCATGAGGGAGAAACTGTGTTGAGTGAGAGCTGAGAATGGTGGCCGAACCAGGCACTGGACCCTGAAAACACAGGTGTGGGCTAATCTGCTACATGGAAGATGAACATGGTCTGTCATGGACTTGGACATAGCAGGATGATGTGGGCTATGAGCTTCCCAGACGTTCATGGTATAGTTTTATAAAATGTGTGAGTGTGTGCACATGTGTGTGTGTGTGTCCCTATGTGTACAGGTGTTGTTCCTCAGGTATTATTCACCTTGTTTTTTAAGGCAGGGTCTCTGTTTCAGCTTGGCTGGCTGGCCAGTGAGTCTCAGGGATCAACCTGTCCCTGCCTTTCCAGTTCTGGGATTACAAGTGCACACCACCAGGCCTGGCTTTTTATGGTGATCCTGGTGGATCCACTCAAGTCCTCATGCTCACAAAGGAAGCACTTTATTGAATGGCATATCCTTTCAGGACTGGAGACATATTTAAATTTGTTCTCCTGCTTAGAATGTAGACAGACTTCTCAGGATCCCAGGGAATTCCAGCCATGTTCTTGTTGCTTGGCCACCACCTAACTCACCCACTCATCTAACTGCACTCATCCTTTTATGGACCCATCTCTTGATACACTCAACTATTTATTTTCACATTTATCAACTTGCTATCTATGTATTCGTGTGCTCTCTTGACCATTGACCCACCCAGCTGTCATTCATCTTTGTATCTATGCATGCATGCAGCCATGTGTCCATCCACAAATCTGTGTACTCACTGTGCATGCATCCTTCCATTCCGTGCATCTATCCATTTATTCGCATACCAATCACCCCATTCAGTTATCCACCTGTGCATCCATGAATGCATGCACCCAGTCACTGACTTATCTCATCCATCCAAGCACCCATTCCTTACACACCCACCCACTTTCCACCTGAATATCCAACCATCCTTCGGCATCCCGGCATCCCAAGGACTCTAATAGGTGCTGCAGAACAAATAGGTGAATTAGATAAAGCTCCTGCTTTTAAAGAGCTTACAACCTATTTACAGGTACCTAGGTGAGAAGAGCAAAGGTAAGGGAGTTTGAGAAGGAATCACAAGAGGAAGTTTCTGGAGTCCAAGGATGGGTAGAGAAAGGAAACCACTGAGGATCTGAGCAGGAACTCCATGGCAAGCTCCTCAGAGCAGGCTAGGTTACTGGACTGTTCCAGAAGTGCCCATGGGGGCAAGTGGCTTTGGGACTGGAAAAGCAGAGATGGAGAAGTGATCTGTGTCAAGATGCTTGGCTGGTGTAGGTCTGTAGCGTATGCTGTCATGGTTGGCTGAATATTTTCAAGTGTGGAGGCAAAGATTAAAGATTAGGCTGCAACCAAGGTTCAGGACCATAATGCCCAAAGCATCATTATTGCTCAGTGATGTCCTTTCCTGGCAGTCCTGGAACTCCTGTTCTTCCTCTCCCTGACATTCTAGCTTCTCCTGTCCCTTCCTCCCTGTTCTAGAATTCCAAAAGTTGACAACAACCAAGGGTCAAGGGAGAAGTGAATTTCCCGTTTGTAAATCAATGGTGGCACACAAACCATCCCTTGCGGCTCACTCTGCCGAGCAGCCATTTATCTAGATAATGCATTTAGTTATTGCAGTTCCACTGTTTCACATTGAGATACATGTGCAAACCGAAGCACCAATGATTTGTTTGCACGCATTAAATGTGGGGAAGGAATACAAAATTGGGTGTATTAGATTATTTTGGTGTTAAATTCAATGTTTGCAGCCTCCCATTGTTCTCCATCACCCTCCCTTTCCTACAAATCAATTTACAATATATATATTTTTTGAAATAATACTTAGTATCAAGAGCTGTGGGGAAACCAAGATGTAATGATCAGTCTGTTGCTAGAAGGCAGGGGTGCTGAGCAGGGTGCAACTCCCTGGCTCCTGTCAGAGTAGCTATGCTGAATGATCCTCCTACCTCCTACTCTTAGGACTGTGGCCTGGGGCAAGAGCACAGATAATGTGCACATATGAGCAACACTCTAGTACTTGTACACACACCAGCATGTGTATAAGTTCATATATATATATATATATATATATATATATATATATATATATATATATATGCAGGTGCACATATGTGTACTCATATATGTGGAGACTAATGGCCAACCTGAGGTGCTGTTCCATAAGTGTTATCCACCATGTTTTTTGAGACTGGGCCTCTCATTGGGACCTAAGGTTTGCCATTGATTAGGCTGGGCTGCCTAGCCAGTGAGCTCCAAGCATCCACTTGTCTCTGTCTCCCTTCCCAGTACTGGAATTACCAAGCAAACATCATCATACCAGTCTTGTGGCATAAATTAGCACGTGGATTTTTCAGGTTCTGTGTGACCAGGGCCACAGTGAGTTTCAGTTTCCACATCTATTCAATGGGGGTGACAGTTGCTCTGCTCTCTTAACCAGGAGTTAATTTCCCATGGATGTGTAAGTATGAAAACACAGCTACGTCACTAAATATGGGCTCATGCATGGTATCCAGACCTTGTCTCAGTGTGCTAGCTCTGTGACTTCTCTCATGGGTGTGTGTGTGTGTGTGTGTGTGTGTGTGTGTGTGTGTGTTAGTGGTTCACTGTGACCCTGTAGCTTTGTAGTTTGCTCAACGCCTACAGTCCACAGTGGTGACTGTGGCTCATTTAAAAGAAGACATTGAAGCAGGTAGAAGGTAGAGGATCAAGAAAACAATTTTATGGATCAGGAAGGGATTCAGAAAAGATGATGACTTTAGGGAAAGCAGCCTTTCTTTCACATGACACCTCCCCACCCCCGTGCCTCCTCCTCCAACCCCCACCATGCTTTTAAAAGGGTAAAATGGGCAAATGAGCTGCACCAGGTAATGGAGAAAGGGCTCAGGTGGCCCCACTTCTCTTCCCTTTCTATGGCCCTCACAGATGGCCACCCTGGGCTGGCTCAGTGCTCCAGGCACTGAATGCACTTAGCACCCATTGTGCTGTGTCTGCTCTATGGCCCCTCCTGCTAGCTGTCAGTGGTCTGGGCTTTGTGAGCAGCCCCTTGCTGCTCCCCTAGTCCTCCCCTGCTGCTGGTGACCATCTAATGAGAGCCCCGTGTTGCCTGCTAGACAGTCAAGACTGCAGTAGCAACATTTCTTCAGCTTCTAATAAATTCTCTAAAATCTTCCTGTAGACAGAAGCTCAGCATGATGGCTCTCTGATGGCTGCCGTTTGGAATGGAGGAGGGGGTGGCAGAAGAAGGAAGAGGCCAAGAGATGTTACGTGGACATTCTCCATTCTGCCTTCCTCCCTCGGGGGTCCAGGGTCTACATTGCTGTGGTACCTGGAAACTCCATCTTCCGTGTCTGAGTTGTGAAGTATCCCCATCCCATACCCACTGTTTTCAGCTTTTCCACATACTCATCTTCTTTCTAGCTGTTGCTTCTTAGGTCATGGAGTCAGATGGACATAGCTCACATCCCCAAATCCTCTTCTTAGAAGGAAGGACATTTATACATCCACAAAAAGGATGAGTTTCGTGTTAACAGGGTCCTTCTTGTTAGAGAGGGTTGCCCTTTCCTTCATGCCTCTGTCCATCCTCCGTCCATAGACATGTGTGTGTATGCTTGCATGTGTGCACATGAAACCCAGAAGTCAACCTTGGATCCCATTTTTCAGCAGCCACACACTTTTATCTTTGTCTTGAGACAAGTTCTCTAGCTGGAACTTGAGGCGCACTGGTTCACCTAGGCTGGCTGGTCAGCAAGCCCCAGAGAGCTGTTTGTCTCTGCTCCCAGATTTCAAGCTTGTGCTACCATTAGCAATTTTCTTTGGTAGGTACCAGTGATTGAACTCAGGTACTCATACTTGCACAGCAAGAACAGCTTCAGGAGAAACCAAAGTACTTCTCCAGCTCTCCTGACCCTGGGACTTTTGAGTGCTGCCTAGAGGTCACGCATTGTAGGCCTGTGGGTATGGGCGAGGCAACATCTGGCTTGTAGCAGTAGCTCCTGCAGAGTTTTTAAAGCATAGACCCTTCTTTTAATAAGGGCAGGTGACATTTATAATCCCTAGTACCTAGGACAATGGCTTTCCAGGTCAAGGGTGGGGGAGAGAACCAAGGTATTAGGCACTTGTGAGTCATTTGTTGCTTCAGTTGCTGGGATACAGTATGGGCCAGACTTGGGCTCCCACTGAACAGTAGGCATGAATGTCCCCCTAGCAGTAGAGTTGCACTAATGAGGTAAATCTGCGCTGTCTCCAAACTAGCTCTGTGCAGATATGAATTTCAGGGTAAGTTCTGTGAAGACACCCATGTGAGAATATCCCCCGAAGCAATAAGAATGAAACTCCACAGACTCACTCCAAACCCACTGGACGAAGGATGGCCTGTCAGAGCCCAAGGACACCACATAAGTAAGTGTCCCTCAGGTTTGGGGACTGGGAATAGCTGGTGGCTTATTCCTTCCAGAACCTTTTGCAGGTGATCTGTCTGTGAACAGCATGTTCCCTGGTGCTGGAAACAGAGAAATTTGGACTTGGCCTAATGTGGATACAGAACCCTCTTCTTCTCAGATGCTGGGGTATGCACAGAATTTGAGAGTGGGGATCTTGCCTGAATTGTTCCTCCATTAGAGTATTGGCTATTCCTAGGCATGCAGGCCATCTGACAGGGCACACATTACATAACGCAACCTCTATGACCCTCTATTTCTGTGTGTGTGTGTTTGCTCATGTAGATGTGCACATATGTGGATGTGTACATTTGATAGGGTACACATGAAGACAAAAACTGATGCTGGGTGTCTTCTTGGATCTCTATTCACTTTGTCTGTTTGTTTGTTTTGCATCAGGGTCTCTCATTAAACCAGGAGCTCACCAATTTGAGGCTGGTTGGCCCAGTAGTTCTTGGCATATAGCTGACTCTGTTGTTCCACTTCCCTGGAATGCTGCCTGCCATGTTTGGCTTTTCACATGGAGGTTGGGGATCCCAAATCATACACTGATGCTTGTACCTCAGTTGCTTTCCTCCTGAGCCATGTCCCCAGCCCATCATTGTCTTTTATGATTGTGCGTGTGTGATGGCCAGTCTTGGTTGTCAACTTGATCACATCTGGAACAAACTAAAACCCAAGCAGCTTGGCATGCCCATGAGGGATTTTCTTGATCAGATCATTTGAGACAGTAAGATCCACTTTAAACCTGGGCCATACTTCCTGGTGCAGCCCTCACGAATGCTGAACCCTTCCTCATGGAAGGAAGAAGATTCTGCTCTTTGCCTGCTTGCCCTCAGTCTCACTGGCAAGCTCATCTATCCTGTTGCTGAAGTATTCCCTCACTGGTATTAGAACCTACTTCTTAGGGATTCCAGTGTAGACTGAAGACTGGCCACCCTCTATGAATCCTTCAGGACTCCAGCCTCAGGGCCTGTCTTGCCCCCATAGAGGTTGCATTATGTAATGTGTGCCCTGTCAGACGGCCTGCATGCCTAGGAATAGCCAATACTCTGATGGAGGAACAATTCAGGCAAGATCTCCACTCTCAGATTCTGTGCATACCCCAGCATCTGAGAAGAAGAGGGCTCTGTATCCACACTAGGCCAAGTCCAAGGTTGACCGCCGAGACACCCAGTCTCCTGGACCGAACAACTACTGGTTGCTTGGCCTTTCCATCCAGAGACAGTGTTTATTGAAATACCTCGTCCATAGCCTGTAAGCCACCTTAATAAATCCCCCCTTTAATATGTGTGTATATATGAATGAATGTCTGTATATATTCTATCAGTTCTGCCACTTTAGAGAACCCAAACACAGTGTATACAAAAGTCCGAGGTCAATCTTATGTGTCACTCTTCAGGGGCTGTACACCTTGTTCTTTTAAGGCAGGTTCTCTAGTTGGCCTGGTGCTACTGATTAGGCTAGGCTGGGTGGCCAGAGAGTCCTAGGGATTGGTCTGTCTTGCCCCCACCCCAGAACTAAGATTACATGTGCATGTGACATAATGCCAGATTTTCCTAATGTGGGCCCTGGGGATTGCACTCAAATTCACAGCCACGTACAGCATGCACGTTACCAACTGAAATGCTTCTCTCTGTTTCTATGTCTCTTAAATATAACATTCCCTCTCAAAGGAAGCTATTGGTCCCCAGTCTCTGATCATTACAAATAATGACATTTCTCTAAGAAGAAATTTCTCTTCCCCTTTCTTAAATTTCAAACAGTGTTCTTAACTGGACAGGACGAAGCCCAATACCTGCCCATAGCTCACCAGGAAGACCATCCCTGGCGCACTAAAGAGGATCACTTGCATCCCTGGCTCACCGAGATGATCACTTGTGGCTGTATTTTCAGCATCTTGCTTTCTTCTTGTTCCCAGTGCCAAGGGCACAAGATTTAGGTCCAGCTCAATATTGATTAACTTGGATCTCTCCTTCTTGAGACCTCAGTTTTCCCATGTGTGACATGATTCCCTGTCTGTTTGTTCTCATAATGGAAACCGGGATCCTGAAGTCCTTCTGAGTTGTCTGGATCTGTCTAGGCAATGAGGAGTGGCCATTCTTTGGTGTTCTAAGTTTTCTTGATTCAAACATTGGGATAATAAAAGCAGATCTCCCAGGGGTGATGTGAGGATCCTGGGTACCCGGAATGAGGTGGTCCTTCAGTTTTCTCCCCATTGACAATTCAGGTTATGGTTGTAAAGGCTTATACAGGTAGAGAGCTTTTTGCACTGGTACTAGAAGATTCTTTCAAAGTAAACCATCTTCAGGCTGCCTTACCCTTTGGTTGGCTCAGGTGAAAGTGTAAGACTGTAAACATTAATGAATACAAGGCCTTCTCCTCCTTCATGAGACCATGACCTCACTTTTTCAGGAGACATTCCACAGAACTCGGTCCTTGAAAAATATCTAAACTTGCATAGCTGGCTGGTTTGTTCTCACTCCCCTCTGATCCCTCATTTTCACTCCCCATTTGCATCACCACCTAACTTAGCATACTCTTTGTTCCTTAATCCCCACCTGCGGGCTGTTGCTAAAAAAAGCTACTCCTTTGCGCCCCCACCTTTTTTTGTAGCCACTTGTGTATTTAAAGGGCCTGAAAACCGTTTTGGGGCGTTCACTCCTCTACGGAGGTAGCAGAACCCTGGCGCGTCGGCTTAAATAAACCTCTTGTATATTACAACGAATCTGGGACTTTGGTGGTCTCTGGGCGTCAGGATTTCTGGGAACCCCCTTATGGGTTGAACAAAAGCAAGGCCATATGGATAGGTGCAGGTGACACAATGAGCACCCAGTAAATCTTCTGTCAGGGCTGGGTGATTACTCACACAGTACTGGAGGCAAAAGCCAGAGGGGTAAAAACCAGATCATGTTAAGTGCCTTGGCTTTGCCTTTGGGCTTGTGCCCGGGCAGCCTCAGTGTACAACACTTGTGTATTAACATAACTCTAAGGACTCCTGTCCCAGTAGGTAAGCACCCCTTCCCATCCCTCAGCTACTCTGGAAGGCCATTGTGCTCTAACTGCTCTGAAGCTTGGGATACCCCTCCCTGCTACAGCACCTCCTGCCCTGACTCTTACGGCCTCTTATACCTCAGCCTAGTTAGTCATTCTATCAACATGGAGCAGAACAGGGCTGCAAGCCTGTGTAGGAAGAAAGCCACTTACCAGCTCACCCAACTTACACTGTGGAGTTGTTTCAACAGCCTGGTTCTCCTGTGGCTCTACCAACTCCTCCTAAACTACTCTGTTAGAGTCTGGGGATGCTCTGTGAGTATGGGACATGGACACTCCACTCCTGGCAGTAACTATGACCTATAGTGCTGCCCTCCTGAGCTTATTTCAGGAAGTTGGTGGTACTCAGACCCAGATCATGGAAGCACAGATTTCCCTCCGGGCAGTTGAGCAGAGACACACCGCCTTTAACTTACTTTGGAGCTTCTGACACCCCTGTGGCCATGACCATGCCACTCCAGCTTTTGTTGTGCCTCCATTGTTGGGCTCCTCTACCTCCTTTTTGTAGAGACCCTGTAATCACCTACAGAGACCCCATGAACATTCCAGTTGACATTCTCCCCTGTAATCACCTACAGAGACACCATGAACATTCCAGGCAGCATTCTCCCCTGTAATCACCTACAG
>CAJQZJ010032473.1:219010-366948 GCA_907164525.1 Lophiomys imhausi
GGCATTCTCCCCTGTAATCACCTACAGAGACCCCATGAACATTCCAGTTGACATTCTCCCCTGTAATCTCCTACAGAGACTCCATGAACATTCCAGGTGGCATTCTCCCCTATAACCACCTACAGAGACCCCATGAACATTCCAGGCAGCATTCTCCCCTGTAATCACCTATAGAGACCCCATGAACATTCCAGGTGGCATTCTCCCCTGTAATCTCCTATAGAAACCCCATGAACATTCCAGGTGGCATTCTCCCCTGTATCACCTATAGAGACCCCATGAACATTCCAGGTGGCATTCTCCCCTGTAATCACCTATAGAGACCCCATGAATATTCCAGGTGGCATTCTCTCACCACCATTACTTTACACTCATCTTCAAGACTAGTTCATCATTGTAATTTTTTTGTCTTTCTTGACTAACATTGAAATTTGATTTCTGGGGTCTCCCCATCTCTGACAAGCTCAGCAGTGGTGAGCTCTGCCTTGTCCCCTATGTGCTCCACTTCCCAGCCCACAGCTCTACCTGCATTCCTAGAGGCCTGATGCCATCAGGGACTACCAGGAGAGATTCCCCTCACTCCCAATTCCCTACCTACTGGTCACCCCAAAGCCCTCCCAACAGTGGTAACTGTACCTGCTCCCCTGCACCCACACAAAAAAAATCCACACATAGTTGGGCATGGTGGCTCACCCTTTTAATCCCAGCACTTGGGAGGAAGAAGCAGGCGAATCTCTGTGAGTTGGAGGCCAGCCTGGTCTACAAATCGAGTTCAAGACACCCAGAGTTGTCTCGAAACACACACACACAACCAACCAACCAAACAAACAAACAAAACTTTTGCTATGATAAAATACCAAACAAAAAAAAGCTTTAAGAAGCAAGGGCTTATTTTCATCCATAGTCCATCTTGATGGGGAAATCAAAGCATCAGCAGCAATTTGAAGCAGCTGGTAACATTATATATACAGTCAAAAGAAAGAGAAAAAAAATGGTTTCTTCTAAATTTCATCTTCCATTTAGTCAACCGAAGACCCTAGTCAAAGAATGGTGTCAATCATGGTGGGCAGGTTTTCCTACCTCAGTGTAATCAAGATAATCTCTCACAGGCATATGCTCAGAGGCTCATATCCTGGGTGATTCTAGATTTTTGTCAAGTTGACAATTAGCATTAACCATCCCTTGCTTGTGACTTTAGTATTCTGTGATAGAGATGGGAAGATCCCAGTATCTTGATGGCCAGTTAGCCTAACCAAAATGGTGAGCTTCCAGTTCAGTTAGAGACCCTGTCTCAAGGCAATAAATCTGGGAGGGATGAAGATATTTGAGGTACCCCTCTGGTTTCTGCATGTGGGCATATGATGTATATACTCATTTGCACACACACCACACACACACACACCCACACACACACACACAGAATGGAAGAATGGAATTCACATAGGCATGTTGGAAATGTGGCTGTTCCCTAGCTACTTCTTCTAGACTGAAGTGTCCCCTCCTGGATGGAGGAAGGAGGCTCATCAAACTTCTGACATTGAGGAAAAGTACAAGGCTCCCAATGTCAGAAAGTCACAGGATTCAGAAGTGCCCCCTCCAGGCTTATAAAAGCAGTAAAGAATTCCCAGAAAAGGAAACTCTCCAGCAGAGTTGCCTGCAAGTTGCACAGGGAATGCTGGGGATGCAGCTTTTCTGAGTCATCTCCTGTGCTGGAATGGGCATTTCCACGCGGCGGCTGTGTTTGGGTCACCCATATTTCTGTAAGTAACCTCAATAAATGTGCTACTTCATTGAGCTACACTCATACCACAGGTCTGTAGGGAGTTAGAGTAATTAAACTAGATTTAGTAAATATCTAGGGATTTTTGATACAGTCTCTTAATTCGGAGCATGAAGATCAACTTGGCTGTGACCAATTAGCTTATCAGCTTGTGGACTAAAAACAGGAAACAGGAAAGACTTAATGGACTAAAAAACAAGGATGAAGTTAGGAAAACAGGAAAGACTTAATGGACTAAAAATAAGGCCTGGCATTGTTTTCAGCTGCTACGTGGCAGAGCCCAAATTAAGCTGAAACAGGTGGAACAAGGAGAGATCCTATTTAAGGACAAGTGGATGAAGCCAAGAGAGGTTCCCATGCTAGAGAGCTCCAATGCTAGCGAGTCCTGATGGAGAAAGTGCTGGTGAACTGATGGCCGGATTTCCCTGAGACAGAAAGAAGCTGGTGAGCAGAGAAAGCCTTGGCAAGACAGCAAAAGGCCAAGGACTAAACCCTGTGGCTCAGTTTTTGCCTAGAGGGGTTTGACCTGTCCGAACAGTGGCCTAAACGAAACTGTGGCCAGCTTTAAAGACTGAGGCAGAGCGGCAGAGTTGCTGATACGAAGGAAATAAGTTGGCCTACAGATGGCTGAGGTCTCCCAGAGAGAAGAAAGCCTCAAGCCTTATTTAAGGTGAAACCGCCATAGCCAATTTACCCTGACAAATCTATATCTGAGATATTCCAGAAAAAAAGACTGCTAAGTGCATTAAAGGGTCTACCGCAGAGACTGTGTTCCTGACGACTGAGGACCTGCCCCAGAGACTGTATCCTTCTAAAAGGTTATGAAAATAGTTGTAATAGTTATCAATAGGTTTAGTGGTTAGGTCAAAGGGGTTGTAGGAATGTATAGGGTTAGTAGTTAAGTGTTTATATTTTTATAAGTAAATATAGTTATCAATAAATAAATATTTGATAATTTTTAAAAGTAATAGACCTGTGTTCTATCTGGGTTGAGTATACCTGTTCACATCTCCCCAGGAAAAGTCACACACCCTACTTGGCACCCAGAGATTAATGGAATCAACAATGAATTGAGAGGAATCAGCTACACGACCCCTGTGATGGATGATAAGACATGCAACTGAGGCTGGTCCCTTGAGGGCGAAGCATTTGTGAGAGAGAGCAGTCCCAGTAGAGCTACATTTCCTCAAGGGGTGTGGCATGTGGTGACAGTTGCATGCTGCCTGCAATAGCTGGTAGACTATGTGGCTAAATCAACCATGTCAGAGTGAAGCTTCCAAAGATGAAATCCTAGGGTGTTTATCCTCCTCTGTGTGGTATTGGTTGCTATCTCTCCTCTACGAATGTAGTTGACCTCATAAGTATGGGACCATTACCTAAAGGCTGGTGGACTAGAGAACACATTACAATCTCTTAAAGTAGCATGTATGGGATGGGATTGTACGCAGGTTGTGACAGATGTTGCATGGCCTTTGCTGTGGGCAATGAGACATGCAATGGAGATCTCCATATTCACAGGCCTAGCTCTAGACCAAGGCTTGTGGACTAGCTTTGTCCTTGAGTTATCTTTGCTTGGTAAGTTGCCACTCTCCTATTCCATCAACCTTGCTGCTATCTCCTCACTCCCAGGCCTAGGCCCAATTAAGCAGCACATGCATTAGCCTACCTGCCCTAGCTCTGGTCACACAGAACCTGCCCTGACCCAAACTAAAGCAGGCAAACTCTCACATCAGACATATAACTGAAGAAAAGAGTCCACATGCTCTCATCACATCAAACACACACACACACACACACACACACACACACACACACACACACACCCAATACCAATGGCCAAGATAGCATTTATACCATCAAACCCAATAGTCCTATAGAAATGCCTTCTAATGAGAATTTCCTAGAGAATACATGATTTAAGAGATCATAATTTTTATCAATGAATTCAAAGGGTTTAAAGAAGATACAAATAACTTCTCATCAAATTTTAAGAGAATAACATGAAATGTCTGAATGTGTCTAAGAAAATACAACTAGGATTGCTGAACAAAATGATGAAGACAATTCAGGACTTGAAACTAAAGAGAAACACTGAAAAGGACTCATACTGAAATGAAGATGGACTTGAAAAACAGACTAATCCAATAGAAAACTCATAGGGATGACTTACAAATAGAATGGATCAAGTAGAAGATAGAATATCAGGACTTAAAGATAAAGAAGAGGAATCAGGCCATATAAGAAAATGATATGAAACAAAAAAAAGCACAAGAAAGGAACTATTAGACAGCATCCGAAAATCTAATCTATGCATTATAGGCATAGATGAGGGAGAAGAATCCCAAGTCAATGACATAGAACAAAATCTTCAACACAGTATTAGAATAAAACTCTCACAAACTAAGGAAAGACAATAGTCATACAGATACAAGAAGCCCACAGAATAGATAAGAACAGAAGAGAAACTCCCCATAGCATAACATAATATAACATTATAAATATAAAATATCACAGCATAACACTGAATATCCAAAAGAAAGGGAAAAAGTTGAAAGATGCAAGTAGGGAAGGAAAAAAACCCCCACAAGTTATATATAAAGGAAAACCCATCTGAATTCTCAATGGAAACTCTGAAAGCCAAGAGAGCTTTGAGCAATGTTCCCCAGGTTCTCAAAGAGCATTAGGAATGACCTAGATTGCTGTATCCAGCAAAACTCTTTTCCATAGTACAAAGAAAATACCCTGATTCAAACAGCCTAAAATCATACCCAGCAGAACAACTCTAAACAAAATAGAGAAGCAATACTTGGGACTGAAGAGTTAAATAAGGATAGGTAAGGGACAGTTTAATAAAGATAGTAAGAAAACAAAACTATAATTACTAAAACACAACCCATGACTGAGAACACAACAGCAAAATGATTGTACTCAACACACACCTTTCAGTACTGAAGTTAAATACCAATGACCTCAATTCTCCAATCAAAAGGCACAGGCTGGATGGATTAAGAGACGAAACCCATATTTTTGTTGTCTACAAGAAATCCATCTTAGCTTTAGGCACCACCTTCAAGGGAAAGGATGGGCAAAGCACTCAGAACAAATGGAACCAGGATCAAGCAGACTTTTGATACCTGACTATTTAACAAATTAGACTTTTAGACTTCGAACTAAAGCTAATGAGAGGAGATTCTTCTTTCTAATCAAGGAAACAATTAACCAGGAAAATAATAAAATTTGCAGGTAAATGGATGGAACTAGAAAATATTTTACTCAGAGAGGTAACCCAGACCCACAAAGACAAACAATGCATGGGCTCCTCATCTGAAGTTCCTTGATCCAAGTCTTCAGATTTGAATATAGAACCTGGAATAAATGTTGAAACCACAGAAGTAAGAAAGGACCATGGGAATAGGTACTGAAGAGAGGGGAATAGCGTGCCACAGGTTATATGAAAAAGGAAATGGGATACATGGTGAGGGAGCTTTAATGTGGAAGCAGGGATGGAGGTAAATACATAAGAAGAAGGAGGAAGGGAGGAGGAATAAATAACACTGAGGATGTTTGGAAAAGGCTTAAGAAAATATTTTTATCTATCTAAAATTATATATAACATAAATCTATCTATATATCTGTCATCTATCTCTATATCTATCTACCCACCTACCTACCTACCTATCTATCTATCTATCTATCTATCTATCTATCTATCTATCTATCTATCTATCTATCATCCATCCACCTACCTACCTACCCTTATGAGATTATGTCACTTGGGCTGATAATGCTCCCCACCAGTGTCATATGGCAATTTAACAAAACCCTAGCACCCTGAATGAGAAAACTTTTTGCAAGTTGTTAGGGGATTTCAAGAGATTTCCAAAATAATGTAGGCTATTTTCAGAGGTTGAAGGTGAGTCCCCATTGCTGAAGATATAACACGCTTCAGAGGACTGACCTGAAAGCCTCCTCACTAGCTTTCATAGTACAAGAAGATGCTATGCTGAAGTTGCCGAAGAGGAGTAGCAATCAATAGTCCTATCCAGCCCTGATGGCTGTGAATCACAACAGTGACCAGCCCTGAAAGGTACTCCTAAAGGTACAATAGTGTTATTCATATCTTGGTGATAACCAATAGCTGTCTAATTGGACTTGGGCCTGCTCAACATGCCTGGTACTGAAAAATGAGCCAGGGCTAGTGAAAAATACCTAGGCTAGTGAAGTCATGGATCTTAAAGGAGAACCTACTAGTGTCATCTTACCAAGCCATATAATTCCTAACTGCACCCAAAACACTCATCCTTGTACTCACAGGTAAGTACAGCTCTCATCCTGCATCACAGAAACTTCTCTTTGCAGCAGACAGAAGTCAACATGATGGCTGTCCTCTTAGGACTTTTAGGATGAAGCACGCTGGATTTTGTGAAAGGCTTTTTCTTCATCTATTGAGATAGTCATGTGATTTTTGTCTTTAAGTCCATTTACGTGATTTATTATGTTTATTGACTTGTGTGCCTTGAACCATCCCTGTATCTGCAGAATAAAGCCTAGTGGGTCACAATGGATAATCTTTTCAATATATGTCCATATTTGGTTTGCAAATATTTTATTGAGGATTTTTGAATTCATGTTCATAAGTAAATATTGCTTTATTTTTGTTGTTGTATTTTAACTGGTTTGAGTATTAGAGTATAATTCATATTAGAGTATTGAGTATTAGATCAATGTTGAGTATTGAGTATCATAGAGTTTGGAACTGATCCTTCTGTTTCTGTTTCTTTTTGTTTTCTTTCTCCTTCCTTCCTTCCTTTTGTCCCTCCTCTTCATTCTTCTTTTTGGAGTAATTTAAGAAATATTGGTTGCAAAGATTTGGAAGTCTGGTAGAATTGTGCTGTGAATCCGTTTATGCCTGATGGCCTGAGCTGTTTGAGTTGGAAGGCTTTTTATTTCTCTTTCAATCATGTTTGTTATGGTCTGATTAGGTTGTTGATCTCTTCTTAGTTTAACTTTGATGGTTTGAATGAATTGAGGAATTCATTTATTTCTTTTAGATTTTCTAATTTAATTAATCATACATTTAAAAAGTATCCCCTTATAATATTCTGAAATTCTTTGGTGTGTGTTTTAATGTTTCCATGTTCACCTCTGATTCTCTTAATTTGGGCCATCTCTTCCTTTCTTTTGGTTGATTGGGTCACAAGTTTGTTGATCTTGTTTATCTTCTCAAGAGACTATCTCTTGAATTCATTGACTCTTTGTACTGCTTTGTTTCTATTTTATTAACTTTAGCTCTGATTTTTAAAAAACATTCTTGCCGTCTGTCTACTGGGTTTGGGTTTGTTATGTTTTTGTTTTTTCCAAATTCTTGCATACATCATTCATCTGTGTCTTCTCTGGTATTTTAATGTAGGGTCTTAGAGCTATAAATTTCCTTCTTAGGACTGTTTTTAATGTGCTCCATAGGGTGTGTGTGTCCATGTGCATGTGTATGTCCATGTGTGTTGTGTTTTCATTTTCATTTAATTCCAGGAAATTTTTTTGTTGGCTTCTTCTTTGACCCATTCATCATCCAATAATGTGTTATTTAATTTTCCTGAATTTGTGTAGTTATTAGGGATTCGTTTAGTATTGATTTTAGGTTTTATTGTATTTGAGTTAGAAAAGATACATGGAGGTATTGAATTATTTTCTGAATTTGTGTGTGTTGTGTGTGTGTGTGTGTGTGTGTGTGTGTGTGTGTGTGTTCAAACACATAGCCTAATTTAGAGGTGCTTTCATGGGCTCTTGAGTAGACTTTATATTCTTTGGTGTTTAGGTGGAATATTCTGTAAATATTTGTCAAGTCCATTTGATGTACGATGTCAGTTAATTCTGAGGTTTCTGTTTATTTTTTATCCATATTACCTATTTATTGGAGAAATTGAGGTATTGAAGTTATCTACTGTTACTGAGTTGGATCTAACAAAGGTTTTTAAGTCCAACAGTATGTGGTTTTTCTTTTCTTTCTTTCTCTTCTTTTTTTTGTTTGTTTTGTTTTTAATAAAACATGATATGCCAGAGTTTGGTGCACATATGTTTAGGAATGTAATGTTTTCTTGGTTAATTGTCACCTTGATTAGAATAAAGTTTTTGTTTATCTCTTTGGATTTGTTTTAGTTTAAGTCTATTTTCTTTTCAGATAAAGTATTAGTGGCAACTGCTTGCTTCCTGGTTCTGCTTGCTTGGGATATTTCAATCCTTTTGCTTAAAGTTGATTCTTATTTTTGAAGGTAAATGAGTGTTTTGAAGACAATAGACAGATGGAATTTGTTTCTCAGTCCATTAAACAAATTTGTGTCTTTTGATTGGGTAGTTGGAACCATTAATACTAAATTTAGTACAGGAAGGGTGTGTGTTGATTGCTCTCACTTTATTGTTATTTTTTCTGTTTGTGTTCCTAGTTCTATTTTGTGTTTCAGTAATTATAATTTCAGTTATTTTCTTTTTATAGTCTGTAGGCTATACATATTCATCCTTTCAGTCTGAAATATTGCTTTAAGTATTCTCTGTAGGGCTGATTTGGTGGAATAAGATTTCTTTTAGATTGTTTAATATCATGGAAAGTTTTTCTTTCTCTTTCAACAATGGCAGGTAGTTTTGCTGGGTAGAGTAGTCTAGGCTGGCATCTCTGTTTTTTTAGAACTTGAAGTTCATTGCTCTAGGTTCTTCTGGCTAATAAAATTTCTGTTGAGAAATCAGCTGTCATGCTGATGGGGTTTCCCTTATATGAAACTTGTGGTTTTTCTCTTGCTGCTTTTGGAACCTTCTTTTTGTTCTGTATATTTAATGTTTTATCTAAAATATGCCACAGGGAATTTCTTTTTCTGGTCCTGTCTGTTCTGTGTTCTGTATGCTTCTTACATCTTTATGGGGGTGTCTTCCTTATTTGTTAAAAGTTCTCTCCTGTGATCCTGTTGAAGATCTGGTCTATTCCATTGATCTGGGATTGTTTTCATTCATCTATACCTATACTTCAAAGATTTGATCTTTTTATGATATCCCAGAATTGTTGCATGTTTCTTTTGTGTTTTTTTCAAATTTCATGCAAACGTATCAATTCATCTTCTTTATTTTCAAAACCATGATATTCTACTTGATCCATTATACTTATGAGCCTTCCCCTTGAGTTTTCTAATTGGGTTACTGAGTTTTTCAATTTGATCTTTATTTCATCTTCAGTTCTCTTCAATATTTTTATCTCCTTACTAATTCAGTTTTCAAACCTTAAATCATCTTCACCATTTTGTTCAACCATATGAATATTTGTATTTTCTTGGATCTCCCTCAGGTATTTGTTGTTATCCTCTTTAGGTTCATCAGCTTGATTTTTTTTTCTTGTCATCTATAAACTCCTTAAATTCTTTGGTAAAATTCATTATTTTTTAAAAAATTCTGCGTCTTGGTTTTAATCTAGGTAATTCTCATTGGAGCACATTTCTATAGGACTGGTGGGTTTGATGGCAGACATACTGTCTTGAACTTTCATATTTGTAGTTCTGTGTTGTGACCTAGGCATGTGGATCTCTTTCTTTGGTGGTATGTCAGCTGACCAGAGCTAGAACGGTGAGTATGGAATTTAACTTTTATCAATCTCCTACTTTAATTTGTTCATCTCAGACTTTGCCTCTTTCGTCCTCTTTATTACCCTTCTACTCTCTTCTCTGACAGTTCCCACAGTGAAAAGCTTTCTATCAAAAGAAAAGATTGTTATAGCCCTTTTATGATAAAACATAGAAGTGAAGGCAATCCCATACTGTGTTCACTCCTTAGATAATAACTAAAATAAAAAGGTTTGAGTGTGGCTTCCCTGAGTTATTAGTATCCTCTGAAATTTGGTAAAGAATTTCAGATTGCTCTGCTGATATACAAAGTGAGGTTTTCTGACATTTAAAAATAATTTGTTTGTTAAGCATCCCCCTCCCTGATGACCAGCTCTTAAAAACTGGGAATCTATTAACCTAAGATTACATAAGCTTTACTCTTTGATATTTGCTTTTACTGGGGCTTTCTTATATCTCAAAGATATAGGAGTGAACATTCTCTGATTTTTTTAAACCAACAGTGCATCCTGACTTAATAGAGTCATGATTATTGGTTTTAGAAATTGCTTTTATATGTAATTTTGCTTCTAAAGCAACATGAGAAAAAATTAACTATGCCTCCAGAATTCCTGAAAATAACCAAGTGGCAATTCTTTGGCTACTTCATTTTTACAGTTTTAAAAATAATTTACTATATGATAAAAATTACTATTCTTGGTATACATAAGATGTGGTGTGTGTGTGTGTGTGTGTGTGTGTGTGAATATGAACGTTTTCAGAGTGACCATTTAACTTGAAATTGCAGTGTTGATGTATTAACTCATAGGTATGATTGCCTTTTTATCTGTGTTTTCTTCCCATGCTTCCTCCCATCATTACTACCTCTTTTGAAAACTCTGTTATTCCAGGTCTTTACCTTGGTCAGGCAGGCCTAGTTAAAATATAGGCACTGAAGAGTTAACTGTAAAATTTGAGACTAAAGAAAAAAGAAGTTACCTTGGTCATTGTAAAATGAAGCTGTAGTTTTCCATCTAGAGGCTTACAGAAGGCATCAGGAGGAAGGTGATCCTAATGGTTTTCATTGTGTCATAAATAAATACCATTTAGATTTGACTTCCTCTTACAATATATACATGACAATGGCCCATTTCTGTGCTTCAGGCTGTACCAGGGATAATTCAGGTAGATGTGTCTGTCTAAAGTGATTCATGTGCTTATGTTGGAGGGAAGCAGGTAGCAAAGGAAAGGAAAGCACTTGGAGGCCAGGTCAGGAGGAAAAAGTGTTCAAGGACATCCTCTACTGCATAGTGTTCAAGGCTAGCCTGGGCTACGTGAGTCCCTGTCTGAGAGAAGGAAGCAGGGCCAGGTGGGGCAGGATAGGTCATTTCTTCCACCACCACACACACAAAGCCTGTTATCCTGGGGCCAGTGAGATCACTCGGTTGGTGAGAGTGGTCCCTGCTGAACCCAATGATGGAGTTTGATCCTGGGAAACCAAATTGTGGAAGGAAAACATCGACTGTCACTGGTTCTCTTCTGACATTCACACAAGCACCGTGGCATGCACACATATCTGTTTTCACACACACGATATATAAACAAAATAATTAATTTAAAAGCTGGTATCTTTAAACTGTATCCTCTCTGCTCATAATGCATCCCTTAAATAACTTTCTGACGAGGGAAAAAAAGAGGAAGCAAACAGAAAACAAAAACATAAATGTGAAACTTTTCATATTGTAACCATCCTGGCAGGAGAGAAGATACTAGAATCGGAGAGAGTTGAACCCTCGTTTTGGCTATCAGACTCTTGAGACTAGGGAAACAGAATTCAAGTTTCCCCAAGAATCTCATGCTGGGGGGAAGGGAAGGCTGAAATTCTAGTGCTAGTTGGGGAAAGAACTTGTCTCCCAGGAAGAGATTCCACAGGGTTCTGACAGCTTACTGGACTGTCTTTTGAGACAGATGGGTCCAAGATAGATGGAAACCCACTTTCAGCAGAACTGCTTAGAAGTATCTGCCTCTGACCTTTAAGCCTAAACCTCATATCCCACAGACAGACCTGAGGGCACCAGTTCCTCTCTCTAGTGTGACCACACTGAACACATCTCCTTTCTCTGCTTTTCCTTATCGCTTGTCTCTTTAAGTGGCATGCTGGGGACTGGGAGCAGAGCCTAGCTTGTTGTAACAGTTAAGAGTCTAAAACCTGCTTTTAGTTGCCTTGCAGATCCAGATGAAAGGCGACGGCAGGGAAGCAAGCAGCATTGCCTTTCCCCTGGACATCTGTATACACTGCCCAAAGGTGCTGCTAACTCTGTGGGGGAGGGGTCTTCTCCCCTCGGTTAGTTCTTCCTAGAAATGCTCTCATGGTCTTTGGTAACTGGGTCCTTCAGGAAAGGAGCCATTGCTCACCCTTTTGCTTGCCCCAGGAACTCTGGCATGTCAGGCTGGCTAACCATCCTGTAGCTGTACTCACCTGGTACCTTGGAAAGCCCTTGGACATCTGAGTGCAGAGGATTTTCTGACCAGTCAAGAAGTCAAGTTCCTGGGTTCTTGGGAAGGTGATTGTTCCATTTGGAAGGGAGGGATGTCCAGTGGCTGCCTTGGCCTCTGGTGATGCTCTGGGTGAAAGGGTTCATCTTCATGGACAGCACAGATGTTGGAGATTGCTCTAGGGTCAGGGGCTCTTTGGAGCAGGCTTGGGGCACATGAGTGGAACCTAGAATGACTTGTAGCTATTTTCTGACCCACTGAAAAGGAACTGTCTAAAGTTGCTTAAGGGTCCTATCTAAGCCAGGCATGGTGGCATGTAGCGTAATTCCAGCACTCTGGAAACTGAGGTATTAAGAAGGAGAGTCTGAGGCCAGGTTGAGATACATATCAAGGCCTTGGGAAGAAGGAGGAGGAAGAAGAAGAGGAGGAGAAGATGAACAAGAGGAGGAAGAGGAAGCTTGAAATTTCTATTTCTATTATAACATTCCCCTTCTGTGTGTGTATGTGTGTGTACGTACAATCATGTGCATATTCATGTGTGCGTGCCTGCCTGTGCATATTTGTGAGCCTATGTGTGGAGGAAAGAGGCCAACCACAGATGTTTCTCAGGATGCAGTCTGAGGGGTTAACTACCTAAAAGCCTCAGGTGGACTGAGAAGCTCTAAACAGGAAATGGCTTGGCCATCACCTGTGGAGGCTCCTGATTGGGTGATCCACACACCAAACCCACTGGAACCTGCCACTTCCAGACTGCAGGGGAACCGATCTGAAGATGGACCATTATGTCCTCAGAGTTCCCCACCTTCCATCCTATAAAACCCCAGAGACACCTCTTCCCACACACACACACCATGTGTGCACAGTCTCTTCCTTAGAGAGACTGCTGCCCTTCGATTGTTCTGATTAAAAGAACAATTGTGCTTCTGGAGAATTTGCTTTCTTTCGTTTCCACACCACCAGTGCCAATCTAACATCATCCACCTTGGTTTTTGAGATAGGGGCTCTCACTTTTACCTGGAATTTGCCGATGCAGCCAGGCTGGCTGACTAGTGAGCCTCGAGGACCTGCCTGTCTCCACCTCCCAGCCCTGATGTTACAAATGTGTATTATCATACCTGGCTTTAAAAAGAGTAATTGTTAATTTATTTTACATCCTAATTGCCAACCCCCTCCCCCATCCTCCTACCCACTTCCCTCATACCCCCACCCAATACTGACCCACTCTTGCAGATCAAATCACATCAGGACTAAGTGCCTCTTCTTCCATTGAGGCAAGAGAAGGCAGTTCTGCTAGGAAAATGGGATCCAGAGGGAGGCAACAGCATCCAAGTCAGAGATAGACCCAGCTCCAATTGTTAGGGGATCCACTTGAGGACCAAGCAGCCCATCAGCTTCATATGTGTAGCGGGCCTAGGACCAGTCCCTGTATGTTCTTTGGTTGGTGGTTCAGTCTCTAAGAGCCCCTCTGTATCCTAGTTAATTGGCTATGTGGGTGTTCTTGTGGTGTTCTTGACCCCTGCAGTTCCCTCAAACCTTCCCCTAACTCTTCCACAAGACTCCATGATTTTCGCCTAATCTTTGACTGTGGGTCTCTGCATCTGTTTTTATTATCTGCTGGATGGAGCCTCTTGGATGGCAGTTATGTTAGGTTCCTGTCCAGTTCCCTCTCTCCATCCACTTCCGATGTCTATTTTATTTCCCCTTCTTAGAGGGATAATCTCTTGAGCTCTCGTTTTTTTTTACTTAGTTTCTTTGGGTCTGTGGATTGTAGCACAGTTATCCTGTACTTTATGGCTAATACCCACTTATGAGTGAGTGAATACCCTGTGTGTCTTTATGGGTCTGAGTTATCTCACTCACAATGAGCTTTTCTGGTTCCACCCATTTTCCTGCAAATTGCATGATTTCCTTGTTTCTGATAGCTGAGTAGTATTCAATTGTGTAGATGTACCACAATTTCTTTATCCATTCCTCAGTTGAGGGACATCTGGGTTGTTTCCAGTTTCTGGCTATTATGAATAGAGCTGCTATGAACATAGCTGAGGAATGTCCTTGTGGTTTGGTGGAGCGTATTTTGGGTATATTCCCAGGAGTGGTATGATTTAGTCTTGAGGTAGAACTCTTCCTACTTTTCTGACAAAGTAGGGCTTCTGGGAGATCAAACTCAGATCCTTGTGGGTCACATGGCGTTCTACCTTCATTTATGTTGCTGTGGTAAAACATCCATTAAAAATCAGCCTAGGAGAGGGAAGGGTTTATTTGGCTTATAATTCCACATCACAGCCCATCACTCCAGATCAGTCAAGCCAGAGACTCAAGCAGACAGTCACATCACATCCCGTCAGGAGCAGAGAGAATAAGCACATCCTTGGTTGCTTGCTTGTTCTTAGCTTTCTTCACTCACACAGTTCAGGACCCTGCCTAGGGAATGACGTCACCTGCAGTGGTTTGGGTTAATTAACTATCAACAGTTCTGTACAGACAGATATGTCTAATCTCATCTAAGTAATCCTTCAATTGGACTCCCTCCTCAGTTTCTTTCAGCTCTGTTTTATATAGCTTCCAAATCTTTAGTGAGATCTATTCCCAAGCATATGACGTTAATTTACACTTTCAATGTATGTCACCTGTTGATAATTTATTAAAGTACATCTGCTTTGGTTTGTTTGTGACCTGGGAGCCTGCTACACTTACTTATTCCATTGGTTGTTGTTTTCACCATGGGATATTCTACATGGACAATTGTGGCATCTGTGAACAGAATTAATTTATTTCCTTCTTTCCAATCTGTGTGTCTTTATTTCTTTTTCTTGTCTTATTTCATCATCTACCTCCCTCCTGTGCAATGCTAACTAGAAGTTCTAAATGAACATCTGTCTTGTTCTTGAGTGATGGAAAATGTATTCCTGCTTTCCCCATTAAGGATGATGTTTTTGTAGGTTATGTTGTTTTGCTTTTGATACCATCTATACTATTATCAGATGTCCACTTGGGCGCTGCACTCCTCCACATATGCCATTGCCACAGACTTTTTTGAGAAGTGAACTTCATTCTGCACCAGCACCTTATAGGGGAGGTTCTCTTGGTGCTGGACAACACTTTGCACCTATACCTCCACATATCAGATGTGGCACACATCAACCCCCCCATATTTATACACACACACAGAGAGAGAGAAATAAATAGTTCTTTAAGTGAATACATAAACAACTATAACTCAACAATAGAAAAAAATTAATAAAAATGTCCCAACAAATTAAAAAGCAAACTTGACTCTTTTCTGACACTCACTTTCCAGCTCATTTTAACCACTTGTAACTTGCTTTCCTGACCCACATCTCTGTTATTTTAAGGAAGAGTTGTCAATAATTCTAAATCCCTTGGAAAGTAATTCTAGTTTTCAAATTCAGCACTCGCCAAAGTCTGGGGAAACACATGTCTTAAATAAATGGTGTAGGCAGGTGCCATGGAGCTGCTACATTTTTTATATAAATAATTTGTAATAAACAAGGAATCAAATGTGCTCTAGTTTCCATCTGGCAAACCCATGCATTCAGTTCCCAGAGTTAAATCATAGCTCATGTCAAGTATCCAAAACATGCCCTTGCCTTTTCCTCTTGTTGTTATTGTTGTTGTTTGGTTCAATTGTTATACGTATGGGTGTTTTTGCCTCCATGTATATCAGCGATCATGTTCATGCCTGGTATCTAAGGAGGGCAGGAAAAGGTGTCAGATCCCCTAGAACTGGGGTGACAGATGGTCTTGAGCTTCCATGGAGGTGCAGGAATCAAACCTAGGTCCTCTGGAACAGCAGCCAGTATGCTTAACTGCTGAGCTATCTCTCCAGCCTCTCAAAAAATTTTTAAAATTTGATATGTGTACACATGTCTATGGGCATACATACATGTGTGTACATGCACATGAGGGCAAGAGGCCAATCTAGGTGTTATTCCTCAGGGGCTAAGCCCTGTCTTTTGAGACTAGGCTTTTTAATGGCCCAGAGCTCACCAGCTCCTCTAGGCTGCATGGCCAGGAAGCCCCCAGGGTCTGCTTGTCTCCACTTCCCCAGCTCCAGGACTTCAAGCATGCGCTGTTTTTCTAATGTAGGTTTTAGGGGTGAAGCTCTCGTCCTCAGTTCACAGCAAGTGTTTTACTGATTAAGCTATCTCCTCAGGTCCCCACCTCCTCAAAGTTTCATATTTTATTGTAACCTAAGATCCCTTACGTGATGCACTTCAGCTTTGACTTCACCCCTCCATTTCTTAGACAATCCTCTTCAGAATGGTCCATGCCTTCCATGAGAACAAACTGTGCCCAGTCTCCATGTTCTTGTTTGCTCTCAGTTTCTTGTAATATAACATTTTCCACATTGCCAAGGTTTCTACCACATATAGTTTGCTTTTTTTTAACCGAGGGGTGCACAGGTCTGATGTTGCTTTGAGAGTGTCTGTGACCAGGAAGACCGACCTAGTATGACACTTACAAGGAAGGCAGGGCTCCACCATGCTTTCCCATGAGAGGTTCTGATCCAACTTAAGTCCCAATACAAGGCAAGTCATGGGGACAGTTGGTTTTCCACAGGCTGTGTCTAGAAATTCTGTGCTGTCCTCGGAGGATATGAGAATAAGAAAGACACATGCAGGGACCCAACCTTCCTTCCTTCCTTTTGCCCAACAGGCTACTGCTAAAAATCATGGGCTCTTTTCTCTCAGGGGCTTGCGGATGGATAATAGACAGGGCTTCTGGAGTGACTGCTGCTACCTTGTTGATGCTTTCAAGAGCCAAGCCAGCTACAGCAGGCTTTCCTCTTTGGGCTGTTGGGTGATGTCTTGCTTTCATTAGGGTTTCTATTGCTCTGACAAATCACCGTGACAAAAACAACTTGGAGAGGAAAGGGTTTATTTCAACTTTCAACTCTCAGGTCAGGTAGCACTCCATAACTGAGGGAAGTCAGGGCCGGAAATTGAGAAAGAAGCCATGGAAAGCCTCTGCTTAGTGGCTTGTTCAGCATGACTTGCTCAGCCTCTTTTCTTTTGGCATCCAGAACCACAGGCCTGGGGGTGGCACCGCCCCCTGTGGATGGACCTACCCACATCAATCATTAATCAAGAAAATGCCCCACAGGCCAATCTGGTGGGGACATTTTCTCAACTGAGGTTCTCTCTTCCAAAATGACTCTAGCCTATGCCAAATTAACCTAAAATTATAGCCAGGACAGGTGCCCTAGGGAAGAGGCTACTTCGTAAACTTTCCCATAGCTTTCAGCTCCTACCATGCACATTGGGCAGAAGAAATCTTATTTCCTCTGGCAAAAGCATCCTCAGCAGCCTGACCTGGGGTTTGGGGCCAGAGATGGGAGTAGCCAGTGGCCGGCTGGTGGTCCCAAGTCCCTACACTATGGTACAGTACATTGAATTCTTCCTGTATTTCAGGTTTGTAGGGAAAACTCTCAGCAGGGGACCCACCATCCTCACATAGCTTCTGTTCTTAATTAACCCACCTATGAGAAGCCCTGCCTTCCTGCCTATTTCAGGGCTGGTGTGAGTCAGTCCACTTACGAGGCTCATTCGTTTGGTACGTGCAGCTTGTGTGTCTCCACATACCAGCTTGCCCTTCATGTGCCAGCACAGAAAAGCCTTAAGAAGGATGACAGGGTGAGACAGCAGGATGGGACTCAAGGGAAAGCCTCTGTGTGGGAGCCAAGGAGGAAAAGACCTGGGAATTCCTGAGGAAGGGAGTCACAGGGCTTCACTGAGGGCAAATGGGACAGTCCATGTGGGCAGGGGCTCAAGGGGGAGCCCACAGCTATGTGAGGAAGATAATACTAGGAAAGGCACAGAGCTATGGCAACAAGGATGCCTAGGGTGCCTGAGCTTCTGAGGAGAAGGAAAAGAGTTCTTCCCAGGACAGCTGGAGAAGTCTTTTCATTATTCTTTTGCTCAAAATAGAATTGTCTTTTGAAATCAAATGTGACAGGCAACCCAGGCATTTTGCCTAGGCCGTCATAGAAACTGGCTTCCATGCCTACAGATACTTTTTTTTTTCCCTTCCAAAGGTAGAGGGAGGCAGCAGCATCTGAAGGCATAAGAGTACGTGGGAGGATGAGGCTGAAGCTGAAGTGCAGGGGTTCAGAACCGTGAAGTGAGGAAAGGCGGGTAGAGGAATCAGAAGTAACAGCCCCCTGATGTCAGGGCACTGGAGGTAAAAGCAGCAGTCATGTTGCTGGCTGGCTGGCAAAAGGCTCCTCTCCCCAGTATGGACCACCCTGTAGGTCCCCTGGTCAGGCACAGGGATAGGACAGAATGGAGGGGATGTTCGAGTTACAGGCCCCTGGGTGATGGGACAGTGTGTCCTGGGTCTGACTTAGTGGGCACAAACACCTGCTGCTGCTGAAGGGCAGGGAGGAGGAGACACAGGGGGCAGAGGACACAGGAAGATGGGAGGATCTTCAGAGTAACAAGATAAGTCAGCAGGCCTGAGAGGTTCAAGGCCTGGCCAGCCACTGTGGCCTCAGTTTTCTTATCTGGAGGAATCCCAGGAGTGCCAAACTTTTGATATTTTGGCACTGTGTTGTTGTCTACAATTTGACACTGGAGATCCACTCAGTTGAGCTACAAACAAACAAAAACAAACTAAAAAAAACTCACTGCAAGATCAAATTTCATAATGTTTTAAATAAGTTTACAGTTTTGTGTTAGGTAGCATTCTTTGCTTTATTTGGCTATGTGCAGCCTGTGGACAGCAGGTTGGACATGTCTGGTAGGCCCTTATTGCCACAGTTTGGCAGTGTGGAGCCTGGGGCAGGATCTATATTACATGATGCCCTTCACAGCTGCCATATTAAACTGCATGTCCCCATCTGCTCTCCCCAGGATGAGTCACCTTACCTCTGGTTTCTCCTGAGTCCCTGGTACCCAATCCAAGGGCTTGCCTTACATTGTGTTCCTGACATATGTGTGCTGAATTGCTGGCTGGCTTGATCAGCTCAACAACCAACACTTTCTAGAGAAGCTACAAGAAGCCAGAAGGGGATGGATTGAAACTCAGGAAACTGAACTCAGCCAGTACTGGGTCTTTTATCAAGATTTTACTTGAAGCGGGGCTGGAAAGCCAACAAAGAGCATGATGGGAGACATGAGAAAGGAACCGCTCCTCACCCTGGAGTCTCACCAGCAGAGACTCAGGAATCCCAGCACAGCTAACAACTTTCAAAGCCCTTCTTCCTCTCCAGCTGCCATTGTCTAGGATTCTCATCAAAAACCTTGGCTGCAATAGGCCATGTCTTAACTCCCTGGAGCAACTCTCCTCTCGGGTTTTACTGTAGTGGATTGTAATTCCATCCAAGGCACCTCCAGAACCACCCTGTGACCTCTTTTATTGAAAGAGAAAACGCAGATAAATGGGAGAGAGTTTCTCAGCGGCTTTTGAGGAGTAACTTGAGAACCACAAAAATGGAATAGGCGATGAAGGCTCAGACCTCTAGGGGCTCTTCCCATGTTCTCGGGACATCGTCGTTTCTTCCTGAGAGTCTCTTTTTCTATTAACCCCCATGCTTAAAATACATTTTAAAATGTCTTTTTAATAAACCCCGGCTCTCTTTCCTGCTGGTTCATTCTGAAATTGTTTTCTGTCATGGCCAAGGATATGGTTTTATGTGAGTCATAAAAGTCAAGACACCAAGGACTAAGGAGGACATGGCATTAGACAAGATAAACCCAGAGATCCCTAGAAACCCAAAAGATAAAGGAAGGTCATGGCAATCCCTTTGCAAAAGCTGGAAGTCCCCAAATGGTGGCAGAGTGGCTGGCACCAGGGCTCTGAGTGGTAGAATTGGGAGGAAGAAATGAAAACAAGAGAAAAGGATAAAGTGTCCAAGGAGATTCTGCAGGGGTGCGCTCTGTAAATGGACCCAACTCCACTGGCTTGGAGCCAGTACCTGCACTTATTCCTCAATGGAAAGGCAAAACATCTGGGAAAGGGGCTGAAACCTTTGAGCTCTGTGAAGACTCAGACGGAGTAGCAGACCTGGGGGAGCCCCTTACTTTTTGCTCGGTTCTTCTGAGCAGGCACATGGCTTGGGGACCACATCATCCTGATGTTATGGTGATTTATTTTCTCTTTGTTATTGTCCAGCAGTGGGCTCCCAAGGACATCCAAACAGGCATCCCTGAGGTGGGTGATTACACCTGCCTTCCAGGCATCAGTGGGTGCCCATGGAGCTGCTGGCACCTGTGCAAACTCTCCTTTAACTGAAGATGACTTTATCAAGATGTGCTAGGCACATGTGGACTGTCCATCTTTTCCTGGGGGCATACAGGTAATTGCCAGGATGTGTCAGCCACCTCAGCAGTGGTTGCAAAGCACTGAGCTGATTATAAAAATAGATGTTCAGTATATATGCTCTTGCAGGAGAAGTAAGCACCCGCTGAGAGTCAGAGTTATCTGAGCTCAGGGTTTTCTTTCAGACTTATGGCAGGTATTGGCCTGGAGAGCCTGTCCCACAACAGCTTCTGCCAGATGGCATGATGGTTTGCATGCACTGGAATGCCCCCTCACCCATGTCAGTAGCTGTTGCTAGCACCTGCCACACCCAAGCATCATCTCATGTAAGACTCACATGGATGCTGTGAGTCTGGCAGAAGCAAGAACAGAGAGCCCTAAAAGAGCTAGAGGGCCCATGGGTCCTCTGGAGCGCATCTGGCTTACTGCTTCCTGGTTGAGAGGAGAGACAGAGCCCCCAAGTGCCCTAACAAGTACAGTTCTGTGTCATTGATCCTTAGACCAAAGAGAGGCAAAGGAAACAGCTGCCTGAGCCAAATTCTGCAGGGAAAATGTGAAGACAATAGACTGCCAAGTAGGCCCTGAGATCTGCTTCCAGAAGGGCTGTATGCATGCCATACATGATCCCTGGTTGGTCATAGGATTGGTCAGCACTTGGAAGCCACAGGGATATTGATAACCATAGTGCCACATAGGAAATGTTCTACCATGGTCAACACCCACCCCTGTATCATAAACTGCTCCTAGAGCGTCCAGAAGCCCTGAAGCAAAGTTCTGAAGTTTAAGAATTCCAGACATGATTCCTGAAAAATGGAAAGGAAGCCGAGGATGAAGCCCAGTTGGTAGAGTGTTTAGCCAGCATGCACAAAGTCACAGAGAGGCTATAGAAGGTTCTCTTCAATTTTAGCAGTGGATTATGGGAAACTCCTCTCAGTGGAAACCATCTCCCTCCCCCAAAGGCTCTGAGCAAAAACCTGAGGCAGTCCTTCCCTCCACATTATTTGATGCTTACATGAACAAGTACATTAGAAGCAGGCCCCTTCTTCCATGAGCCATATGTGTTTACAGAACTTGAAGCAAGAGGATCAGAGGTTCAAGGCCATCCTTGACTATATAGTGAGTTTGAGGCTTTAGTGGGAAACTTGGGACTGTGTCTCAAAAAGAGGAGGAAAGGTAGAATGATGATGAGGAGAAACAGGGCTGGCTGGGCACAGCCAGGGAACCCTGAGCATCATGGGAAAATGGACAGGGAAAGAGTGTGGACCAGGCTGTAGAGCAGTCCCTGAGGGCTAAGCTACCAGGTCACCTCCAGCTTTGTGACAGGCTTCTCTGCTGATCTCGGTCAAGCTGCTTTGATAATCACATATGGACGTCCTTTTGGACCTTGGACCAGTCTTTGGCTGGGCAGGGGTTGAGGGAGGGTGTGGATCAATGGAGGATAGCGTGATAAAAGATACAGTCGTCTTTGATTGAACATAGAGGCCAAGCCTAAGGGAGAGGTCTTTTACAGTAGCTGTGGGAATACAGGATAGAGCCCTCCTGGCAATCTTCCCTGGTTGGGGTCCAGGTTGGCTGGCCGAGTGGCCAGAAGCTCAGGGGCCTGGCGGCTTGCAGCATGCCTTGTTGAAAGCCTGGCAGGCAAAGTGCTTAAATATTTATCACAAACAGAAATTGATATTGGAGAACTAAACTCTGAAAAGAGGAAATTGAAAGCAAAGGGTGGGGGGACCTCTGTATCCCAATTTGTAGTGGCCAGCCTCTGAATATTTCATTAGCTCTTCAGAGAGCTGTGAGGCCAGATGTTGCAGGTGTGAGCTGTTCTGGTTATTCACATGCCAGCAGGGGTGTGCCTGCCTAGCAGCAAACAGCTCATCATTTTGGGGCTGTGCAGAGGTCCGATGCAAAGGTGCCTTGAAGAAAAAAAAGTGAATAAAGCATGGGGATCAGGGGGAGGGCTTGTGCCAAGCAGCCGAGGGAGCAAGGAGATGAGAAATGACATTCAGGAAAAGAAGACAGGGCATGTAGAAGATTGGCTGACTTTCAAATGAATCCGATTTGTCATTCTGCTATTCTTTATGTCTGTGTGTAGGGAGAGAGTGAATGTATGTTGTTCGACATGGACACTGCCATATCAAGGACCCCCAAGCCACTTGCAAATGGCAAAGTCTTCCCTGGGTAAGGCTCAGAGGGATGGCAAAATCTTCCTCAGGGGTCTGAGTTCAAGTGTGTGAAGAAAATATCCACCACTGGTTTATCTTCCCAGGTGTTTATGGGCTGCAAACTGCTCCCCTATGGAGACTGAGCCTACAGAGATTAGCTAAACTGCCGCCTTGCTCAGCTGAATATAATGGCCCCAATTCCTTGTTTGTCTCTATGCAATAATCTCACCCTCCTGTTCAACTCTGAATAATAAAATTTCTGAGCTTTCATGGTGCAGCCGCTTCTCTGTCAGAAAACACTCCACTTGATCCCCACTTTCCTGTCTCTGCACCTGTGCATCTGTCATTTCTTCATTCCCTTGCTACCCCAGTTAGGTCAATTCCTAGAGCCCTACAGGACTCAGCATCTCAGACTTGGTGTAGTACAAATCACTGTCAATTATCTCTATCCTCATAATTGCCCTCCTCCTTATCATCTTCCTACTACTCATCCCAAACATCCTATCATCTTTCTCTGCATCATCCCCATCATCCCCCATCCTCACCATCATCAACTCGACCACCCTGCTCATCACCCCCATTATCTCTGTCCTCATTATCCCTATCACTTCCACCACCTCTCTCCCCATCATCCTCATTATCCCTGTTACATCTGTCCCCATCAGCCCCATCATCCCCATCAATTTTCTCTCCATCATTCCCTTCATCCCCATCATGACCACCTCCATCAACATCATTCACCATCATCATCACCTTCAGTGTTTTCAACATCACTATCATCACCATTAACATCATTGTAGAAAAAAATGGCTAATTAAATGATTTGACTAGTATTTATATTATCATTAATTGGTCGGTGGTGTTACTCCTTAACCCGTCATTATAAATGAACACACACAGACACCGGATGGATTTAACAAGCCTTGGCCTGAATTGTACAATCCTAGCCCATCTAAGCTAGCTCATAATTCTATTACCCAAACATGACCCCATATATACATACGTCCCTTTGGACTGCTATTCTCCCCGTTAAGCCGATGTTCCCGGCCACGTGGAATGATCTTTAATCTATCCCATGGCATGTGTTTCTCCTTCTTCCTGTCCCTGGCTTCTCTCCCAAGATGCTTTCTCTCTCAGAAGCCCGCACACCTTGGCCCTGCCTACCTCCATCTTTGCCCAATCTCCAGGCCTCAGCATTTATTTAACCAATCAGAGACAAAGTAAGTAACAGACAGCAAGCAGGACCAATCAACATTTAGAATGCTTAACACCACCCCATCACATCATCATCACTATCACCATTACTGTTTATATCATCATCTTACTCTGTCCTTGGCTCCTTAACACGACCATGCCAATATAAACTTTTGCCATTTCACAGCTGAGGTAACTGAGCGATAATAAATCAGGTCCAAGGGAGCCAAGAGCTATTAACCAGACAGAGCAGGTCTGTCTGACACCACATGGGTCTTTCTGAGTGAGGCCCACTGTGATTATTGACTGTACTGAAATTTGTCAATCGCTGACTGGAAGCAGGCCTATGACTTGGCAGTTCCTACCCCCATGTTTTTGTGGTTGAAGTACAGCTATGGGATGGTTTTGTAACAAGATGATGTGAGTCAGATTGAGCCACATGAAACTGCACACTCAAAGAATTAATTTTTGAGACAGAGTCCAGATTGGGGTTGAATTTGGTACATAGCCAATATGGCCTTGAACTTCTGATCCTCTTGCTTCTACCTCTTGAGTGTTGGCATGACAAGCATGCTACCATGCCTTCTGTTGAGGATCCAACAATGCTGGGTGAGCACTCTACCAACTGAATTACATTCCCATTACCCTCAAAGACATTTTGAGAGCTTCTTTTTGTGCTACACAGTGTGCAGGCAAGTGTTGGCTTCTGAGGACCGTGAGATAGCCACTGAGAAGCTGTCCCATATCTCTGGTCTGCCAAGAAGTTGCATAGCTGTCTGCTGAGCTGGGTCCAAAGCTGCTGCATCATTTCCCATGGGCAATGGGAAATGACTAAAAAAGCTTAGTGGCTGGTATGGCAGAGGCTGCCTCAGGCCTGCAACCTCTGTCCAGGTGACTGTCTCAGACCTGCACTGCTCAGCAGAAATGGCTTTAATTAGTCTTCCGTAGTGTGAGAGCAGTGAGAAAATGGATTGGAGTGCATTTTGATCACTGGAGTACATTCTGCATCTCTGACAGAGTGTGTTCTAGGGTGTGAGAGAAGGAGTGGCCCTGTGATTACTCCAACCAGTGTGTAATTTAGTTCACACACTGTGGAGTTACCACTGATGTTTAGAAACCACCTATTGTGATGTTAGCAGAGGGGGAAAATGGAGAAAAAATGGAGTACTTGTATTCTTACTGGATTAATTAGCCTTACCTCCTTCTCAAAGCTTTTCTCTGATGTTTTGATGATAAAAATAACATCTAAAGGGCTGAGGAGATTAGTTTAGCCTGTAAAGTGCTTTTTCTACACAAGCATGAAGACCCGAGTTAAATCCCAAGGTCCCATATTTAAAAAAAAAAAAGCAGGTGGAATATTCTTATACTCTCAGTGTTGGTGAAGTAGAATAGGTGAGTCCTCAGCCAGCCACACTGAATTGACAAGCCCTAGGCCAGTGAGACACTGTTTCAAAACAAACAAAACACAAGGTAGTTTTGAGTGAAGAATGCCATCAAGGTTGACTGTTGAGTTACACACACACACACACACACACACACACAGACACACACACACACACACAAACACACACAGACACACACACACTTGTACTCCTATATATACAAACATACAAATTACATCTGAGGCCAGCGAGGTGGCTTAGCAACTAAAAGCATTTACCACTTGGGTGGCGGAGACAGGTAGACCTCTGTGAGTCCAGCCTGGGCTACACAGCAAATTCCAGGCCACTAGCCAGAGCTACACAGTGAGACCATGTTCAAAACAAAACAAACAAACAAAAACCAAACACAAACAAACAAACAAAAAAAACTTACCTTACAAGCCTGATGACCTGACTTCAACCTCCTGAATCCCCATAGACAAACCAGATGAGCAACTGGAATCCCAGCACATATACTTTGATACAAGAGGTAGAGACAGGAGAACCACCCAGAAACCCATGGGCCAGCTATTATGGGGAACACAAAGCAGCAGAAATGAGAGACCCTGCCCTGACAAGGAAAGTTGTCTCCTGACTTCTACATGTGCACTGTAGGACACTTGCACCCCCCCTCCCATGTGTAGATACACACACACACACATACATAATAAAAAAATTGTAAAAAGGAGTATGTCTGAGTAAACAAGGTTAGCTTTAAATTCCCAGCACTTGGGGGTGGAGTGGTGATGAAGGGATGAGTCATTTTGTCGTTATGAACCATCTGTTGAGGATCAGACTGGGGCTTTGTGAACACTCGCTAAATGCTAAGTGAGCACTTTAGCAACTGAGCTACCTTCCAAACACCCTTAAAAAGACATTTTGAGATCTTATTAGGTGTTGCGGGTTGTGCAGGCACCTGCATGGCTGCAGGAAGCCTGGGACTTCTGAGCATACAGGGGAGATTGTATGTTTCCCGGTGTGGCTGGAGCAACCAAGCCTGCACACATTTCACTATAGTCCTGGGAGGATGCACACTCAGACACCTGTCCCAGTGCACACACTCACACCTGTGCCAACACACCCGCCTGTGAAGTCATGCTATTCATGGATACCTAAGAGGTTGTACTCACAACTATTTTTTTGTCTTGCCAGCCGCCCATGAGATGCCTCAGCCATCTTGGTGAGGAAAGCTCTGGCAGCTAGCTGTCTCCACAGCCGGGAAGCAGAAAGGGTGGAAGAATGCTGGTACTCAACTTCCTTTCTCATTTGCATGCTCTCCTGTGCTCCTGCATGGAGCTGCTCCCCAGGCAGGTGGGTCTTCTTGCCACAGTTAAACTAATTAGGGGTCCCCTCCAGGACACAGTAGAGGTCTGTTTCCTAGATGAGTTTAGCTCAGAGGTTCTCAACCTGTGGGCTGAGACTCCTTTGGGAATCCAAACGATCCTTTCAGAAGGATCACCTACAACCATCGGAAAACACAGATATTTGCATTATGATCCATAACAGTAGCAAGACAACAGTTATGAAGTAGCAACAAAAATAATTTTACGGTTGGGCGTCTCCACAGCAGGAAAAACTGTGTTAAAGGGTCTGGGCATTAGGAAGGTTGAGAACCAGGGTTCTAGACGCTGTCAAGTTGATGATCGGCATCAACCATCGCAGTACCCAAGAGTCCGCCTGAGAAGAGCAGCAGGCACTGGTGAGTGGGGAAGCTCCATGGCTGTCCCTGGTGATAAGGCTGGCTGCCATGGCTGTGAAAGAAGGGTCCAGCTGCCATGGCTGTGAAGGAAGGGTCCCTGCAGGTCCGGAGTGCAGCCCTCTGCAGCCACACTCCGCTGGGCCTCTGGCTAGCCTGAAGTTCCCTCACAGCAGCCCTCTCAGGCTGTCCTTCTTTCAAAAGCACGGGAGCAGAGGCTTCGAGGTCAGGTGGGGCTCACTCTTGCCCTCCCCTGAGCCATTGTCAACACTAGCTTTCAACAAGGACACAAGTGAGGGATTTAAAATGCAAAGGTTGAAAATAAGACAGGAGGTTCCCAAGGGGCGCTGTCAAGGAAGTGGACACCGTGGACATCTTACCTGGGGCAGGCTGGGGGGAGGGACTGAAGGTAGAACAATGGTCTGTACCCTCCTCTTCCCCCATGATGTTACCTTTGGTGGTCCTAGTGGTATACTCGGAGCTCAGTAGTTTGAGTGTTGTCTTCGTTAGGGTTTCTATTGCCGGGAAGAGACACCATGACCATGGCAACTCTTATAAAGGAAAACATTTAACTGGGGCTGGCTTACAGTTTCAGAGGGTTAGTCCATTATCATCATGGCAGGGAGCATGGCAGAGTGCAGGCAGACATGGTGCTGGAGAAGGAGCCGAGAGTTCTACATCTTGATCCATGAGCAGAAGGGGACTATGTTACTGGACATGTGTAGCTTGAGCATAGGAAACCTCAAAGCCCGCCCCCTCAGTGACACACTTCCTCCTCCAACAAGGCCACACCTCCTAATAGCTCCACTCCCTATGTGCCAAGCCTTGCCTGTGGGAGCACAGGGCTGAGGATGTGGGAATCCATGAGCATCGGTGTGTGTGTGTGTGTGTGTGTGTGTGTGTGTGTGTGTGTCTATTTATAGTGTGTCTGTTAGTTTGTCTTGCCCCCTTGTATAGGAGTACAAGGGGCCTGAATGGCCCTTTCTAGAACATCTGAGCATACCCCTACCCTGTGACCTTTGCGTTGGTGGCTTCATCTGCTGTGGCCCTCCGCCAGATGTCTTCAGCTTCTCCGCAGCGTCACTCAAGATCACTAGACCCTCAGACAAGGTCCCCACTCACACCCTCTGATCAGGCCAATTCCCTTGAATTCTTCCTTGCTTAAATGCAACAGATAGACATTTGCACATGCGCGCGCGCATGTTCTATTTGCTTCTGCCACTCACATTTCACACTGCTGAAGACGGAGGCTCTGTGTGCCCAGAACCTGAGATGATTCCAGGCCAGGATAATAGCACAGGAATGTCTGAATGGACAGCAATAGGGAGGGCCACAGCACATCAGGGGAGAAACTGTCAGGGAACATTCAGAACTTCAGGCTGTTGGGCTCCCTCTAACCCAAAGTTCTCTGTGGATAATGCCCGTGGACCCTCCACAGAAGGACCCAGCCTTTTGGAGAGAGGGTAAGGGAATGGGGCTAGTTATTGAGGAAGATGTGGATTCTTGCCACCAAACCTGAGTTCTGCACTCCGGGACTGCATGTGTGGGTGGAAGGAGGGGGCTGACTCCTGCAAGTTGCCCTCTTGTACTCGCTCCCCTCCCCCACCTACACTCAAAACAGACATAAATGTAATTAAAAAAAATTAAAATTAAAAGTGAGGTAGAGAGCAATTGAGGAAGACACCCCATGTCAAACCTCTAATCACCACAAGTGTACATGCAACACGCATATACTATACACAGAGAAATAATGAATATATATAAATAATACAAATAATGAATATATATATAACAGAGAGAGGGGAGGGGGCTACCTATGCAGTCATAGGCCTGCCTCCTTAGACACACAAGTTCTCTTCCCTTCCTGAGAAGCTGGGGATGGAGGTAGGGAGAAGAGCAGCTGCCTGGGAGAGAGGAATTGGAAGCCTCTGGTCAGGCCACCCATTGCGAGTGTGTTTCCTGAGCCCACCTGGAAACCCTGAGAACAGGAGGTCACTCTTCCTCCTCCAAGGACAATATTGCATGACAATATTGGCAGTTGGAAGCATAAATCCTGTCCGTGCCCAGTCTCTGGTGCCTGGGGACTTACACCCACACTCCCTTCCTGCTGCCCTCACGATCCAGACCCCAGGTATTGATTCTGAGTGAGTCACAGACTGCTCACTTGGGAGTATCTCCGTCCTGAGCTCACTCTGACCTGACAGACTCGGGTGCATCCACAGGGAGGGTAGGGAGTGAGTCGAATTCAGTTTTATTGGGGAGGCGTGGCATATAGACAGAATTGTTACAGCAGCAATAAGACTCAAGAGAATGTAGCCTCTGGCCTAGGTTGAGACCTAGCATTCCAGTCAGTCACGGTCATGGCTAAGGGACCACCCCTCAGGCCACCCCAAGGAGGGCAGGCTCACCTTGAGCCAAGTTATAGAGGTAGGAGGAATAATTAGGCCTTTCCTTTCCCTTTCTTTCTTTCTTCCTTCCTTCCTTCCTTCCTTTCTTTCTTTTTTTTTGACTTTCCTTTTCTCTTCTGTCTTTCTCTCAGAGGATACCAGAGCCTAGGAATACTCCAGTACTGCTTTCGGCTTTTTCACTCTTCAACGTTCAGCGATAGTGGGTGTGTGTCCACAGTGCAGCGTAACTCAGATATGACTCTCTCTTCTCCATTTTCCTCCTCCAGGCAGCTGTTGAGATAGATTTATAATTTTCTTCTCCTAAGTTTTTTTTTTTAAAGAAGTTACCCTAATTTCTTTAGGAACATATAAAAACTAGAGTGAGACTCCCCCAAATTTTCACTAACAGAATGACATGTATCCTAAGGAAAAAATGCCCACTCGCCTGCCTCTCTCTGTATGTATGTGTGTGTGCCTGTGTCTGTGTCTGTGTGTGTGCCCCTGTGTGTATGTGTGCCTTTGTGTGTGTGCTTCTGTGTGTGTGTGCTTTGGCTATGATGCCAGCCTTCCAGGCCTCCAATGCTGAAATACAAGGCTAGGATTTGTGACTCTCAGAGTCAAGGACACAGGGAAAGGCTAGGCTCCAACTACAGCAGCAGTTCCCTCTGTCTTTGGCCTCAGCCATGACAAGCCCCTTGGTGAAAGCCTGCTTGTTAATCTGTAGCTCCCTGACAGACTCAGCAGGTGCTTCATTTCCCAAGCATGGCTGGTAGACTCAGGGACTTCAAACCATTGGTCACACACACACACACACACACACACACACACACACACAATGAGTACACCTCAACTGGAAGTGAGATTCTCCTAATATTTTTACCCTGTAATTATTTTCCCATCCCTCCCATGGTGCCTGCTGGAAATGGTAAGAAGCAAGACTGAAGGCTTATGCTGCAAACCCAGTCCCTTCCTTTGGCTCTATAACAAGAGACCCCATTCTTTCTCATGGTCCTAGTCTCCCTAGAACCTCGGCCATACTGTCTGCTATCTATGGTGCCAGGACCTGAACTCAGAGCACCCACCATGTTGTTGTCTGTCAGTCTACCTACCCATAGCATTAATAACATTTTTAAGATTTATTTATTTATTTATTATGTATACAATGTTCTGCCTGCATGTATGCCTGCCAGCCAGAAGAAGGCACCAGATCTCATTATAGATGGTTGTGAGCCACCATGTGGTTGCTGAGAATTGAACTCAGGACCTCTGGAAGAGCAGACAGTGCTCTTAACCTCTGATCCATCTCTCCAGCCCAGCAACATTAGTAATTTTTAAAAAGAAACTTCTTATCCAAAAAAGACAATCTACCCTAGTGTCCCCCCTAGAGGCCCACACCTGAGACCTTTCAGTTATGCTTGGTAGATGTGCTACCCTTGGAGCTGTGCCCAGGACTGGACTCCAGGAAGCCCTCAGTGGAGAAAGAGCCTTTGACCCGCAAGAAGTAGATATGTGGAACAGAAGGAGCTCAGTCCAGGCAGATGACAGAGCTAACGATGCCCAGATATAACCTCCCCAAGGGCAGCATGGTGCAGAGAACCCCTCCTAGCTGCTGTGGTTGATATGTGCAGCTGTTCCCCAATGGCCCTGGAACATCCCTGTGGGGCTTTAGTGCAGTGGTTCTCAGCCTGTGGGTTGCAATACCTTTTGGTAAGCCCCTATCTTCAATAATAATTACATTCTGGTTTATAACAGTAGTAAATGTGCAGTTATGAAGTAGCAACAAAAACAATTTTATGGTTGGGTGTGGTAAGAGTTTTTGTTTCTCAAAAAACCCAGTTATGCTATGTGAATGTCTTTGTTACAATCCCAGGTGTGGGATATGGGGTGGCTTCAGTTTGTCCACAGCTGTTAACTATAATTGTCTCTCCTGTGCTAGCAGGGGCGTGGTTTAGCCAGCTGCAGAGAGTTTAATTCTGAGGATTCTGGAGAAGGGGATAAATGCCAGAGCACAGAGATGGACAAGATAGGGAGGGGGTGCTCTCTGAAGAAGGAAGTAATTGTTGTTCTCCTTGCTGGTGCTCCCTCTGCTGGGTGCTCCCCCACACTGTTGCTGGTTTGTTGTTGCTAGTTTTCTGGACTGCTGGATATCCTGACTACTGAGATTGGTATTCCCCCAAAGAACCTGACAACCCTATTCAGCGGGAAGTACCTTAAAGAGACTTACATTCCTTTCCTCTCTAACCCTCTTTCTCTCCTACCTAGTATTAAGGGGTTGGAAGGAATAAGGGTTGGAAGGGAGGTAAAGGTTTGAGAACAGTAAAATAAAATAGAGGTTTAAAACAGAAAAGCCTCCTACTACAGTTGGAGGTCACCACCACATGGAGAACTGTATTAAAGGGTCACAGCATTAGCAAGGTTGAGGACCACCATGTTAGAGGGTCACAGAAGATACCCGCCCCCCTAAATCCCCATGGAAGCCTGGGTACCTGTCCTTGAACTCAAGGGTTGAGGGGCTTCTTAAAGCACTAGCCTGGAGTGGTTTTTTGTGGCCACACACCCAGTATCCATGCCCCTGAGTTATAGTCATTGAGATGAAAAGGTCTGTGTCACACGGGACTCTCTCATTGTTCCCCTGTTTCAAAAGGACCTAAAAGGTAATTTCAAAGATGTTTTCATAAATCATGGAGAGAGAAACAGAACAATGAGAGAATAATGTAAACAATAAAAATAAATCTTTAAAATAATTGATCATATTAGTCCTGCAGAGGACCTAAGTTTAGTTCCCAGTACACACTTCAGATGGCTACAACTGGCTACAACTGTCTGTAACTCTAGTTTCAGCTCCAGGGGATCCAACCCCCTCTTCCAGGCTTCTGTGAGCATCTGCACTCACAAATTCACTCTCTCTCTCTCTCTTAAAAAGCTGGATTGGCTAATTTCAAGGTAAATTATGTTAATATTTTCTTTATAAAGACTAAGGAGAGGAAGCCTCATTAGCATGGAACTGACCTGTTTGAGAAAATGTAGTTATCTGTCTAGCCCTGGCTTCTAATTACCTGTTTAATCCTGACTTCTAGAAAAACCAATAAACAGATAAACATCTGCAGTGAAATTGGCAATGTAAACTCCATTTTGATCTCTAGGCCTGTGTCAGTTACTTTTCTATCGTTGTGATAAAACACCATGCTCAAAGAAACTTATAAAAGAAAGAGTTTATTTGGGGTGTATGGTTTCAGACAGTAAGCGTCCGATGGTGGAGCAGAGACAGCAAGTGTCCTGAGCAGCAGCTGACAACTCACATCTCCAACCACAAGCAGGAGGCAGAGAGAGCTCTGGGGATGGAAGGGGAGGCCTTTGAAACCTCAGAGTCCACCTTCCGTGACACACCTCTTCCAACAAAGTCACAACTCCTGATCCTTCCGAAACAGTTCCATCAACTAGGGGACCACGTACTCAAACATGTGCACCCGTGGGGGCCATTCTTATTCAGACCACAATAAGCCTGTTTTGACGGAGCCGAGCCTGCAAGCTGAGTCCAAAACAATGGGCTCTTGTGATTTTCACAAAGTGTGATTGAAATGTCTAGCTCAGTCCTTTCCTGGGATCACAAAGCCTATAGGTCTGCCTGTGAACTAGGCTTCCTTTCAGGTAAGGCAGATAGGGCCCCAGGCTGATTGTAACTCTTGCTGATTTTGAGTCACAGCCCTGGTTTAAAAGCCCCTCTGGGCCAACCCATGCCAAGCCTCTTCTCTGTTGTCTCTCCCTTGGGCCCTTCCCTTGGGAGAAAAATTCAAAACAAATTTTCAACTCTTTACAACTATCCATACAAAACTGAACTTTTCCCTATAAGGGAATAAGAGTTTTTTTTTTTTTTTTGTCCAGCCAAATATGAGTTATTATGGTCTAGAAATGTTGGTTCAAGTCATCCAAAGTAGTGTGTTCTAATGTGGAAACTGATTCTTGGAATTCTCATATTTATAAAACAAAAGAAAGTCATAAGTCAGGGCATTTTTTCAAGTATATTGGTAGAAATGTCAGGCAGTTTAGAATCAAAAGTTCCAGTACAATTAACATTTCCTCTTAAGGTTGCTGACATAGAAAACCATACCAGAGACATTCTCAAACAAGAATGTTAAAACAGAAGTGACCCATGCTGAAGTTCTTTTAAGTGACCTAGAGTATGGCCTTGTCAACCCTGAAGGGACAGAAACAGTGCTACAGTGCCATCCCATCAGCCTGAGGTGTTCTCCTCGACTTTTAGGGACCTCAACCTAAGTCAATCTGATGTTTGTAGCTTTTGCGCCAAAAAAAGATTTTCAGGACTAACCATTTGAGAGAGTAGAGCATGAAATTTTGTTAAAGATTCTTTAATATAGACTTGAGCATGAGGGTTAAGAGAAAAAGATGCACACAAGAAAGTGAAACACACTCAAGTGTGGGGTTGTGTGTGGTCTTCCCAAGGAAGAGTGGGAAAGAGTAAGACACAGCCAAGGGTAGGGGCAGGCTTCTCCAAGACAGGACAAGAAGGTGTCTTAGCCATATGTACACTTTTGGTGACTCTCAAGTTACATCTCAGAAAGTTCCCCTTCCCACTAGAGATATGTGCAGTGTCTTAGAGTTGCCTTCAATGAACTTATAATATTAGAAGGCAGATCAGAAGCCACTAGGGTTGCCCAAGGGCCTGGGATGTGCCCTTTCCCTGAGAATGGGTTTTTTGGTGATGTTCCTATGGGGGGACCCAGGAAATGGAGGCTTATGAGAAATGCCTCCTTGCTGGGAAAATGAAAGTAACTTGTGGGAGATATCTAAGATGGTGCTGGCCTGAAGATGCTGGGGTGGAGTTGAGCCCGATGGTGGGTATAGCTGATTGGGTGAGCAAGACTTCTGTGCTCGTGACCAGTGCATGATCACCATGTTACCAGGCTTGTGCTGTGTGGTGTGATAGGTTGACCCTTAATGTGATTGGCCCATGTAGCCTCATGTGGAAATCTCCCATTTGGTCCTGTATATAAGTCAGAGAACAAACATTAAAAGCGGGAAATGCTTAGACATCACCCCTGTCATGTCTGTTTGTCTTCATAGTGAAGCCTGGAGGTTCGGGTGGGCAGTGTACTCACCTTTCCCTGAGAACCCCCTTATGTGGTGATTCCTGTGTCATGGGATTTCTACATTCCTAGAAAACTGCAGAGTTATGACTGAGCAGGGAGAATTGTCTTAGGATACTGTACTCAAACTCTTTCTTCACTGCTGGCTAAGATTCAACTTCTTCTCACTTCTCATGCCCTCCATATTTCTCCTGTCTGGCATGGTATAGTAGAAATTTCAGGTGAGGCCATAAGAGCCCTTCTTCTTCCCAGATCTGTCTCAGGAATGGGGCAAGACTTTGCTGTCTGTTTCAAGGTGAAGGTGGGGCTGATCACCAATGATGCACACAGGATTCACCTGGGTTCTGGGAATTGCATTCAGGTCCTCATGCTCCAATGACAAGTAGTTTCCTGAGGGAACCACCTCCTTGGTCCCCATTTTAGTGTTTTATTCTAACTTGTTGGGGCCATTTTAGGAGCTCACTCCTAAAGAATGCCCTCCTAAAGTTTCTACTTAAAGCCAACCATAAGGAAATAGAAATAATTTCAATAAAATAGTTATAACGTGGTAAACAGATCTCCACAGATAAATTTCAAGGGGGGATCAATATTCTAAAGTGATTTAGAAAGACTGACTGCTATTTTTAAAAAATGGGAATAGAAAAATGCTTCCAAGTAGTAAACCAAAACATGAAAATAAGCAAGTCAACAGAAGTTGTGAAGATAAAAGCAAGAAATATTCCCTGATAACAAATGGAAGCATTAGCAACATAATTATAAACCTTATAAAAGAACAATTTAGAGGCTCTGATCTCTAACCAAGCAGTAAACAAATAAAGTGGGAAGGGGTGAGGTACAGGAGAGAAAAAATATTCAACAATGATTATAGAGACCCTACTGGAATTGAAGGAAGACAGGTGCTGGGGAGCTGGCTCAGTGGATAAAAGTGGGTGTCTGCCTCCAAGCCTGAAGACCCCAGTTCAATCCCTCAGAACCATTTGGTGGAAAGATACAACCAAGTTCCCAGATTGTCCTAGGACTTCCACATGTGCAAAGTGGCACATCCACAGGAACACACACACATTAAATAAATAAGTAGATCAACAAATAAATTAATAAAAGATTTAAAAGATTTATTTTAGTGTGTGTGTATAGATATGTACACGTGAATGTAGGTGATGTCAGTATCCAGAAGAGGGCATTGGATGCCCTGGAGATGGAGACACAGGTGGTTGTAAAGCCCAGTGTGAATGCTAGGAACCTAACTCAGGTCCCCTGCAGGTGCTTCTAACCACTGAGCCATCTCTCCAGGGCCTAACAGAAAAATAAAATAAAGGAAGAAACAGTCTTTCAGACACCCTTCTCCCTTGAAAGAGCCAAGGTGTCAGTCAGAGAGGCAGCACAGGGGCCCAGGAGGGATCAGTGCAGAAATGTTTCCTGTAGACATACAATGTCTACCTAGTCAAAGCATCAGACAATGTGAACACAAATACGTATTTTTATAGATGACAGCATTTTTAAAAATTTTTTTTAATAATTTATTTTTTATTTCTTCAAGTTACATCTCAATCACAATTCCCTCCCTACTCCCCCCTCCAGTCCCACCCTTCCACCCTCCTCTCCCTCAACCCCCCATCCTCTTCCCTTTTTTTTTTTTTAGTTTAAGGTATTTCTTTTTCCCCCCAACAGCTCTCCCTTTCAGTCCAAAAAATGGTTCTTTTTCTTATAACTATAAATACAATACAAAACAACAGAAATAAATAGGCCACAATTATAAGAGTTATATGGCTTAGCATACATTCCCAATATCCAGTCCATATGTATTTGGCACCTGACTTTAACATTCTACTATCTAACCATCTCCATGCGTTTAAAGTTCTATATCTAACTCAGCTTTCATACTAACTTGCCTCATAATTTTAAAAATATCTTCTTAGATCCAGAACACCCTCTTGATTCCTAAACAACTCAAAATTTAACTATGAGACTCTAGCTATCTATTCTTCAACCACCTCAGAGACCTGAGAGGGATAAATATATCTGATTATATAGGAAGTGCAGGGCCTGCAGCTTCCAAAACTAAAAAATGACATACCAGTGGCTGCCTGGACAGTTCCCATTTTCTCTCCATACATTACAGCATCAATCTTCAGCCATTTGGCCCCGTTTCTCTGACAGACATTGATTGTAGAGCAGGAATTATGAAGGACTTACCTACCCTGTCTTGGCAGAGCTAGGCTGTAGATGACAGCAATTTTAACCTGACATTAGAGCTCACTGACTTAGGAAGTCACTGTTCATGGAGCCCAGGAGAGTGACCGAAAGCCAGGAAATGCTACAGCTGGTCTCAGGCCACACACAAGAGGCAGCTGCACACGCACAGTCTGCCTGAGCTCCTTTTTGGGAAGACTCATCAGGTGAAGCCTGTATCTTGACTTATCTGCAGAAAACTACTTCCAGATGAGTTGGAATGAAGAACAGTTGTTTGGTTAGGAAAAGGGTGGGGCTGGAGAAACAGCTCAGCTGGCAGAGTGCTTTCTTAGTATGTTAGTCAGGGAACTAAAGGAGCAGAACTGATGCCGTGGGTATATAGGAGGAAAGATTTATTACATTGGTCGATATGATTCTGGTTACTCATCTAACAATGGCTGTCTTTATATCAAAGAGGCTGAGAACCCTTGTAGCCACTCAGTCTGAGGTTGGATGCCGTAGTAGTCACAATCTGGCACTACAGGCCTGGAGGATTTCTAGATAGCCACAGATCCTTAGTTCATTGTGGAAGGTTGAAGAAGCTCGGCTCTGATGTCGTTGGAGGATGATGGCATCAGAAGACACAGCCACAGAGTAGATGCACCCATCAGCAGGCAGTGAACGCAATTATGCAAAAGCAGACCTCTCCACCCTCAGACATCCTTACATAGAGACTGTTACCTGAAGGTGTAACCCACTGTGGGAGAGAGTGGTTCCCCCAGTTAATCCTTCTAGGAATACTCTCACCAACCTACCCAGAGGCAAGTCTCCAGATTGACATCTGAGATAAATCATTACATTTAGAATGCACAAAGCGATAAATTCTAACCCCCCAGTGTCAGAAATTCAAGGTCAGGCAAACAAAATGGCCCAAGTAAAATACTTTCAGAGCTTGATGGTCTGAGTTCAACCCCAGAACCATCATGGAAATGCAAGGAGAGAGCATACTCTACAGACCCCTACAAGTACATTATGGCACATGTGTGTTCTCTCTTTTTCAACAACAACAACAGTTTGAATTGCACCATGAGATTTCTTCATTGGTTGTTTTATGGGCAAACTTTAATGGAGAAAGGAAATTCATGAGTTAAGGTGAGAAAAACCTGAAAATTCTAGAAAAAGGTTGGGATTTTTTCTCAGAATAAAAATTCTGTATTCCTCTTTTCTGCCCTTATATGGGCTTTCCTAGCATGGCATTGAATGAGATGCATGATGAAATCAAAGAATTTTTGCTGGGTCAATGATGTGAAGATAACCAGGAAAGGAGCTTCAAGGGATTATCTAAATTGGATTAGCATTTAGGGTTGTCTGTGGGGGTAATCCAGGCTAAATTAGCCTCTGGGCATGCCTGTGGGGGTAATCCAGGTTAAATTAGCCTCTGGGCATGCCTGTGGGGGTAATCCAGGTTAGGTTAGCCTCTGTGCATGCCTGTGGGGATAATCTAGATTGGGTTTTGACCTGGACTAGCAGGTCATTCTTTAGTGACAGGTTCCTGAGAGGAAGGGCCATCAGATCAGAGGTTAAATAAGTTAGAAAAGTGGGGTCAGGAGGTCTTACACAAGCTATGTCTTATGTTAAGCAAGTTTATTAAGAAGTACACAATCTTATACACAGTTTTCAGGGGAAAATAGGACAGTCAGCAGAAAACTATCACACAATGGGATAAAGTCAGCAGGAAGTTAATCCTGCTGTGTTGCACAAAGGGAGCACAAGATGCATGATGGGATCAAAGGATTTTTGTGTCATGTGTTACAGACTAAGAGTTCAGATGCATTGGGACTGGTAACCATGGCCCTTCAAGGGAGGGGGACTATTGAGATCCCCAAACTGGAACTCCTCTGAGATCCTGGCCCAACACCATTACTGGCCTTGCCAAGTGTATACCTGGTTTTAGTCGAGGTGTGATGTGTGATGGTTCACATGTGGAAATCAGAGGACAACTTCCAGTTCTAGTCTTTTTCTTTCCACAGTGTGTGTGTGTCTTGGGTTTGAACTTAGGTTTTTAGGCTTGGCAGCAATTACCTGTACCACTGAATCAGCTCATCAGCCTCCCACCTTACAGAATTTTTTTTAAACTTTAGTGGATGTGTGTGTGCATAGTGTGTGTGTGTGTGTGTGTGTGTGTGTATGTATGTATATATATATATATATATATATATGTCTGTATGCCACATGTGGGTGCCCTTAGAGGTGAGAAGAAGGTGCCAAATATTCTGGAACTGGAGTTATAGGCAGTTGTGAGCTACCTGATGTTGAGGACAAAACTCAGGTTGTCTGGGCAAGTATTAAGGGCTCTTAACTGACAAGTCTTCTCTCCAGATCTCTCCTCTTTTTTTTTTTTTTGTTATTGATTTTGTTGTTTGTTTGATTTCTGGGGCAGGATTTCTCACTGACCTGGGGCTTACTCATTTGGTATTCTGATTGGCCACTAAGCTCCCAGAGGCCCACCTATCTTTATCTCCTACCGTTAGTGTATACTACGATGCCTAGGTTTTCAATGGATTTTGGATGTGGGTCCTTGGGCTTGTACTGATGAGCATGTTACTCACTGAGACCCACAGACCTCCCCCCCACTCCCTAATGCCTTTTGTTTTGTTTGGGTTTTTTGGTTGTTGTTGTTTTGTTTTGTTAATGAAATGATCCTAAGGGCAACTGAAATTTGTAGCTCCATTTCCATAGGGAAAATCTAGGAAGTATCTAGAACAGCAGCTTATCATAAGTAAGGGAGTGCTTCTCCCAAGAGCAGTCTAGCCAGATCTGGCTCTCCACCTCACCCTAGGACCCATCAACCTCTTCTCCAAAGAGCCTGGGTATGCACCACGTGTGCTAAGACAGGATCAGGAAATACAGCCTAACATGCCTTCCTCACACCCAGCATGCACAAGGACTCAGGCAAACCAGATCACTGGCCAGGAAGAGCAGTGGGGCTTCAGCATCCTTCTCTCCTGGGTCTGATGAAGGTCAAGGCTGATAGCTCTGCGCTGGTAGGCCAGGGAGAGCTCAGGTAGCCATGATTGCTGAGGAAGGCCCTCTGCCCAAAGCCATGATGTAAACCTGCCTGCTTTGGGGTAGCCTTGGTTCCTTCTGGCCCTCTCCTTCCCTTTTGTGTTCCACCCTCTGCTCTTCCTGCTTAATTTCTCAAAAGGGAAGAATATAGAGAAACAGATTATAAATTAATGGTGGTGTCAATTCCCATGAGCTCAGGAAAACACAGAATTTAATCTAAGAAAGAGAAAGTGTGTTTACACAGTATCTTTTTCTTCATGTCCCAAAGTCATTTGCAGTCTTAAGCCCAGGAGTTGAGGATGGGGTTGGGGGGGGAGGGGAAGGCAGTGCAGTGAAGGCACTTAGAAATAAAAGAGTCTGCAGCTGAAGAAACAGATCTGTGGGTAAAATGTTTGCCTGGGAAGCGTGAGGACCCTAGAACCCATGTAAAAGTGGAGCGTGGTGTCAAGCACTTGTAATCCCACCAGAAAAGGCAAATAGGCTTCTGGGGTTTTCTGGCTAGCTAGCCTGGCCTACTCGATTAGTTCCAGACCAGGGAGGGACTCAGTCTGAAAAAACAAGGTGGATGATGCCTGAGGAATGATAACCAAGGCTGATCTCTGGCCTCTACATTTGCGTGCGTGCCTATGTGCCTGTGCCTATGTGTCTGCATGTGCAGTGTGTGTGTGTGTGTGTGTGTGTGTGTGTGTTAGGCACCTTTACTCCCTGAGCCATCCTACCTTGTTTTAATTTTTTTGAGACTGGGTCTCTTATTGAATCCGGGTCTCCCAGATTTAGCTAGAGTAGCTGGGCAGCAAGCCTGCAGGATGTTCCTGGCTCTGCCTTCCTAGTTTTATGATTACAGGCACCTGCACCATGCCCAGTTTCCCCAGTTGCTGGGAGTCCGAACTCAGATCTTCATGCTGTGCAGGAGGCACTTTACCACTGAGCCCTCTCCTCAGCTCCTTTTCTTACTCAGCAGGGACTTATAATCACTGTACTGGTTAGTTTTTTTGTCAGTTTGAGAAAACTCAAGTCTCCTGGCAAGAGGAATCTCGATTGAGTAATTTTCTCCATCAGACTGGTCCATGGGCATGGCGTTGTGACATTTTCTTGGTTGATGATTGATGTAAAAGGACCCAGCCCACTGATGTCAGTGCCATCCCTGGGTAGATGTCTTTGGGTTGTATGGAAAAGCAAGCGTGTTCCTCTGTGGATTTCAATTTTTGTTCCTATATCCAGTTTTTGCCCTGACTTCCCTCAGTGATGGACAGTTATCTGGAAGTGTAAGATGAAGCAAACCTTGTTCTTCACAAGTTGTTTCTGGTCAGAGGGATTTTTGTTTTTGTTTTTGTTTTTAATGGCAATAGAAAGCAAACTAGAACTCCAATCCTGTCTAGTTAGGGGAATTGGAGAAAATTTGGCATAATCAAAAAAATGTGCTGGGCCTGCCTGTCACCCCTCCCCCCCCACACACAAGCACACGTGCACGCACACACACACACACACACACACACACACACACACACACACACACACGCCCACTTGCTCCAATGCCACATGGTCTGTTTCTGAGCCCTCTATGACAGTTCTGTGTTTTAGAAATAGGGAGAGCCCAGAGGCTCATGAGTATCTTCCCGAGGAGGTGCTGCATACAGGGGACAGCTGGAGGTGGCAGACCTCTCTGCCTGCCATCTCCAGGTCTCCTCGGGGCTTGTCTGGGTCTTGAGCAGCTCATCCTGGCAGAGCAGGGCTTAAAAGGTCATATCTATGATTAGGGCAGGAGACACACACACTTTGTGGATCCAAATCTCTGCTGGGTCTTGTCATAGAGGGCAGGGAGGGACGATGTTCCTATGTCACCCATTCTTAGCTGTGGCTTATTTCTAATGTGCTGGTGCTTGGATGTGGTGCCTTTGCCAAGTGACTAGATCTTGAGTATTGGGGTCTCCTGAATGAGATTCTGTTGCTGCAGTAGCATACCTAGACAAAAACAACTTTATCTTGGCTTACAGTACTAGAGGAGCAGAGTCCATCACGGTAGGAAAGACATGGTGGCCAGAACAGGGGAGCTGCTAATCTCTTTATATCCAAACTCAGGAGGCAGAGAGAGAACAGCAATGAAGCTAGGCTGACAGGTTGACTTACTTCCTCCATCAAGGCTCCACCTCCTAAGGGTTCCATACCAAACAGCACCAGCAGCTTGGGACCAAGATTTCACAATGACAGGAATGCCCCTATTTACAAACAAAACGAAACAACAACAAAATCCCAAGCCTCCAGGAGTAGTCAGCCAAGGGAGCTGTTAGCAGCCTGATCTCCAATTCACCAGCCTGCAAATGGTAAGAAACAAACACCTCTTTTTCTTACAAAGCTACTTGGTCTATAGTGCTTTATTAGAGCAAACAAGAGTTAAGACACAGGGCCTGGGCTGGCTCCTGCCGTCCTGGTCTTTCTTCCAAGCACCACCTTTCTTGTCTCTTGGCCACCATCAGACAACTGGCCATGTGGGTGACAGGTTGATACTCCAGGTGTGGCCATATGGGTACCTCTGCCCCTCTATTTTTCTCAGATGCAGATCCTCCACACCGAGGCAGGGGGCGCTGGTCCTTCTGATATTACTGTTAACCTCTGTCAATCTATTTTCAATCCCCTACCAGATGCTGCTCAAGTTATGAACATCCGCAGTCAGTTCTGTCTCCATCCTCTTTCTGGGATCCCTGATGCTACAGGAAAAAAACAGGCCAAACTAAACCAAACCTATCCAAACCAGAAAAAAACCCTTACCCGTAACCTGTCTGTGAATCCATAAACAAACTCCCCAGGTGTCTGGATTTCAGGAGAATGGCAAGCACTGTTTTCACCGCCCCGAGGAGGTTTCCAGACTTGAGCAGCAGACTTGATATTGTTTCTGGCTGCCAGACGTCAGAGGGCTCAGGTGGCCCATATTCCCTTACTCTTAATATGGGTACACCTCAACTAGATGTACCCCTCCTGCCCTGTATGCTGGAGGCATATATTCCTTACCCAGAATTCCTTGCCTAACCTTGTTGCTCAGGAATCAGGGACAGCCTGGCAGCAGGCTCACACTATGAAATATACCCCTTGCACATATTGGGGTCTGGTGGACACTTACTAAGATTTCCAGTGTTTGTTTTTGTTTTGTTTCGTTTGTTTTTGTCTAAGAAAAAGGAACTAGACCAGGGACACATGGGTACTGGTAGAAAAAGAGACCATTTGGGACAGCACTTCCAAGAAAGGAAGTGGGCCAGAGATTGGGAAAAGGTTCAAAACTCTCTGAAACCCAGTAGACAGGACTCCCATTCTACCTGAGAGCCTAACCTCATGCTTTCTTTCTGTGTGTGGTACTGGAGCTTGAACTATCTTCAGAGCCCCTGCCATGCTGCTGCCCTTCTGTCCATTTGTCTGCAGCATTATTAATAACTCTTCTAATAAACTTCTTACCCAGAGACACAATCTGCTTCAGTGTAGCATTCCAACCTCAGGCCTTTCATTCTGAGTGTACGCTGGTTACCCCCATCCTAGCTCCTATTCGATGATATGCAGCCCCTTCCCTGCACGGTCTGCATTGTATGAGTTGGGAGCATACAGGGTAGGGATGCTGTCTCTGCTCTACAATGCTGCTATACTGGCCTGGCAAGACTGAGGATATACTAAGGAGATACTGTGTCCCCCTTTGGCAATGAGACTATGGACCCCCCAATTGAAATGCCCTAAGAATTTCATGTTAGGAAAAGAAAAGAGGTAATGCCTCAGCCAGCTAGAGGGTAAACTTTTCCCCTGGAAAGTGATTTGTAATTTGTTAGCTCACCTTGTAGGAGGACGGAACCAAGATGCAGGTGAGTCAGTGGTGGGCTAGACCACAGCTTGACTGGGAAGGCCTAGCTCTCTTGGTCTCCCTTTCAACATGGCCACACTGCACAGATCTCCTTTCCCTTCTTTTCACAATTAATTTGGCCCTTCAAATTGGTTTATTGAGAATGGGTAGCTGAACTTGGCTTGTTGGGACTGCCAGAGGTATGGGCTGTGGACTCTAGAGCACGTCACAACTGGACTGCACTTATCCAAGCTGTGGCTCCCCTGGCTGGGGGTTGATGCAGCCTGTCACTTGGGGGCTGCTGGGGTTAGCTTCAGCGTGTTGTTAGAGGGACATATTGGGGTCTGGGGCACACCTGCTGGGATTTCCAGGTGCTTGGTTTTTGTTGTTGGTTTGTTTTTGTTTTTGTCTAGGAAAAAGGAGCTGGACCAGGGACCCATGGATACTAGTAGAAACAGGGACCATTTGTTAAGAAAGACAGGCTTTCCAAGAAAGGAAGAAGTGGGACAGAGCTTGGGAAAAGGTCAAATGATGGATGCTCTACAAAAGGATGACACTGTTATAGCCAGTATGGTGGCTTTCTAGTCATTCACATAGCCAGAACCCCGCCCTCCCCATGATCTATCTTGTGGTGCCCTGGGTCAGATGATTGTTTCTGTTTTCCTCTCTGCCATTGGTTTCTTTTTCATGCTAATTTTGACCTCACTTGTACCCTCCTCTTCTATCACGTGGCATCTCCGTGAGAGTGGGGGATGTTTCAGATTGGAGGTGGGAGACAGAGGGCATGAGTGAGGGTGTGGGAGCTAGGGTGGGAAATGAAGGGTGGGGGTACGGTTCCAGGGAGTGGGAAGTGGGGTGTGGGGTGGAAGCTGGGCTGGTTTTGTCTTCCTTACTCCCAGCCTGTGGCTGTTTTAATAGAAGCAGGTGGCAGTGGGAGCGAAGCCACTCAGTTTCACTTCCCTGTTTGACTTCCTTGTAGTCTTAAGCCTTGGAGATTTAAGTCAAAAGGATGGAGAGCCCTCTTTCTCCATGGCAGAGTGTCAAGTCATCTAAGAAATAGTGAAAATATTCACTGTCATGGTGTTCATAGATAAAGTAGATTCACTTATCTGACACATTGGCCAAGCTCCTGGAATAGGCTAGACCTCTGCTAGCCACCCAGAAAACAAATACCACAGGGAAGACTCTTCCCTATCTCACTCCCAGTAAAGCCTTGATCCTGGCACCCATGACGAACTAGGATCAACCACCTGTCCTCAATAAGTCACTTAACGAAACGAAAATGGTGAAAAGCTAAGCAAAGAGATTTATTTACTGTGGTCACATTAGGAAGAGGAACAAAGGTAGGGACCCAGTGGCCGCACCCAAAGCCCATCTTCCAGGTGATGAGCTGAAGTTTAGATCTGAATAGAAGAGTGTGCATAGCCAAGCACTCCTGGTCCAGCTGTGGCTCTGCCCCTCACCATTGTGTCGGCCTCAGTGGGATCTTACCCAGGGAAGGAAGTTCTTCCTGTAGCTGGTCACCAGGCTTTCCCTCCAACAGAATGACATTCAAGGGGAAATCTTAGTTCTTTGGGGATCATTCTCACAAGAATCTGGTGGTCAGAGACTGGGCCACAGATATCTCCAAATGTCTCCTGACTGAGCAACAGGCTTGGAAAGGCCCAGGAAAAGCAGAAGGCAAAGCAGAGCTTCCTGTGAAGCAGTCCCTCACCCCAGGGTGTTGGTTGAGCACCAGCACCAGAATCCTAAAACAGGATCCAAGGGAGATTTTAGCACCTGCTCTTCATCCCTGCTGGTTTAGCATTCTTAGCTGGGGGGAACCTTGAAACACCAGACAGGGCTTCTCCTTATAAGATGCCTGCCTGACACCTCCAAAGCAGGCTGGGGGTTCCCTACTCACAATAATCCCTCTCTCTCAGTCTAAGTCCCTCCTTCCCTTCTTTTCTCAATGTTATGCTCACTCCCTCCCTCTTTCTCTTTTCCATCCTTTCCCTCCCTCTTCCCATCCTTCTCCCTTCATTCTTCCTTCCCTCTCCTAATTCCTCCTTTTCTTTATTCCCTACCTTCCTCCCTTCTTCTCTCCCTCCCTAACTCCCTTTCCCTCTCTTCTCTCTTTCTCCCCTTTCTCTTCTCCCCTATCCTGCCTCCTTTCCTTTTTTCTCAGTCTCTACTCTTCCCTCCCTGTTTCTTCCTTTTCCCACCTCCCTTCTCCCCCTGCTTCCCTCTCCCTATTCCCCTCCATGTTCTCTCACCTCTCAGTTCTCCCCTCCCCTTCCCTCCCTCACCTTTCCCTTTCCCTCTCTTTCTTCCCCTCCCTCCCTTGAAGCTCCTTTCTCCCCATCCTCACCTCCAGGATCCTTTCTTTTCCCTCCCCATTCCCCCCTCCCTCTCTCTCTCTTCTCCTTCTCTCTGTATAGCCTCCCCACTCCCCTCTTTAATTCTCTTACCTGCCCTCCTTTTTGCCTCTGTTCTTCCTTCTTTCCCATTTCCTGTGTCTCTGCCTTTGTGCATGTCCGTTCTTCCAGCACGCACTTAGGTGTGTTCTGCACCTTTATCTGTGAGGGAGTAAGGCAGGGAAGTTGTCTTGTTAGAGGAGATTTGGCTCCAAATCAGCCAGTGTTTCTGCTACAAGGCTCAGTTCACAGAAGAGGCTAGCTCAGCTAATACCCTCCCCAGCTCTGAGTCCCTTGGTCACCTGCCAGGAAAAGCAAGGGCTCTGGGAAGGCTGGGGCTTAAGGCTGTGGGTTGGGATGGTGGTCAGGTCTTCATGTCAACTCCCAGGTGGGCTGGAGCCTCAGGTCTCACACCTGCTTTAGCAGCCCACAGGACCCAGAGGCGGTTGGTACACAATGGGTGCCTAAATGTCCGTGCTAGTTTTGTGTGGCATATCCCTTTGGCAGTTGGGTGAAATCTTCAGAGTCCCTGATAAAATAATGAGTTTAAATTCATCAAGTGAAACCATAGGTTTCTAAAAAAATACAAGTATATGAAAATGCTGTTATACAGATATTTCAAAGGCAAACGGATTTCAGGGGTGTGTGTTTCTTTTTTTATACCCCGGACAAACTCCAGCCTGGCTCAGCTCTCATATCATAATTTCATAAATCCAAATAGTGGCAGTGGTAACTGAACAGGCAGAGCTCCACATGGAGACTTCCAGCAGCCCGAGGTGGGAACTGTAGGGACTCCAACTCAAATGAAACTGGATCATCTGCTTCGATGTAGAAGAGAATTTCAGGATGAGCTAAAAGAAGACTTGGAGTTTATTAAAAGATATTCCAGCATGGATTTTAGCTTGAGGGTTAAGAGAAAGAAGCATGCTTGGAACGAATGGAAGGCACACCCCAGAGCATGGGTGTGGGCTTCTCAAAGGAGAGCCACAGTTCAATCTTCACAATAACCTCACAGGATCTGATTGGTTTGAAGCTCAAAAGGTTGCCGAAGAGCCTGGATGAGATGTCAGGGTGGTACCTGATCTGTACCTGGCACTCTTACAATGGATAGGAATTTTAGATCACAAGGTTGTAGGAAAGTAAGACATCTGCACTCTAAATAGTTAAGTCTTATTTGAGATTCCCCCAAAATGTCAGAGAGAGCAATGAGACCCTCGAGGTTGTGTACATCCAAGCCTTAAGCCTGGTTTGTTACCATTTTAATTTAAAATATCTACATATAAAAGGAACATCTGTATCAGCATGGGGAAAGGACTAATCTAAGTGTCTTATAAAGAAACACATGAAGTAACCCAGTAAAGTGATTTTTAATTGCAAGAAGGGCCTGACAGAGCCCAAACTGGGCTAGTGAACACACAAGGCTCAAGATGGCTTCTTTTATCCCTAATTCGGTTGGTGACTGTCTCTTTTCTTTGGTGGAGGTTGCACCTCACAATCTGGTTCAACTGGCTGGTGAGTGGAAGGGGAAGTGTAGAAAAAATTAATTATATAACTTTGGGTGCCATTTGTAGAAATTAAGTAATTAAATTATTTACCAGTATTTATACTAAAGTTAATGGTCCTAGCCTGCCTTAACTGACAGCCTGACGCGTCCTGAGGAAAAAGCCCTGGATCAAGGGTGACTTTCACCACCTGCAACCTTAAATTCTACTAACTAATATCTTAATTAATAACTATAAATTATTATATTAGGTTAGTGGGGCAGCCGGTGGCCTGGCATGAGATCAGCAGGCCTGACTTGCCTTAGAAGCCTGTATGCCTGGAAGGAGATGACCTGGCCATGCGGTCTGGAGGTAAAGGTGGTGGGTAGCTGCCAGAGGATTGCTTGGATTGGCAGCCTATTGGCCACTGTGGTCCTTTCCCCATTAATTAAATACACCAAGACCTTTTAATGTTTCAATGCTTAGCCCTTAGCTGGGCAGACTCTCAACTAGCTAATCTAAATTAACCTGGACCATTTAATCTCAAACTGCCATGTGGCCTGTTGTTACCTTCCAGAGCTCTCAAACACTTCTTGTCTGCTTCCACATCTTCTGACAGAGTCCTTTTCTTTCTTCCCTTATTGTCATTGCAGGAAACTTAGCATTCCATCTGTAAATTCTTTCCTTTGCTAAGGCTATCCTAGTCCGATCTTTCTCAAAAACAATACACAGAACCACAATTGTCAGTATAAAAACCATTTGCATGCTAAGAGAAACAAACTCAATTGGAATCCAAACATATTGAGACATTGTGAATTCCTCCATTTTTAATCTAGGTAGTTAATTCCACTCCCACCCTAGAGGACTGCCGGTTTTAGTTTGTAGGGAGAGCCAAGGCCTTAGCTCTCCACCTTTTCTGCAAAGCAGCAGCTTTTGTTAAGGGAGCCGCACCTTTGAAATGTATTCGGGTTTGGTTTCCCTCTCTTTGGTTAGGAAATTGCCTTTTACCCAGGCCTTCTCAGGCTGTAAGCATGGATTCTAATTGCCCCACGTTAGGCACCATTTGTAGAAAAATGGCTAATTAAATTATTTACTAGTTTTTATATTATATTTAATTGGTTGGTGGGTTAAGGATTAACCCGCCATTACAAATGAGCACACAGAGATCTGATGGATTTTACCAAGCCTTGGCCTGGATTGTGCAGTCTTAGTCCATCTAAGCTAGCTCTTAATTCTATTCCCCAAATGTGACCCCATATATTATACATACTTCCCTTTGGACTGCTATTCTCCACACTATGCCAATGTTCCAGGCTATGTGGAATGATCTTCTTTTCTCTAACCCATTGTAGGTGTCCTCCTTCCTGCTCCAGCTGCTTGTCCTGGAGGCTTCTCCCACCATGAACCTCTTTGCTTCAGAAGCCCGCATTTTAGTCCCACCTACCTTTGGCTTTGAACAATCTCCAGGCCTCAGCATTTATTCAACCAGTCAGAGACCATGCAAGAAACAGACAGCAAGCAGAATCAATTAGTTAACATTTAGAATGCTTAACATCACCCTATCAGGGAAGAACGTGCTAGAACTCAGGGATGTCTTGGCATTGGATAAACAGGCATACTACCCCTATTCAGGAAATATCCGGCCCTATCTGTCAGGCTACCTACCGGAAGAAAACAATCTCACAGGAGCTATTGATAGTGCTGGGGTCCCTGCTTCTTAGATGGGAGGGACTCCTTTGCCTTCTACTCCCCAACATTTTTCTGTCTTTCCTCAGCAGGGTGTCAGAGACATCAGCATGTGACCTTGCATAAGTGTGTGAGAAAGAGCCTTATCCTACATCCTCAGCGTGGAGCCCCAGGTCCCTTCTTGGTGGCCTGGTGACATCCCAGCAGTTGCTTTTCTCCTGCTCTGGCAGCCAGACACTCCTCAGATTATACTGGCATTTGGTGCTTGGGATTTGGCTACATATTTGAATTTTTCCTCTTCATTTGCACAGAAAGCTGAGCAGCTTCTATGGCCTGATTGCACCATTAATCATCGTGTGACTGCTCCTGCGGGCCCAGGAAATGCTGTCTATCTTCCTTCCTTTCTCTCTGTAGTTTTCTTTGTTGCTTTTGCTCTATGATTTTCCAATGAGGATTGGACAGAGCTTCTCCCCTCCCCCTCCTTCCCTTCTCTCTTTTTCAGTTTCCCCCTCTCCCTTTCTCATAACCCTAGGAATAGGACTTCCCTGTCCCCATTCTCCTGAATGAGCCAGCAAGGGGTTGGGGTGATTTGCATCTCTCCTAGTAAGCCCAAGAGGTGTGGCTGGCAAGTACACTCTCCACAAGCAAACACACACACACACACACACACACACACACACACACACACACATACACACACACTCACACACACATACACACACAAACACACACACATACACACACATACACACACATACACACATACACACACATACACACACACATACACACATACAAACACACACATACACACACATACACACGTACACACATACACACACACATAAAAACACACACACATACACACACACAACCCTTTGTTCCTAAGAAGAGGTTTGCTTACAGTCAAAGGGCTAATTGATCAGGAAAAGACACAAGCAACCATCAGAGAAAAATCACAGGATGGACATAAATGGTTTTATAGAGGTCAGAATTGCATGGTCTGTTCCTTTCTTTACCTTTCCTTTAACAGAGAAAATACCGGCAAGGAGGAGAATGAAGGCCCCTTTCCAAAGGTTTTTGTAGCTTGACTCTCAGGGGACCTCTTCACGATGTTGTCTGTTGGCCAAGTGCTGGCCTCTGCAGCCAGCTGATGCTCATGGGTAGGTTGTATAGTGCACACATTTTTGGCCAGAGCAGGCATCTGCTTATCCTCATCTCTGGATAACTCAGGACTCTCACCTCCTTGTTCTTTAGTGGAGAACATCTTCTCCTGTCCATGGAAGGTCCTCTTGTCCGCTCAGGATGCTCACACACCACTGGAGTATGAGTGAGCACAGGCAGCCCCTTTCCCACTCTCTCTTGTGCCTTAGTTCCAGCCTCACACCCAGAACCTTCTGTCCAAGGAAAACTGCTGGGAGAAGGCCTCTCTTCTTGTTGGGGCAAACCTTTCTCTTCCCAGTTCTACAGGACTTGTCCCAAGACCCCAGAAGAAACATTCACATACTCCAAGGTCCCCTCTCTCATTCAATCACAGGCCTGAACAGGAGCAAAGCGCAGGGCTTACTGAGCCCATTTGGGGTAAAATGTTAAGGCTCTCTCTCTCTCTCTTTCTGTCTCTCTCATACACACACACACACACACACACACACACACACACACACACACACAAACTCACATTTGTGCCTTTCACAGGGGTCACTGATGGGAGTGCTTCCTCTTTAAGCACCCAGCCCACATTCCTGGGACCTAGGACATAGCTTCTGTGTGTGCTGTGGCAGCAGTCACCAGGAACCCATCCTCATAGTTCTGGAACTAGAATGACTGAGCGGGGGCTTTACCCAGAACATGGCTGAGAATGCCATTCTCTTTTCAAAATGTAGAAAATACACCTAGCATCTAGATACAGATGTAAGTCTACATCTGTAGGTCTAATTTATTACTATTACTGCCATTATTGTCATGCAGGATATGAACCTATGGCCTCACATGTGCTAAGCAAATGTTCTACTCTAGAGTCACATCCCAGTTTCTTGGTAACAATTAACTAATTAATACAAAGTGCTGCCATGTTGCCTAGGCTGGTGTGGAACTCTGAGGATGCAATTGTTCTCCTCCTCCTTCCCCTTTCCCTCCTCCCAAATCAGACTCCTGAGTAGCTCATTCTCCTGGTACTTGCTATTGTGGCTTTTTCTGCTCTGTTCTTCTCTACTTCCCACTCATATCCTTATCCCCTGATGCACGAATACAGCCAGCTCTTACCTCAAAGGAGATGAGAGATAGTTTATTATGAAGCCAAATTTGAGTGACAGAAGCCCGAGAGCACAGATTTGAGTTACGCAAATTCCATGTTCCAATGTGGTACAGTTTCATGAAGTTTTTATAGTAATAGAACAAAGACTCTTCTCAGATACACCAGTGGAAATACCAGGTTACGGGAAAGCAGCTCTCTTATAAGCCTTTTGGTTGGCGGAAGCCCGTGTCTGTTAATGCATTTCAAAAGACTTCACTTCTTATTCACAAGAATGTTAATTCAAATGCAGAGATGGACAGAAAGTAGCTCTTAAGGGGGCTAGTGACAACCCAAGGTAAACTGCAATTGGGCTTAGGACTTGCAACATCTCAACCTCTCCACAATCATTATGTTCTAAGCAGTCGTCAGCCTGGCAGCAGGTTTAGTGAAGGTGCTGTTCTTTTTAGAGCTCTCATTCTCCTCACTTTCTCTCCCCTTTTTTGGGGTGCTTGGGTTCAAAACCTGCATATTGTACGTATGTATTAGGTAAGCATTTGAACACATCTCTGTTAACTGTCAACTTTATGAATGGCCCATTTGCTTTTCAGTCTGAGACTTCATCCTGTTAGGGACTCCGCAGGCTTGGGACAAAAGCAGGGAAGGATACATGCATTCTAGACAGCATCTTTGTGTGTCCCATGTTCTTTGGTAATCAAGAGCTGGAGCCCAGCCTAGCTCTGAGGGGTATCCTCTAGATTCTTTCTGCAGGAGGATAGGCAAAAATTTTGAATAGGGCTATTTCTCTTCGGGGTGTTTGGTATTGTCATTGGCAAACATCTGTGCCCTGGAATGGTCATTACTGGCACTTGGGTTGAAGGACTTGAATCCAAGTTCTGAGCCATGCATAGAAACGGTCAAGCCATCAGTCTCCCACTGTCCATGTTGGGATTTGAGCCACATCTGTGTCTTAATTGTGTGAAGAGAGGAAAATGACGGAGCATGTGGATGAAGTGATATGTCATTGCCCTAGAGGTGCTAATGAGCTTTCCATAGTTCTAACAAAACACCTAGGCAGGTGTTCCTGGGTACTATAAGAAAGCAAAGTGAGCAAGCCGGGGAGAGTGAGCCAGTAAAAAGCGTGGCCTCTGCTTCAGTTCCTGACTCCAGGCTCCTGCTCTGCTTGAGTTTCTGTCTTGGCTTCCCTCAGTGATGGGCTATGATACGAATAAGCCAAATAAACCCTTTCCTCCCCAAGTTGCATCAGGTCATGGTCTTTATCGCAGCAATAGAAAGCAAAGGAAAACAAAGGCTGAGTTCCATGTTCCTGTTTCCTGCCCCACTGAAGCCATCTGCAGGACTTGGGGACTAGACTGGCATCCTTCCCAGTTCTGCCATTCTGAACATCTGTTTGGTTGTAACTGCTGTGCAGGTGTTAGAATATCTGCATATATTGGGAAAATGGGCCTCAAAACAAGCAACTTATCTCTGAGTGTTAAATGTCAGCTGCTGCCATTATGCCTCCCTCCCCCTGGCATCTGATAATTCTCCCTTCTTCTCAGAACCTACTCCCTTCCGGTTTTTCCAATGACTTCATTTGCAGCTTCAGCTTTGCATCCTGGGGACCTATTTGCTCTTTAAGTATGATGATTTGCTTGGATGGGGTTGGTTGCTGCTCATCTGCCCTGCAACAGTCCTCTAATGCATATTATCCTGGTCCTGGGTCTATAAGTGAGGAGGGAGCCCCTTTCTCTGGTAGCTGCTGGCCATAAAGTTCCCTGCCCTGCCCTGGTTGTGCTGTAACAGAACTAAGGAGAATATAACACCACTACTACACTCCCATTATGTAGAGCCCTTGCTTTGGTAATGTCTGGATGGCTGTGACAAATGTCTTCTGGGTAATTTTGGTTACTAAAAACCTTACTGGCTCAGCTAGAAATACACAAAGCAGAGGCGTTTATCTAGTGTCTTGAGATGCTCATGTCCCTGTGATGCCTGGGATAAACCCAAGACACAGTGAGGAGGAACTGACCTCAGCATAGAGCAGAGGGAGCCTCTCCCATAAGCAGCATGCACAGCTGCTATGAAACACACACATCACTAGCTGACAGAAAAGCCTGGAATTTTCAAGAGAAAATGGGAAATAGACATGAAAGAAGAGATACTTAGAGAAAAGCTTCCATTTGGTGCCCCAGCTTGGTTTAAATTTTAATTTGACATGCAAATATTTAAAAAGGAGAATATTTGATATCCTTATTTTGTGTGTATAATAAACAACAATTCCTAAGCAATGTACCTAAATATCATAAATGAACAGTTTACTTTGATTGGGACTTGAAAACACCTAAAAATAAATGATGAAATTGTTAATTTAAAATTAATGAGAATTTAAAAGCTGTATCAAAATGCTAACGATAGGAAATCTTGGGGGGGGGGGGTTGTGATAGAACTGAAGATGAATTCTAGGAAATGTCACTTTTCTACCTTTTGCTTTGATTTAAAGACATTCTGTCTGCGATGTTGTGTTAGTTGCTTTACTATTGCTGTGATAAAATGCCATGACCAAAAGCAACATAAGGAAGAGTTTGTTTTGTTTAGGGTTCCAGAGATAGTCATGGGTGGGAGCAGGAATCTGGGTAATCACATTTTCATTTGCACACAGAAAGCAGAGAGAAAACAGGAAGGGGGGCAAGGCCACAAACTGTCAAAACTCCCCCAAGGATGTACTTCATCCAGCTAGCTTCAACTTCCTCATGCAGCACCAATTGGAGAGCAAATCTTCATATATAAGAGTCCATCAGGGACATTTCTCAATCAAACTACAACAGGTTTTGTGATGCAAAACACAACTCTCCTCTCAAAAGAATAACAGAATTTAGTGTGGAGCCAAACATGAGTGAGGCGTACTTTTAAAATATTTATTTATTGCTTTATTAATATCTCTATTCATCTTCCAACCCACTGACCCGAGGTACGGGAGAAAAAGGGTCAGTAGAGACAGTGCAGACCTCTTTAGAAGTAGGTCCTCGGAGAGATTCATCAGGATTCCAGCAGTCCAGCTAAGCACCATACACAGGAACAGTTACAAACAGCAATGGGAACATAGCAATCATCAGCAGCAGCAGTGGCTATTCAGCTCCAGTATGGGCAGAAGTGGTGATCCGCAGCAAGTCTCAGCAGCAGCAAGTCTCAGCAAAGCATTTGAAACAAAGCAGTGATGAGAAGCGACGCCTAGCAAAAACCCTCTGTGTTTCTGAGGTTTCTATTTATACTCCCTCAAAATCTGCACAAGGATGTTTTCCAACTGGTCAACATCATACCCTCTGCACGAGGTACTTCCCATTAAACAAAATCACACGCTCTCCAAGGAGTCTGTCCGTCAAAGGGTGTTTCCAGAAAAAACCATGTTCCTTGCACATGACAGTTTCTGGCTGGCAAAATATCACTTGCTCTTCCCTTAGGATGTTTTTTCATGCCCCTCTCATGAATCTGTTTTTCAGTGGTGGACAAAGCACCCCCATATCCCATACTTGAGAGCAAAATAAAAAAAAACATGTTCATTCAGCTCAAGCATGTTTTTTAAAAAAATCAAAACCACAGCTGGGCATGGTGGCGCACACCTTTAATCCCAGCACTCGGGAAGCAGAGGCAAGTGGATCTCTGTGAGTTCAAGTCCAGGACAGCTAGAGATACACAAAGAGACCCTGTCTCAAAAAACAAAACAAACAAACAAACACCTTCCACCACAGATGACAGTTGAGGAACTCAGATTCACAACTTATCCTAAATGCCATGTTCCAGTTCAGTTACAGGTTCATGATTTTTTTATTGTTGTTGGTTTGTTTTATAATTAAAAAAAGAAGTCCTAAATTAAGGCATTTTTCAATAGATTGCTAGAAATATCAAGTAGTTTGTTACAGCAAAGTGGAACAATATCTGCCGTATTTTTCATATGCTCTCTAATGCCATTCTTGACATTTGGATTGATAGAAGATAGTAAGTAGTATTTACATTCCAGAAGGTTTTCCTTAATAGTCACAAGAATGTTCATCAAACACAGTGATGAATAGTGAGTTACTATTGAGGGTATCTGGTGGTTTGAGTGAGAATGCCCCCATAGGCTCATATATTTGAATGCTTAGTCTTCAGTTGGAGGAAGTGTTTGGGAAGGATCAGAGGTATGTCCTTGTTGGAGAGGGTGTATCACTGCAGGTGGACCTTGAGACTTCAAAAGCCCATGCCATTCCCTGTTAGTTTCTATCCTTCCTCATGGTTGTTGTCTCAGCCTATAAGGTCTCAGCTACTGCTCCAAAGCCATGACCGTCTTTCTGCTGCCATGCTTTGGCCATGATGATCATGGACTCTAACCCTCTGGAACCATGAGCCCCCAACAAACTCTTTCTTTTGTAATTTGACTTGATCATGGTAGCTCTTCCCAGCAATAGAAAAGTAACTAAGACAGGGAGACAGAGTCAGGCCAAGATAATTTGACTCTAGATCTGCAAAATCTAACTCTATTTTCAAATTGATCAATTCACTTTGTAGAATATTTAACACAGGTGTGGCTTTTCCCCCCGGAAACTTCAGTCCATAGTGAAAATGGTTTCATGGAGTTTTTATATTCACAGAGAAAACAAAATCATACATCAAGGCCTTTTTCTTTTCTCTTTTTCAAACACATTGGTTGGGGATATAAGGTAGATCTTTACAGCAATGCCGGGAAATCTTTGCTGTTAGTTTCAGGTACTATCTAAAGACATTCTGAGCTCTTGGGTTGGTGGTTAGTATGTTAGTGTATTCAAAAGACTTTGTATAGTAGACACACACAGGATGTTAAATCAGAGTCAGACTGAATGAATGGCTATTAAGTGGACCAAAGGTAGCGCAAGATAATTTGGCTCCATAACTGTATCATTCCTACACACAATCAGTAAGCTTTAACCTGCCAAGCAGCTCTGTAGAGCCTATAACCTGTGTGTGTGTGTGTTCTTAGAAGTTCAGTTTATGTTTAACTTTCAAAATAAACCAAGAAGTGATGTCTCATTCTATCTGTTCACTCTAAGCCTTTGAGGGTAGCCTTTTTGGTTTGTAGCTATCGGTTGCTTTCAAGCTGGTTGCTTTACTTTGGGACAAGAAAATTATATCCTGTGATGCAGAGACTGTTGGGCAAGAAAGGAGACTTGCTCACCCACCACTGGATGGACCAGATTCAGAAGGTGTAATTATTCGGTTTAAAGGACTCCTGGACCCGTGTCCTGAAAACTCAGGGACTCTCACCTCTAGAGTAACACAGGATTGTCAGGAGCCAGAGCAGCAAAGAGTGATTTCCACGGATCGGTATCTGGGCTCCTTTCTAGCATCAAAAGGAGGCTGGAACTACCCAAGAAAATAGGGGTCCTTTCCTGAAGGCATGACCAACCTTGCTTTCTGCATCTTTCCTCTTCCTTACTCCCTAACAAACTCATGGCCCCTCATTAAGCTGTTTCTATCTTTCATGGTCTAATTGGTGAACAAAAGACAGAACTCCATGAGGCTGAGAGCCCTTTCATTTCTTGACATCATGTCATGCATATGAACTTGTTTCATGGGCTATGATTAGTTCACTGGACAGTAAGCCCAGGAGTCTATTCTGTTGTAAGTTTATTGTGTTGTAAGTCTAAGTTAAGTCAGAGGTCTATTATGTTGACTCTAAGCCTCCCTTTAATTGGTCTCACTTTGCACATCTGTTCCTCTCTACCTTTCCCCTTCTTTCCCTCTTCTCCCTGCCTCTCCCCCCTTTCTTCTATTCTCTTCCTGTTCCTTTCCCCTTCCATAAATTTCTACTAAGAAGTTCTGTCTATTTTCTGCCTTGGCTGAGATTCAAGAAAGGCAGAAATAAAACATAAGGTCTCATCACCTATTGGTGACCTAGAGTGACCTGTGAGGACTAGAAGGGTCTAAGGGGACAGAGAGTATTGGGGTATAACAGAATATTTTTATTTATAAACACTTATGTTTATTAATACTAAACAAACACCTATAAAATACCTAAATCTTATAACCTAAAACTTATAATCTAAAATCTATAATCTATCTAAGAACACTCCAATACCCATCTAAAAACACTTAGCTAACACTATTTTAACTTTCTTAAAAGGATATTAATATTCTTAGTGTAGGTCCATGTAAGATGACTTGGTTTTGCAGTCTTGACAGTCCTTTTCAAAGCTTAGTGTTCATTGGGCCTTACTTTGCCAGTTCTCAAGGCCAATTTATTGTGACTGGCTTATAAATTCAGTCTGTTCCAATCACCAAACTGAGGGTAGCTTTTTCCACAGCTAAAACTTTCCTCCATGGTCTCCTTGGCCTGGGCAAACCTTACGGCCGAAGCCTCTCCGTGTGGCTTCCTAATTTTGCTCGCCTCACTCACTTTTTTGGTGCTCTGGGGCCCCAAGACAGATGCCTTCAAGGAACTCTCTCTCAGCAGGTTTTATGCCATGCCTTTGCCTTGGGCTATCGAAGTCTAAATTCTGTAAAAAGGCGTACTTTGCTATGCACTTCTCCAGTGTGACTTCTCTCAGTCAGTGAAGGCAGGAAGAAGAGAGTGACCTCATGGAGTTCTCTGGCTTACATATTGCATTATCTTGCAATCCTTGGCAGCCTCAAGTGTTTACAAGATTTCTCATGATGTTCAGCAGTCCCATTGCTTCCAATGGCAACTGATGTCATCTGTGCAGCTTGCATGGCTTCTTAGCCACCCCTCTTCAACAGGGCATATCGACTGGTCACAATTGGGCTTTGTCCATTTCAACAAAGCAAAGGGATGCCAAGCTTTCCTTATGTGCTGCCTGATGCTAATCTGAACTGTCACTAATAGGCCTAACTTCTACCACAATGGTGGATTGAGTAATATACTGTGGGGAGTTTCCATCAAGGAGGGTATAGGATTTGGTCAGTGGTGATGTTATTGGCAGATGTTGAAGTCTGGAGGGCACTTGGTTTATTTTGGGTTGTCCTGGTGCCCATGGGGGCCAGAAAAGGGCATCATATCCCTGGAAATGGAATTACAAGCAGTTCTAAGTTATCAAATGTAGGTGTTGGGGAAAGAACCATGAACCCATGAACCCATGAACCCAGGTCCTCTGCAAAATCAGGAACTACTTTTAACCACCGGGACATTTCTCCATATACCCCCTCTTTTTCTTTTTGTACATAGATGCTGGGGATCTGAACTTAGGTCCTTATACTTGAACAACCAGTGTTCTTAACCCATTGTGCCATTTTTCTAGGCACAAGGTATAGCCCAGGCTGCTCTCAAACTCATGACCCTCTTGGCTTCTGCCTCTTCAGCATTTCCTCCTCGGTGTGCAACTACAACACCTGAAATTTGCTGAGATTTGTTTTACAGTGAAGGATATGGTCTGTCTTGCTCTTTGCTTTGAGTATGTGTGAAAACACATGCATTTTGCTGCTGTTGTCAGTAAGCTCTGGATGTTTTGACTGATGATCTCTTTGAGTTCTGTCTGTCACTCTTTTCTGTCTATCAGTTGTCCAGACATAGATGTCAAATTCTTGAACCATACTTAAGGATTCGTGTGCATTGTCTTTAAATTCTATCAGTTTTTAGTCTTAAATTTTGCAGCTCTATTCTTTGATGTAGACACATTGAGAATTGTTATATATTCTTTGTGGACTGAATGTTTCACTGTGTGACAAGCCTCTCTGTGTCTGGTAGGTTTTGCTTTGATATTTATTTAATCTGATTAGCATAGCCATTTATGCTTTGTTTTGATTAATATTTAAATTGTTTACCCTTTATCATTTTAACATCCACTTCCTCAAACCACTATAATTGGAGTGAATTACTTTTAAATAGTATGTATATCTTCTTTTAATCACTTATCTTTTAATTGTTGAGTTTATAACCAGAGAAAGGAAAAATAGAAGCAGGAAACAAAAATATAAATGTCTGCCTTAAATCCATAGATACCAATAATTATATACATTTACATTTTTGTTTTCTGTCTCTTTTTCCTTTCTCTGTTTTTTTTAATGTATGTGTGCATGTGCATATGTGTGTGTTCAGGTACACATGAACACACATGTGTGTGGAGATAAAAGATTGTGTGTTATCCTTAGGAATACTGTCTATTTCATTTGGGATAGGCACTCTTCATAGCCTGAAGTTCACCAGCCGGCCGGATTGACAGGATAGTGAACACTAAGGATCTGGTTGTCTCTGCCTACCCAGTGCTAGGGTTACATGTATGTGCCACCATTTCTGGCATTTTTACATGAGTTCTGGGAATAGGACTTAGGACTTGATACTTGTGAATCAAACAGTTTAACAACTCAGTATCTCTCCAGGCCTCTGTGGTTCCTTATGGGTTATTGATTTATCAATAGTCATCTTAGTGGATATCTGTAGGTAGTTTTAATAGTGGGTATTCCTTCATAGTATATTATGTACATATAATATAACACAGCCTACTATTGTCTAGACTTTACCAGCTTGAGTAAAATGTAGACAACTTCTTCAACTAGATTTTTTTAAAAATCTTCTTCAGCACTTGAAAAATGTCCTGGTATTTCCTCTGTGGTTTTGTTGAGAAATGAGTGCCATTTGGATCATGCTCCCTGCCTAGGTTGGCAGAATTATGTTTGCTACTCTCAGGACTTTTCCTTTGTCTTCACTTTTCAGAAATTTGACAAAGACATGTATGGGAACAGACTGCATGGTTTTATCCTGTTTAAAGTTTTCTCAAATTCTTGAATCTTATTTTGAGCAGATTTGGAAAATTTCAACCAATAAAGACTTAAATAGTCTTTTCTCTCCTCTCCCCTCCCCTCCCCTCCCCTCCCCTCCCCTCCTCTCCTCTCCTCTTCTTCCTTGCTTTTTTATTTCTCCCTCCACCACCTCTTCTCCACTGCCTCCTCCTCTTCCTCCTGCTGTGTTTGAATGTTTTGTGTATGTACATACACCTGTGTGTAGTTGTGCTCACCTGTGCATGCACATACATACAAATGTCAGAGGTCAACCCATTTCTCCACCCATTTTTTTTTTTTTGAGACAGGGACTCTCATTGGACCCTACCCTTGCCATTTTAGCTAGATTGGTTGTTCAGTCAGCCCCCATAATCTGGCTGTCCCTGCTGCCCACAATGCTGGCATCATAGACACATGCCACTGCACCCTGCTTGTACCCATTGACCATTAAGGCTGGTAGAGTGTTCTATGCATGGAGCCTGGTAGTTGGAGTTCCTCAGGGGTGGGGCCTGGGTACTCAAACCTTAAGGGGCTTACAATAATAACAATAAAACGATAATTAACAACAATAATTCACTGAATTATCTTCACAATGACTACTTTAAAATCTTTTAAAATATATATATATTGGATATATATATCTCAAATGATACACAATATATATACATACAAATATAGTATGTATGTGTGTTGTATGCATGCACATGTATGCCACAGTGAAGCCAGAGAAAAACGTGTGGGAGTTGACTCTCTCTCTATCCATCATGTGAATCCTAGAGGTTGAACTTAGGTTGGGAGATTCGACACTGAGACATCTTGTCTACCTCTGTTTTTTAAATCATCACTGGATAATTCAAATGTCTCCATCATTGGTATCTACTATTTATTACTTGTATTTTTTTTCTTCTTTTATAAATCCAAGCCATGATACTAATGATTCTTGCAGGGATAGATGGCTTTCAATTGAAATCTGGATGGTTTTGATACAGATTTTGAGACACTTGTTACAGAAGGCCTTTATAGACAGCTGGAGTCTCACGTTACTCATGAGCAGGTGGCATTTAGGCTATTCACAGGCATTTGCAGGGCCACTCTTGCTGGGAGAAGTAGTAATGCCTGTTCCTGACCCCTATGAGACTCTACCATATACATGGAAGTTGTCTCATTACTTCTAGGAAGTGGTGAAAGTGAGAACTCTCTCCTAGAAGAAGGGAGGATGCTTCACTAGGAGAGGATGGGAGGATTCTGTACTAGGAGAGGTAGGGAGGATGGCTTCAGGAGAGGAGGGGAGGATGGATTCAGTAGGGAGAGGAGAATGCTTTCACTATGGAGGGGAGGATGCCTCATTTATGCCAACAGAAGATGGAGCTTCTGGCACCCCCATGATTTCCACTGGCACAGTGGTGGGACCTCCTCACTGCTTAGGATGAAGCCCTGGCTTCTGGCTCAAACTGCTCTGATGCTGCATGGAGAAGGCTGAGACATCTTTCTCTGACTGGGCCTGAAGGATAATCTCTACCAGCCTTGCTGGCCTCAGTGGAAGTGGGAAGATTTGCTCTCTGTGTTGTTGAATCCAGAAGTGCTGGTCTATAGGTTTCTGTGTTGACTGGCAACTCCCGTTTTGTTCCTTGGGAAGGAGTTCGTTGTAAGGCCTTAAAGCTTTCATATTTTTGTTTCTAACCCCCAGCTTTTCCTATTACAAGTCTAGGATATATAAAGCAAGAAGAAACTCCGTGGCATGTACTGTTATGCATTTTCTCAGGTACCAAGACCACCATCTCTTTTCTCCTCTCTCTCAACCTTTAGATTTCTCTCACGTCTGTTTTACATGTAATGTTCAAGGAGTTGTAAGTGCACTCAGTATGACGACTGGGGAAAAGTTCCAACTACTTCATGTCCCCAGAAGCAGCAGAACCTGAAGCCTAGAAGTAATTTTTACATTTTAGAGCTACTCTAGAAAAGACAAAGTCAAACAACCCACCACAACACCAAGATGAAGAGCATGTGATGGAGGCCATATGTAATTAATTCAAAAGCCTGCAGCAGAGGTCAGAGTGATGACAGCCATTAGGAGCACTTGTGCAGTGGTGACGATGCCCCAGAGTTCACATAAAAGCTATGTCCTGTGCATGTCTGCCATCCCAGCTCCTGGGGCTTACTGGCCTCCAGCCTAGCTGAGGAAAAGATTAGTCCTTGGTTCAGAGAGGGAGCCTACCTCAAAGCTCTCTTCTGGCTTCTGTATGCACAGGCAGACAGTAATCTCTCTCTCTCTCTCTCTCTCTCTCTCTCTCTCACACACACACACACACACATACACACATGTGCACGCATACACACACATCTTTAAAAAAACCTGAAAATATTATTTTTCCTTGCAGAAAAATATTATCTCCACATATATGTTAACCTTTAAAGCAATATAAAATAAACATAACTTTACAACAGTTCAGGACATTTTCATCACTTTTCTCTGTGTAGATCTGAGTAGTCATATTGTATTTCTTATGTCTAAAAACTTCTTTGTATATTTCTTTTATGGCAAGTGTGTCAGCAATCTTTGCTTATATTGTTTAATTTACACATTTTAATTCCTCATTCACTTTTGAAAGATATTGAATTGTCTGTAGAATTATGCTAAAAGAGGTTCTCATTTTTTTCTTTGTCTTAGCTCTTTAAATATGTCATGATTTTTCTTCTGACTTGTGTAGTTTTTAATGAAAAACCCTCTGTGAATGTAATCTGTTTTCCTCTGTATATAGTACATTTTCCCTGTGAGTACCTAAGAAACCCCCTTCCCTTTTTGTATTTGTGTTTCAACCCTTTAAATATGACATGTCTGGACTTTTAGGTGCGGTGGGCTGGTTGGATTTATTCTATTTAGTGTTAGAGAATTCTGACTTTTAGCTCAGTGTCTGTTATTAACTTTGGAAAATTTTTGAGCATTTTTCCATTCACATTAGATGATGTGAACCTGTCCTGTATCCTTGGATACTCAGTTCTACCTGTTCCCATTATTTCTCCTTTTTTTGTGTTTCAGTTTGCATAATTTATATGCACCTGTCTCCAAGATATTGATTCCTCACTCAGCTATATTAGCTACATTATCAAAACCACTGAGGCACTTTCAACTTTATTAATATATTTTATTTTGTTGTTACCTTTCTTTTGCATATCATTTCTGCATCTCTGCTAAAGTCCCAAATGTGATTGTGCATTCTGTCTACCAGCTGCCTTTTCCCTTGAGAGGTCTGGATTTTGTTTTCTGTTGTGCTAGGATCAAGTCAGGGCCTTGGCTTTGAGAGGAAAGTCTGTACCACTGAGCTACATTTCCCATCTTTCTCTCTTTAGCTTTTCCTCTGAACATATTAGTTGTTAACTGTCCTGTGTGATGGGCAGTAGACAATAGAGTTTGTGGTACTGGACTCTGCTTTTGTTTTTCTTTGTTTCTTTGTGTCTTATACCTTTTTGTTTGGAAGCCAGACATCTTTTAAAGGCCATTTATTATATCATTTTCTCATTTCTGTGGCAGCATGAACAACTCGAGGTATTATATTTGCTCTAGTTTCAGAGGGTTCAGGCCATCATGACAGGGAAGCATGGTGGATTAAAGCAGTGCCTGTTGTGGCCAGGAATCAGAGAAAGTGTTTGGCAGAGCTCAACTGAGTCCCACTCCCTCCCTTTTTACTGCACTGAGAGAGCTGGCTCATTGGATGCTGCTGACCAATGCCAGGTGGCTTTCTCTACTCAGTCAATCTTTTGACAACACCCTCATAGAAACAGCCAGAGAGGTGCCTCATCATATCCTAGGGCATTCTAAATCTAGTTAAGTGGACAAAGAATAGTAGCCATCCTATAGCTTGTAGCTACTGTTAATTTTAAGAAATTGATAACCTTTCCTATCCCTGCATTTTTTAAAGGTAAGGCTTTAGTATGAGAATGCAGGGTACTGGGTTTTACATTGCTATAGTCATCTTCACTAGAGTCTGAGCTTCACGTTCTTCTAGTTTCATCCTGGTTTTAGGGCCGGGTACACGTTCAACATCAGCTATTCACTAAGAGCATTGGATGAATTTTTCTTACCTCGTGATACTGTGCCCGCTGTTTGTGCAAGTAATCAAGTAGTAGGTCCTATAGTTTTCTTTAGAAAGTTCCTGTTTTTCTTTGGAGTTTGGATTACCTGATTGTTCTGCAACCTCAGACCTATTATACATTAGTGAATATTACAATAAAAATTATCCAGATGTAAGACTTAAGATGAGTGCAATTTATGCCTTGGTGTTTACCACCCAGCCAGAAGACTGAGGTTCACAGAAACTTGTTTGGGTCCTTACCCTCTTTCTTCTGAGCTGCTCAATTTCATGCTAACTGTAACTTCTTCAAGGTGCACTTTTTTTTTTTTTATAAAGGCAAATGGAAATTCTAATTTCTGGGCTTGAGAGATGATGCAGGGGCCATGTGTACCTGATGCTCTGATGAGGAACTGAACTTGGATCCCCAGCAGCCATATAGAGATCCAGGTGTGGCCATGTGCACCTGTAACTCCAGCTCTGTGGTGGTTGAGGGAGGTGAGCTGGAACTTTCTGGGCACCATCTGAGCTCCAGGTTCAGTAGGATACCCTATCTCAAGAGAGTGGTGGAACAGGGCACTGATGTCTTCCTGGGACCTCTAACCTCATGGAGCTTCTATCCTCTTGAGTTCATTTTGGGGTGGTGGATTCAAAAGAAGATTCAAATTCTTACCTTATGACTCTTCTTTTGAAATTCTGCTCTGTTCTCTCAGTCTTTACATACCACAAGCTGAACCCGAGTTGCTAACCTACCTTATCCAAACTTGACCCAAATTCCTGCAACTCCTCTGTGACTCATGGACTCACAAGTGAGAGATTGCCCAGTGTCCTCCATAGGACATTTCCCTAGGCTTTCTTTAGAAGCTACCATTCCAGCCCCAACACCGTAGCAGGCCACAGCTTTTCTAAATTTCTAGAATCACTTGAAACTCTTCTGCATTCTTGAAGCCTCCCTCCCCCATATCCATCTCTTTCTGCACTTCCCAGAGGTGGAGAGTGGAGGCATGTTTATTGAACAGCTAGCTAGGAATTCTTTGTTCTCTGCTTCTGTTCTCATGATCATTCTTGGTATATGAATAACAGAGGATAAAGTTGAAAACAGAATAAATTAATGTGAACATTTTCTAAAGTGCTGGCCCTGGTGGAACACGCTGATGATGTCAAGTGTGTGGGAGGGTGAGGTGAGGGGATTGAGAATTTGAAGTTTGAGTAACTTGGCAAGAGCCTGGTTCTGATCATTAGAACAAGCAGGGATGTTTATAAACAGAGGGAAAGATTATTTTCCAGCAGAAAAAGATTAAGAAAATATGAATTTATTTGGCAGCCAAGGAAGGAAATAGCAGTTCTGAGACAGATGGGGGACAAAGTAAGGGACAGAAGGCTGAGGAAGGTTTTTCTTTAGTGACTTTGGTCACTACTGTGACAATATACCTGCAACATAAGATAACAGAGTAGTTTTTGTTGTTGTTGTTGGGGTTTTTTTTTTTTTTTTTTGTCTCAGTGTGAACCATGGTGGTGGGGGAACCATGTTGGCAGCTCCAGGAGGCTGTTCATATTATGCATAGTCAAGAAACACAGAGTGATGAATGTTGACATTTAATGGAGTGACCAAGGTAAAGCCATCTTGTCCTGAGCATACCCTGACTCCATTTTGTGTTTACTCAGGTGCTTTTCAGACCCTGATCCTCTGAACAGCCACATCCTTCTTGGCAACACATTGGGGATTTTCCATAGCCCTGACCATGGCCAGATGCATAACCAAAATATTTGCTGAGTGTACAGCCAAAACAAATGTTACAAGGTTCCCCTGAACTATACTTGACAATGATGTCATTGTGGGTTTTGTCTTTATAAACATTGTATCCCTGAGCATTGGTGTTGAGAATTCTTTGGGGCAGGAACCTGCTCTGGTTCACCGGCTAATTTGGCTTTCTATTCACGATGATCTGTAACGTTCTCACCTGGTGTATTTAGCCTTCTTTCTCTTACTTATTTAGTCCTGGAGTCTAACCCTCTCTTCCAAAGTGCAGCCCATGGACTGATGCTGCATTCCTTTTGGGTCAGTCTTCTACCATATTAGCCTGACCTAGAACCTCTTTCCTCGACCTGCCAAGGGAGCTGCTTCAGTGATGATTCTAACCCCTACCTAGCTGACAATTAAGATTAACTGTCACAGATAGACACATCTTATCCTGGCATCCGGTGCCTTTGGTTGTGATCACTTCTTGGCTCTCGCCTGGCCGCTTCCCTTTAAACAGTGCATGTTTCTAAATCATAGCGTCATTTTGTTAGTTCATTTAGGAAGTGTGTGTGGCCGATTGTGAAAGTTGAGTGCAGACAGATTTCTACTCGGTGCTTACAGGAGACTCATGAGGGTGAAGGTATTCGCAGTCCAACCACCCAATGTGTAGGTCTCTGGTTTGAAGAAATTCTCACGTGTGGATGTGAGAGGGAGCCTCAGGAGTGTTCTCTGTGTCATTGCTGCATAGACAGAACATAGCCCACTAGCAATGGAGGGCCGAGCGGGAATGCATGTGCAGCAAGAAGACTGATAGGGAGCCGTTAACACAGGTTCCCATTTATCAGCCATGTACGTGTGTGTGTGTGTGTGTGTGTGTGTGTGTGTGTGTGTGTGTGTGATGGCACATGTGTGGAGGTCAGAGGACATGTTTCAGGGGCTAGTTCTCTCCATCCACCATGTGGGTTCTTGTCCTCAGGCTTTGGTGCAAAGCCTTTTACAGCAGAATCATCTCATAGCTCCTATTATTTTTTTTTTTTAGATAGACTCCCTTTCTTGTCTGTTTGATCAGGGAGTGCCAAGGATCCATATGTCTCCAACACTCTGAATAAAAGAGCATGCCACCATGCCCAGCTTTTAAAAATGTATGTTCTGGCATCAAAGTCAGGTCCTAATTCTTTCAATGCAAACACTTAACTGACTTGAATGTTGTCTGCAGCCCAACCTCAGTATATCTTAAAATAAGGAGCAAGGAAATGTGGTCCCTCAGAAGATAGGCAGAGGACCGTACCATTTACTTCAAGAGGGGAACTAGATGAGTAAGTGTAGAGCATATGGATCAGAACACATGAGATGATGCCAGGCAAACAGCCCTTTGAGACCATGATCCTCGCAGTGAGAAGATGAGAAACAGAAGCGAGGAGATTGGCGGGACACTACAGGTATCTGGTTTCTTTCTCATTTTTCATTTTTCTTTTTATGTGCATGGGTGTTTTTCTGCACCATGTTCAGAGGCCAGAAGAGGGTGTTGGAATTACTGGGACTAGGGTTAGTGATGACTCAGAGAGCCTCCATGTGGCTGCTGCTGGTCATTGAACCCCGAGTCCTCTGGGAGAGTAGCTAGTGCTCTTAGCCACTGACCCATCATCGCTCTAGCCTTCAGTGTCTGCTTTCTTGGAGTCATTCCAGTCTGCACATAGCTTGCACACTGACATCTGTACTCCAAGGTCACAGCCTAGAGGCCCAGGCATGTCCAAGCTTTTGAGACTGCAACACCATATTGCTATCTACAAAGTTCATGCTTGAGAGTCCTGCAGTTGAATTACCATAAAAATCACACACACACACACACACACACACACACACACACCCCTCTCATATTGTTTTCAGTAAGTTTACAAGTTTTTGTTGGGCTGCATTAACAGGTTATATGTACCCCAGGGGTCAAAGGTTGGGCACATCTGTCTGGGACTTCCTGTCTGCCAGTGCTCAATGTCACACATTCCTCAGCCACTCTCATCCAGAGTCTGTGTACTGTCTTGGCATAGAAGCAGTTGTCACAAAGATCCCTGGTGACCTCTGGGTCTGTCATCTGAATGTGCATGCATGCGCACACACATGTACCATTTCAAAAGTGGAAAACCCCAATGCTGATCCTTGTGTGTGTGACATGCTGACAAGGAAGAGGCCATCTCCCTCTCAGCTGGAGGTACTCTATTTCTCTCTGCTGGGACTTATGGTGGGATCACTTGGAACATTCCTTCTTCCTATGTCATCTCCCTGCCTTGGCTATGGAGACTTCCCTGAGGCTGGACACAATGAGGCATGTGTCATCCCAGGCCCTGCCGCACACCAGCTCTGTTACCAAGGTCAGGTTCTCAGCTGACCCTGCCTCAGTTTCTTTGTTGTATTCACCTAAGACAATTTTTGGAAAAGAACAGGCAACAGAGGTGGTGCACACCCCCACTCCCTCGGGCCTGCAGAGGGCGCTGCAGGTCTGTTGTCCACTCTTCCCTCAAGCACTTCTATCCCAGAGGCCAAAGAGCACTTGAGAAACTGGAGATTGCTGTGTCTCACACCAGCCAACTCACTCCGCTTCCCTCCATAGCCTTTGGAGTGCAGAGCCAGATGGCCAGATGCTCAGGCCTGGCTCTGCCTCCCTCATCCATACCAAATGCCTGTCCTCTGTAGTTCTGGAACAGTCTCTGTTCCCTGACCTGCTCTAGCCCTAGACTGTGTTAGTGCTGCTCCGTCTTATAGATCTGGGCCCTCTGTTGTGTGAAATATTCCTGTCTGTTCACCCCAAAAGAAAATGAAAGAAAGAGTCCCAGTCAAATCTGGCTCGACAAAGCAATGAGTTTAAAGAGTTACATATAGAAATGTGGGCAAGGGGTTAATTTACAGGGACATGGGGATCTTAGAGTTGGATACACTAAGAAAATGTCTTTCTCCCAGTAACCATGTTACCTGCCTATAAATCCTCAGGAAGAGGCAGGGGCTTGTGAACCCCTCCACTCTGGAAAGTTAGTGGGCTCAGTCTTCTGCAACATTTCTGTGGGCAGTCACAGCTGCTGAAGGTTTAAGTGAGCAATGATGTCATGCTTGGTGGATGACATTCCCTAACCCCCTTCCTGGCAGGTGTGGTGACCACTATGTAGTAAGAGCTCTTAGCACCCTTCTGGGTAGGTGTGGTGACCACTGTTGTGGTAAGGCGTGTAGTGAGCCCTGAATGTTTTCCCTCATACCTCACAATGTGCCACAGCTAAATTAGCCAGCAGTAATTTACTGAGCACATGCTATATGCCAGGAATCATACATGATGCTGGGACATAGCAGGGCATAAAGTCCAGTGCCGTCACATCTGCAGGGAATGACACCGAACTGAACCCTTGATGGAACTCACAGAGGATCAGGGGTGCACAGGCAGCTGGCATTGCCAAGGGACCTGCACTCAGCAGCCCCTGGGCAGAAAGGGCAGAGAGGATAGGGCTGAGCTAGCTCAGTGGTAAGGTGCTTCCCTAGCCGGTGCATGTCCCTGGGTTCCACTCCCAAAATGGTAGACATAAAAGGGACAGGCAGAGGAAATGTCATATTCAAAGGCATGGACAAGGGACTCACGACCCTTGAGGAATTCACATCTGAAAGGACAAGTCGGAGAGAAGAGGGCTCTGGGGAGAAGGGAGAAGAATGTTCATGAAAGAAATGGTTCTTACTTCAAAGGGAACCAAATATGAGTGATTGTGACCCAGGAACTAGGGTTATCCCAAATCCTACATTCCAGCATGGAGGCAGCTTCATGAAGCTTTTACAGTAACAGAATAAGGAAAGTTACAAATTAAGGCCCTTTTCAAATACATTGGAGGAAACCTAAAGTAGCCAGGCTATTGCAAAGGGAAGAGACCTTTGCCAGGGGTCTCAGAAGCAGTCTGATAACACCACCACTTGATTGGAAAGAGCTAAGTGTCTGCACATTACAAAAGATTCATATAGCGGCCATAAAGAGGTTAGCTTATACATAGACGAGGGTGACAAATGGCTCTGAAGAGGGATGGCTCAGGACTTAGAACATCCCAGACCCCACAGTCATGGAGGTTTTTATCAGGTAATCAACCTTGCAGAAGGTCCAGCAGAACATTCAGCCTCTTTGAGGACTTCTGTCCACAAGAGCCTCTGGATGGCAGCTGGATGACTGTCAGGGAGCACAGGAGGCTCTCTCCGTTCCCTTTCCCATTGGTGCAATCAAATAAATGGCAAGTAGTCAGTCATAGCTATCACTGGGAATGGCAGGCTTTTGAAACCTCAAAGCCCACCCCCAGTGACACCTCCTCCAACAAGGCCACACCTAATCTATCCCAAACCAGTCTACCAACTGATGACCAAACATTCTAACATGTGAGCCATTGGGGCGCCATTCTCATTCAAACCACCACACTAGAACAGGAAGTTCATTTAGTTTTGACTCTAAGATAGGCAGTGACAGTGTCTCGTCCTGTTGGTGGCAGCTCGACCCCACAATCTGACACGATTGTGACCTGTAACAGCACAAGGAGAAGAGTGTAACACACAAGGAGAAGGGTGTAACAGAGTGTCTAGGGATTGGGCAACAGGGATATCGCACAATGGAGGAGATTTGTGATATGCTGTCCTTGGTGGGCTAGCTACCTTTTACGGAAAAACAAGTTGTCACAATGTGCATTTTTTATTGTTGTGTTTTGCTTGTATCTCCTCATTGTGCCCATAGCTTCTTATAACAACATTCAGTCACCTTTGATGGAGGGTGTATGTGTGGCGGGGAGGCAGGGGCAATACTGCTGACATACTGCATCTCCATTAGGTCCCAATCTGAGTGGTTTTGATCTCCTTTCTTACCTCTAGGCATCGTTTGCAGTGACAGATTTTCATACTTATGTCACTCTGGACGCATCACCTGGATTGTTAATTCTTTCAGTACTAATTCTCTAGCACCTTCCACTTCCAGCCACTGTCCTGGGTTCTGGGGATGCTCTCAGTACTAAGAAAGAGCCATGTTTTTTTTTTTTTATGGGAAATGAACAACTTTTTATGCTAGCTGTACTCTTATTGCTGTTTCTCCCCCCACCCCCATCCAGTCTCCTGGTGATGTTGTTTAAAGAGCAAAGTTAGAGAATAGAACTTCTCAAAGAGTCTCAGAAGCCCAGGCCATTATGGAACATCACAGTGGAGGCCTAGGGGGTTTCATCTACAGTTCACTCTGGCGGCTGCTGCCCTGGGTCTCTGGCCTCTCAGCATCACCACACCAAAAGGCAGTCAGTAAGCCTGGGCAGGAGCTTCATAAAGGAACCCAGTTAGCAGTGCTGCTATGTCTGTTCTGGGCCCTGAGACATCAACTAAGACAAACATGATACTGCTCTTGTCTTTGAGGAATCCACAGTTTCTAGGATGCGGTTGGGCTGATTGCTCAGGGTCAGCAAGTGCCAACGTTACAGATATGGATCAGAGACTGGAATTTTCAGATTCTGGTGTACGAGAAAAACAACAACAACAAACAAAAACAATAGTGGTAGAAATTGAGTTTGTTAATAGAGCTCTTCATGTTGGGCGTGGTGACACACGCCTTTAATCCCAGAACTTGGGAGGATGAGGCAGGAGGATCTCTGTGAATTCGAGGCCAGCCTGATCTACAGAGCAAGTCCAGGTCAGTTGGGGCTACACAGAGAAACCCTGTCTTGAAAAGGAGAGAGAGAGAGAGCTCTTCAGAGGGAGTGAGCCATTAATAAGCTATATTCCTCTATGGTTCCTGCCTCCAGGTTCCTGCCATGAATTCTTGCACTGATTTTTCTCAATGATGAATTGTGGCCTGGAAGTTGTAAGGCAAGATGAACCTATCCCTCCTCAAGCTGCCTTTTGGTCATTGTAAGAAACACTAAATATTAATGATTTCTGACAAATACTATAGAATTTTTATTTGTGACAAGGAATTTACATATTTAAATCTCCTTTATACTTTGTAAGACTTCTATGCAAATCTTTTTATATCCGCTGTCTTATAAAACCTCTGTGCAAATGTTTTGATCTCCTCTTGCCTGGCAACATTCTTGTTTACACAACTGCTTACTGTGTCCTTGGAACTTAGGTAATTGGCCAACTTCTTCATTTCCTTTAAATCTAGACAATCACAACACCATAAAACTAGAATTTTCTATACTCTGTTATTGTAAGAACATTATTATCTCTAAGTTATTACATAGAAAAATGTCAGAAATCAAATTAGAAGAAAACTCAAGCATTAACTTAAAAAACTAACTATATTAGTCAGGGTTCTCTAGAGGAGCAGAACGTGTGTGTGTGTGTGTGTGTGTGTGTGTGTGTGTGTGTTTGTGTGTGTGTGTGTGTGTGTGTGTGTGTGTGTGTGTGTGTGTGTGATTAGAATGGCTTACAGGGTACAGGCATGGTCCAGCTATTCCAACAATGACTGTCCACCAACATACAGTCCAAGAATCCAGTAGCTGTTCAGTCCATGAGGCTGAATGTCTCAGCTGGTCTTCAGTGTACAATGGAATCCCAAAGAACTAGGCTGTATTGCCAGTGAAGGAATGGACTTGGCATGAGAGAGAGAGCAAGCAGGCAAAGAAAGCAAACTTCCTTCTTTATATAGGCTGCCACAAGAAGGTGTGGCCCAGACTAAAAGTGGATTCCACCTCAAAAGATCAGGGTCTTTCCCTCACAGGTGTACCCAGCCATTTGGGTTTTGGTTAATTCCAAATGCTGTCAAGTTGACAACCAAGAACAGCCATCACACTAACCAGTCGCAGAAGATAGTGAGGTCAATCCCCAGCCAATGGGGAAAAGACACGTCACCACCTGCATTAGAGTAAAACCAAGTGAGCTTGCTGTCTCTTGTCTGCCTTTGTGAGTCTCAGAAGCAAAGAGATGGGCCAGATTTTTTCATTACCAGGGTCCAGAGACTTTGTGGCAGGTGGTGGGTGTGACCATGATGGTGAAGATGTTGTAATTTGGATCTGATGTGTCCCCTAAGTCCCTCATGTTTAAGGCTTGTTACATGTGGTGGCATTACTGGGGCATGCTGGAACCTTTAAGAAGCAAGGCCTGCTGATTGGTGTGTTAAGCCATTATATGCTCAGTGACAGTTGTAGAACTCTGTACGAGGCCCCCACCTCCATGCCCCACCCCCATCTTCTCCACCTCTCCTAAACATAATGATTAATCTTCATATTATCTTGATTAAATTAGAATCAACAAGGAGGCACACCTCTGGCCACATCTCTGAGGATCTTTCTAGAGATGTTTACCTGAAGAGGACCCTGAAGGTGGATAGCACCATCTTTTTGACTTGGGGTCCAGATTGTATTAAGTGGGGGGTAGGGTGGAAGAAAGCCTTTTGAGCACTAACATTCATCACTTTTGCTTCTAACTACTGAGATGTGACCAGACATAAGCTCTTTCTGCAAGGCTGGAGCCCTAGTTGCAATGTGCCCTTGCCATGACACTGTGCACTAAATAAATCTGTGCCCTAAGTTGTTTCTTGTTAGGTATTTGGTTGGAGGAAAAAAAGAGGGGTGACCAATACATTGGGTCCAATGAGGTGAGGAGTTTTCCTCCATCTACCATGTGCTCCCCATTACCCTGAGCTGTCTAACCACAGACTCAAAAGCAACTATGGACACAAATCTCCAAAACAGTGAGCCAAAATACACCTCCCTCTCTGTCTAGATCAGTGGCTCTCAAGCTATGAGTCGCAACCCCTTTGGGGGTTGAAGGACCCTTTCACAGGGGTTGCCTAAGACCACTGGAAAACACAGATATTTATGCTATGATTTCTAACAGTAGCAAAATTACAGTTATGAAGTAGGAACAAAAATAATTTTATGGTTGGGGTCACCACAGCACAAGGAACTATATTAAAGGGTCGCAGCATTAGGAAGATTGAGAGCCACTGATCTGGATTGTCTCACCATACAAGGTGAACAGCCAGCTCACATCTGTGCAACATTATTTACTCACAAACTATAAGTCCCAATGAACCCTTTCTTAGGCTACTTAGGTATTCTGTTGCAGCCAGAAAGCTGGTAACTGCTGTCCAAAGTCCCAAGTCCCATCTGTGGTAGTTGTGATCTGACTCCAGCCATGAGCTAGAAGGGCATAGAGAGAACAGTTTGTGCACTTTAGAGCAATGCTACTTCCCTGGTTTTGATGTTGTATTATCCTATAGAATCTGTGCTCTCTGTTGCTGTTTGCTTGTTGCACATGCAAACTCCAAGCTCCTCCCCAGTGAAAATAAATCAATAAATGAACCCTTCAGAATCTGCTCTCTGTAGGGTCCTCTGTCTGTAACACCTTGCGATGTGGCCCACATATTTTTGTATGGAGATACTTGAGAGCCGTGGTGTTTCTCCCACTATAAAATAGTCATAAAAATAATTATATTAGTCACTGTTTGGTCTTGAACAAATTGTTTTAGAGACAACAAAGTTTTATCATGAATTATCCATCAAACTAACTGGCTATTCAGTGACAGGGGACAGATGTATTGAAGAAACACAATAAGTAAAGTTTCTGTTCCTCTTAGAGACGTGTGGCTTTTGCCTCATGTGACTGTTGAACTGAGAGGGGCTGATATGTGGAGGCACCCCACACCAGAGGAGTAGGATAGGTGGGAGAAGGGGGAGAGGATGGGAGTGTGGGACTGTGGGACCGGGAGGGGTGGAGGGAAGGTGATGGAGATGTAACTTGAATTAATAAATAAATGTTTAAATAAAAAAAAATGAAAGAAATGTGTGGCTTTTGTATCATATAGAGAAACCGTATGCTCTAATAAAAAAAAAGAAAAAACATAATCGTTGTGGGCATCTGAATGAAGTGTGCAGATGACCTCTTCACGGTGTTTTTTGAGGCTTCCTGTGAGTCTGTAATTATTTTAACATCCAAGTTTTAAAACATGAAAAAAAAAATCCACAAAGACTCTGAGTAAAGCAACTGTGGAGAAATCTCCAACATGGGAAGTGAGGTGAGAGAAAGTCAGAGGAAGAGGAAGCTCACAATTAGCAGGTGTTCTCTCCTAATTAGCTGTATTCAGATCAAATAGGAGAGGGGAAGAGTGAGGTAAAGGGAGGGTCCACACTTTCAAGATCAGCACAGCCCAGACTTGCTTTTGTAGATGAACACAGGGTGTCAGGGAAGGAGGGGAAGTGTCTGAGAGCAGCAGGGAGGCTCAGCAGGGGTGGATCTCAAGCCATGTCCAAGGCATGGAAGGACTACAGCCTATGAAAGCCCTTCCTGTTCATCACATCTTGCATTTACTGTGATGTATGGGGCCAGGAAACTTCATCATCAGAGGACCAAGGAGAAGGTTGGTTTCCTAGGTCGTATCGATCCTGTCAAGTCTCTATGACAAGTAATCACTGGCTCCTGAAAACTCTGAGAGGCTGCAGCTCAGGACCTTCAGAACCAGCAGGCGAGTTGAGTCCTTAGGAGACATGGCCGCAAGATCAATCAGGCCTCTCCTGTACTCAGAGATACCACCATACAAAAACTTCATCACCCTACCTGCAGGATGCCGCCTCAGGGCTGGGCTGGGGTAAGAGGCATTTAGGGCTGCCTGGAAACTCTTTCAGTAGATCATCTTTGCATTTATTTAGAGTCCAGGCCGGGCACTGAACTAGGGCAGGGGAGCAGAGAGTTGAGCCGGCTCAGCTATCCTTAGATGTCTTTACATGCATTTCTTCTTTGATCCTAGCTTGTAAACTCCACCCAGAAAAGCATGGCTACCTCTGAGTGGCTGCTGCGGCAGGCCCTGGGACTCAACCCTGCCCTGTGGCCTCTCAGAATCGTCCGTCCACACATGATATGTATTCTTCAAGACATGCCATGGAGGGGGTGTCTCATCTGTTGCTTCATACAGATCTAAAAATGGAGGTTTAGATTGATTTAAGGCAGCCACTGTCCTCAAATATCACAATTCCAGTCCAGGTTAACTTGGGGTTGGGTGCAGTTGAGATCCAAATGGGCTCCAGAACCCATTCTCTTTGTGGCATATTGCAGAGCTCCAGGGCAGGAGAGACATTCAGTCTCCACAGTGAGGGTGGGGGTGGGTACAGGTCTAATTTGGTGTTATAAAACCCACACACTGCATATATTTGAATGCAGGGTTAGTTCCCCTGTCACATTAGGAAACTTTTAAACATGTTGAAGTTATTCTGTGACAGTGAGGTGAGGGGACCGCTCTTGGGCTGTGAGATCCAGTATTTCTGGGGGCAGTTTGACATGTGGATCCTAAGCTTTCAACATGAAACCCTTGACTTTGCAGTTCGGTGCCTGAGAATTTAGCCTAAGGAAATAATTAGGGATTCAGAGTTAGACCTGCATTAAAAATATAATACCTAACTGCAAATGTATTGGAAAAATGGTATCAGAATTTGTGCACTAGGGTGGAAAAACTAGAACCAATTATCTTAGGCCAAAGACTCACTATCCTGCCCTTTCTGAGGGTCAGTTTACAGTGTATTAGTCAGGATTCTCTAAAGGAATAGAACTGACAGAATGAATGAATGAACTGGATATGTGTGTATGTATGTATATATTCATCTACATACACACACATTCATCCAATTCATCTACTCATTCTATCAGTTCTATTCCTTTAGAATTGATATATATCGTATATATTTAATAAACAACATATATATGGCTTATTAGATGGCTTACTTGTGGGGTCCAGGTAGTCTAATAATGACCTTCTCACAGTGGAAAGGCTGAGACTCTAACTGTTCCATCCCTGAGACTGGATGTCTCAGCAGCTCCATACTGGCACTGGAGTCTAGAGGATTCCTGGACAGCTGCTGGTCTTCAGTCTGTGCTAGAAGCCCAAAGACAGTGGCTCTCTAATTCCTGTGAAGGAATGCTTCAGTGTCCAGAGCTTCCCAGCAAGAGTGTGGGCAAGCACTCAGAAAGTAAAGATTCCATATGTTGCAAATAGAAGTTTCTTTGTTGAGGGGTGAAAGCTATACTCATTTGTGAGGAAAAAATGAAAAAGACCAGAGGCTATGAATTTGAGAGAGAACAAGAACGTGAGAGAGGGAGGAAATTATGTAATTACATTTTGATTTAAAAGAAAAAATAAAGTCCCCTTCCTCTACTTTCTTTCATCTAGGCTGCCACCAGAGGGTGTGGCCCAGATTGAGGGGGAGTCTTCCTGTTTCAAGTAATCTGACTAAAAAAATCCCTTAGAGGAGTGGCCAGCAGTTTGGATTATAGTTGGTTTCAAATGCAGTCAACTTGACAAGTTTAACCATCACTGCTGGCTTCCAGGACAGCTCACTGAAGGAGCCTAGGGCTTCTTGGTGTCCATGATGGGTCTTCATTTTGACACAGGATAGGAGTTCCTGTCAGAATTCACACCCAACACAAAGAATGAGGGGCTGTCTTCTGGGAAAGACAGAGTTCATGGCCACCCCTACCAAGTCCTGGCTATTGTCCTGGACTATGAATTCTCTCTCAGCCTGGAGATGCACCATGCCTAATGAGAATCATAAAGTTGGCAGGGAGGTGACTGAGTTGGTAAAATGTGGCACAAGCATGAGGACCTGAGGTTGGTCGCTAGCACCCAGGTAGAAATCCAGATGTGGTGACATGTGCTCATAATCCTAATGGTGGGCAAGGAGAGGCGGGCAGTTTTCTGGTTTTGTTTTTGTTTTTGTTTGTGGCTAATTATCCTAGCAGAATCGGTAAATCCGGGTTCTGGTGAAACCTCCTGATAAGGGGTTGACTGCTTTACTTTATGCTTCATATATTTAGTATAACCATAAAAATCACCATCGTGTAAAATCTATGAAGATAGTGCTATACTAGGCATGGCAGCAGCCTCTGCAGATACTAACTCAGGGTCACTCATGTTTCCTTTCTCCCAAGCCTAAGTTGATTCACACAGAGTTGCCAGCTCCCAGATCTGGCCAATCAGGGTCAGGTTCAGTACCTTGGTTTTCTGGCTGAGGGAAGAGGCTTCTCTTGGTCCTTTCTATGAAGGCCAGGAAGAGGTCTATCCTAGGACCCTGCTCCCAGAAAGAGGGTCACTGGAGGGAAGGCAGAAAGTAGACCCATATCCCCAATTCCTCCCTATAGTAAAGACCTTTCCATTACCAGAGACCAGGTGTGCGGGTCAACACTGTAAATTTGGAAGGAACTAGAATCATTGAAGAGACAAACCTCTGGATGTGTCGGTCAGGGAGTTTCCAGATAGACTGAGGTGGAAAGGCCCATCTAACTGTGGGAAGCATGGGGTCTGCAGTTGAATGAACATGGACAAGCAAGGGGGGTGCCAGTATCCTTTGTTTCTCTGCCTGCTGTGTGACGTCTTCCTCACCATTATGGACTCTTCCCTCAAACTGTGAGCTAAAGTAACTCCCTCCTTAATTTGCTTTTGTTGGGCTTTTTGTCACAGCAATGAGAAAAGGAACTAACTGATACACTAGGTCTTTTATTACCTTTTCTAGTTTGCTTTCTATTGCTTTGATAAACACTATGACCAAAAGCAATTTGGGGATAAGAATGGTCCTGGTGTCTCCAATATGCTGGGGTCTGTAGTGAGAATTTTGGTGTCTTTAAAAAGTCAGTTATGTTATGTAAACATGCTTTTGTCTTAATCCCGGATGCAGGATATAGAGCTGCTGCTTCAGATTGTCCACAGCAGCAGACTATTTGCCTTATGTGCGATCGGGCAGGGCTGTGGCTCTGCCAGCAGAAGATAGTTTAATTCTGGGGTCTTTAGAGAGGGTACAAAAAGACCAAAGCCCAAAGAGGGGAGGCATGGCAATTCCTCCTGATGGTTCCTGTTTCTGCTGCTGCTGTTGCTTGCTTGTCAAGTGGTTGTGAGAAAAGAGACAAGAAGAAAAAGTTGGAGATGTCCCAACGAGATGAAGATTGGACTTTCCTCAAGGAACTGAGTGCCCCCAATCAGTAGGAAGTAGTCTAAAACAATCTCCATGCCCCCTCTCCCCACTAGCCTTCTCTCTCTCCTACCTGGTGTTGGAGTGTTGGGAGGGATTGGAGTGCAGAAGGGTGGTAGATATAAGAACCCAAATAAAATAGATTAAAAAAATACGCCTTCAGTGCGGGATCTCTGCTGCAACTGAGGCTGCATCTTCACAATGGCCTCTGACAGTGCCAAACCCTAGCAGCTTTCCATGATCCCCTTGTGCCTTCAAAACCAGTACCACCGGAGAAATTCTTACACAGCACCAAGTTCTGCTGCCAGCACGTGGTACAGCCTTGTCTCCTCCATGTGGTGACAATGAGGACAATCATGCTGGAAGATTTCACTCACTGATGCTGACTTTTCAGTCCTAACTAACCAGCATCCATTGTCCCTGTAAAGCAATTACTTCAACTACACAGATTCTTAACTCAAATATGTCACAGAGTCAGCCCCTGTGGAATCTATACTCCCCTCTGAAATCTCACAGGCCAGGTTTTTTTTTTTATCTAACCTTACTTAATATATATGTAATTTTAAAAATCATTTTTAGGTTAGTATACAACATAATGGGTTTCATAATGGCATTTTTCACACATATGCTTTGTCAGGCATAATTTTCTTATTTTGTTTTTGCTTTAGATACAGTTTCTTTTTTGTTTGTTTATTTTGTTTTGTTTTTGAGACAGGGTTTCTCTGTGTAGCCCTGGCTGTCCTTGAACTCATCCTGTAGACCAGGCTGGCCTTGAACTCACAGAGATCCACCTGCCTCTGCCTCCTGAGTGCTGGGATTAAAGCCATGCACCACCACACCCAGGAAATTACAGGCAGCTGTGAACTGCCATGTGGGTGCTGGGATTTGAACACTAGTCCTTTGGAAGAGCAGCCAGTGCTCTTAGCTGCTGAGCCATCTCTCTAGCCCACAGGGCAGGCTTCTGTTCTCTCCGTCAACACTCTTGTCTTCCAAGCTCCCACATGACAGCCCATGAAGCTCTGAGCACTCAGTGCTTTTTCCAGCCCAAAGTTCTTCCTCCAAACAACATGGTCAGCATGTTGGTCTTTCACAGCAACAGCCCATTTTCTGGTATCAGGTTTTGCTTCAGTTTGCTGTCCATTGCTGTGATAAAACACCATAACCAAAAACAACTTAGAAGGAAAGCGTTATTCAGCTTACACATCCCAATCACAGTCCACTGTTGAGGGAAGCCAAGGCAGGGGTAAAGAGGGGAACCATGGTGGGAAGTTGCTTATTGACTAGCTTTCTTATATAACCAGGACCACCTGCCCAGCAATGGCACTGCCCATAGGGGCCTGGACCCTCTCACATCGATCATCAATAAAGAAAATGCCCCACAGACATACCTTCAGGCCAATCTTATTGAGGCAATTCCTCAACCAAAGTTCTGTCTTCCAGGTGAGTCAGGCTTATCAAAAAAGGCCAGTACATTCTGGTTCTGCCAGTCGGAATAGCAGAGTTGATAACAGTGCCCATCAATTCTAGTTCTCTGCCTTAGTGTCCTCATCCTTAAAACCAAGAGGTCGAAGAAGAACGTAACAGGAAAAGGGTGTGCAGTAGAGCAGCGCAGATACCTCAGACTAAGCTAGAAGCATCTGGTATTAGAACTCAGCAGAGCTGCCTCTGGTCAGCCCACAGGTGCCTATGGGGGGGGGGGGGTCTCCATATTCACCTCCAAATACCAAACCCACTTTGGGTTAGGTGTTGGACAGCTGTCTAAGAGCCTATCTAGCTGTGGGTGGAAGACTCCCAACAGTGCAGGGAGGGAACAGCTCTTGAGGGCCTTCCCTCCCACCTACTCACAGCCTGCAATATCCTGACAGACACCTAGGGCAGATGTCTATAGGTTGTCCAGTGTAGACGGGGGCAGCTCGTAACTCTGCACGTAAGGCTTGTTGAGAAGGATGCCCAGGTTGCTGGCTTGGCCTGGATGCTGCTGAGAAAACTGCCCTCAGCAGCTCTCATTGATCGGCTTCCCGTGAGCAGTCTTGCTGGGTAGGATTTGGTTACATATCATTCTGACCATAAAACCACACATTAGTAAAGGTATCTAATCAATTAGTTCTAATTAATTATAAGTGTGTCCAGTGGTGGGATGTGGTTTTCCCCCCTCATTGACTATAATTAGAAATAGTTTAGTGACTAAATAAAAATAAAATGTCCGTGTGCATGTGTATGAGAACCCATGGCAAGGGGCTAGAGAAAGAGCAAGTGGTTAGGATCAGTGTTAAATGACCCTCAATGCCATACCACTTCCTCATGGAAAATGACCTCCCTGTCCACAGCCCTCCCCTTCCCTGCACCCTCCAGCTCCATCTGGCTTTCTTTTGGCTTCCTCTATTCCATCTCTTTGAGGGGCCTCAGGCAGGACTGTCAAGGAACAGCAGGACTTGCTGCCCTGGATGGCAGGAAGGGTGATAGAAGGATAGAAAGGGACATGATAGAGGAGAGAGAAGAGGACAGAGGACTTTACCACTGCAGAAATCCTAGGGCTGGCCACTGGTTAGAACCCTTTCCAAGATAAGGAGATGTCCCTTTGCCCGGGGGAAATCTGGAGTTCTGAGTGTTTCACTGTTGATGGAATTTATCTCTTTCTTTTTGAGAAGAAAATATTGTTTTTATTATTACTATTATTATTGTGTGTGTGTGTGCGTGTTTGTGTGCGTGTATGTGGAGTTTATTGTGTGTGTGTGTGGGGGGGGAGCATCTGTGCCATGGTACACATATGGAGATCAGAATCCCCCCCCCCCCGTATACTGCTGTGAGCCCCTGGGCAGAACTCAGGTTTACATGGTAAGGGCTTTTACTCATACAGTCATCTCCTTGGTCCCGGTTTTTTCTTTCTGCAGTGTCTATGTAGCAAGCTTTAGGACACTGTAATGCCAATGTATGTGAAAGAGTTAAGTTTCAGACACAAATGGGTTTTGGAAGTTCCAGTTCAAGACTGGGTTGGCCCATTGCTTGGTGTCCGCTGAGAGTGACAGCAATAATGGGGGGGGGGGCTGCTTACTGGGGAGATCCACCTGTGTCAAGGAGAGGCAGCAGAAGAGAAGAGGAAGAGACCAGGACCTCACAATACACCTCATGGTCATACCCTAGGGTTGGTTAGTGTTGACTGAAACAAATCTAGAATAAACCTGACACAATCTAGAATAATGTAGGAGACACCGCTGGGAATGTCTGTGATGGAGTTTCTAGATTGAGTTAGTAGAGGTAGAAAGACTCACCCCTAACTGTGCTTTCTACCATTCCATGGGCTGGAGTCCTAGACTGAGTCAAAAAGAGAACAGTTGTGGAGCACCAACATTCATCTCTCTCTACTTCCTGACAGTGGATGCGTGTGACCAGGTGACCCACTCTCCAGCTGCCTGGACTTCCCTATGTGAGACCGAAGAAATCCTTCCATAAGTTGCTTTTTCAGGTTTTTTTGTCATAGCAATGGCGGGGTAACTAATATACCCTTCAGTAATCTAAGGACTAGTAGACTCCCTCTCCTAAATGTTCCCTGCTTCCCAATAGAATCACTTTATCACTTGGGCTTGTAGGAGAGAGTTGACATCCAAAAGTCCTGTTGCCTCCCTGCCCATGTATATGGCAGAAGAGTAGTATCTTTGCTACTAGCTGCTCTCAGGGACAGATTAAAGCTGATCATTATGTATCAGTGGTATCTCTTCTGAGTTGGGACAGTGTCAAGGACATTAGGTGCAAAGGGACAGGCACTTTCCAAGGCCCAGAGGGAGAGGGGAGTTGTGACGAAGGGGTCACTCAGGGCCCCTTTGACTTGGAGTTTACTTTGAATTTGAAGACAGTTCCTCAGGTATAAAAACGGAGAGTGGGCTGCTCAAATCTGTGTTTCCTACGTTGGAAACAGGACTGGGGTCCCCAGAAAATGAACACACAATCTGAAATATTTCAGCAACACAAAAGAGTTTTATTTCTGCAGAAGGGCGATTGGCCATGCCAAATCAAGCAGACAAGAACAGCCAGTCTTATTCTCAAGACAAAGAGGTCCTGTGCTTCACTTGCAGTAATCAGAGCTTGGCCTCACATTTTTACACAATTGGTTACTTTAAAGCAACAAAGTTGATGAGCGGAATGCCATTTTAAACAGGGAGTTCAACCTTGAGCACATATTTTGATTTCAAGAAGTGATGACCCTGGAGGAATTTGAAGTTTTGCCAACTGAGTGCTTTACATTTTTTTTAAATGAACGTTTTCTTATTTAACCCTTTGTTAGAAAGGACAGTACATTTCTTTTACATGTTCCATGCCTAGGGGTCGTTGAAAGCACAAGGGAGTAGCCAGGACTTTCCTGGCCGAGGCTCAGATTGGTGACCAAGGGATTCTGGGAATATAAAGTGAGTTAGGGGTGTTCAGTGAAAAATCCTCCTTTATTCTCCTGATGGTTCCTGTAGTCGTGGCTGCCTGACTTTCTTGACTCACCCCTGGTCATCTCTAGTTTTCAGTCGGTGCTCAGCCCTCCCGGTGTCTACCGAAGTAGTCTTCACACTAACCAAAAACAGCCTTCCCTTCCAGAGCCCTGTGGCACCCATCATTGCCTCACCGGCATGACTTCTGGAAATCTAGCACTTACTAATAAAACCGCTGCCTTCAACTTAAATTGAATTAGGGATTCTACAGCAAGTGGCCCATGGGGCTGGAGGGTGAGGGTTGGCAGAGCAGAGAGTAGGACAGGCATCCATTTTTCAGATCTCCCTGAGTCTTGCAGCTTTCATTTTGGCTCCTTCAAGGTTGAGAGCAGAGATGACCAATGGCTTGCTGTTTGACTGGTTTTCTGGAACATTCTCTCTGATAACACTCTTGGTCAGAATGTGTCCTTGTTTCTCCACAGGACTCCTGGGTGGTACATTGGCAGGGAGGGCATTCTGTGCTTCCTTGGCCCTGAAGAACACATGCTCGAGCCTTTTCACCATCGTAGACAGTCCCTTTGGGAAGGGAGCAATGAATATCATGGGCTGGGCCATGGAGAGCCATGGAGAACCCATCATACACCTGTCTTGCCAGGAAAACTCCTATGCTCTCACCAAACTCCAGCAGTGTCTAGTCCAACTAATCCATGCTTCCTCTTGTGCCTTTCCTATCACAATCCAGGCCTGGCACGCACACTCTCCTGAGGACTATAGAAGGTTCTCCTAAACCTCTATTGAGGTACAAAATCCCAGAACCCCAGCACTCATCCAGTCGGGGTGTATCCCTCTGAAACCAAACAACCCCAGCTTCCTCACAGGAGTTTCAGTGTTATAATTGGGTACCAGAGTGGCATACCACAGTGGGCCCATGCCAAGGTATATTCCTCAAGGAATCACGCCACACAACAAGTCTGGTATGAAGGAAGTATATTAAGATAGGAAGTAGGAAGTGATGTTAAGGGCAATAAAGGGAGGCACAGCCATGGGGTGTGAGGAGAGGAGAGAAGAGAAGAGGAGGGGAGGGGAGGGGAGAGGAGGGAGAGGAGGGTAGTGGAGGAGAGGGGATGAGAGGGGAGAGAAAAAGAAGGGCATGAGAGATAGAGGGAGAAACCAAGAGAGACATTGAAAGGAGACAAGACAGGTGGGCGTGGCTTTTATCCAGCCACACCTGGCCATCTGTCCGCAGATGATGATGTAAACTCTTAGGACCCTGAAGGACCCCTGAAGTCAGGCTAGTGGAAACGCCTGTAAATGTGCACTCAGAGGCTTCACATTTGGCTACGATTAAGGTGAGAAAGAGGCCACAGATTTTCTTTTCTAAAACCCTTGAAGGAATCTTTGTCAACGTGAAAGTTCCAGGAATCTTTCACTTCTAGATTATGTGGGTAGGGATGGGGGGGGGGGGCAGGACCAGGACTAGCAAATGCCCTTGGGGTTGTTATGGGAATATTTGTTACCACTGACCGCCCCAGCCACCCCGCCCCAAAGCATTTGCCCAAGTTTTGAAAAACCAAGACTTAGCCCATTGCAAACAACTCTAAAATTTTAATTTCTCACCAGAATAATGTGTGCAGTAAAGGCAAAGTGAAGGAGACCCCTGCACAGTGGGGGTTCTCTTTCGGACCACATCCAAGCACCTGCTTTCACAGAGAGATTCTTTGTTATGTGAGGAAGAAAAGTCAAAGTGTCAGCTTCCTGACTCAGGTAGGAAAACAACAGCAAATGACCCTGCAGGTGTAAGTTTTTTTAAGAAGAGAAAAAGGGGAGGTCTGTGTTAGAATGGGGTAGGGTGCAGTCATTTGTTTTGGTTAGACACGTTAATTAGGTGAGCCAAAGGGGGCTCTTGATTGCTGGACTTCAATACTTTGATAGCTGGACCTCGGTGGTCAGCCTCTGGAGGAAGGTTGGCCAAATAAGGGAACTGGCCAAATAATGGACCTTGGTGGCGAGCTTTAGGAATATAATCTAGTTGTTTTTAGCAAGGCCAAGGGAGTGGGGCAGAAGGGTACGGGCTGCCGGAGCCATGTTTGTTATACTTGGACTGGCTACAGTCACTTAACAAACGATTTCTTTTGCAACCGCAAGTGACTGGCTCTTTGGCAATAGCCTCCGTAGAACAAAAGAGAAACAACCGGGCTTAATCAGTGTCAGTGTACACATGTGCAGCTCTGTCGCATTCCTGTGGTCACATTGTCACAGTGCCAGCAACCCTATCACATTCAATATCCCTACAGTCACAAATACCCAATGAAAATGTATGTTACCAACAGCGGTTCTCAACTTTCCTAATGTTCCAACCCTTCAATACAGTTCCTCATGTTGTGCTGACCTCCAGCCATAAAATTATTTTCGTTACTACTTCATAACTGTAATTTTGCTACTGCTATGAATCAAAATATAAATATCTGTGCTTTCTGAGGGTCTTAGGTGATCCCTGTGAAAGGGTTGACCCCTAAAGGGGTCATGACCCACAGGTTGAGAACCACTGATATTAGCTGGTCAACAGGCCTAAAAATTTATATAGGGCAAAGCCCTACTGTGTCATGGGCTCAGACTTTGTATATAAATTCACCAAACCAATGTTGGCATGAATCCAGCTGCTTCCTAGTAAAAAGCCAGAGAGTCCCGTGGCCTTGTCTGAGAGTGGCATTACAGAAACATGGCGGCAAGGGTGCAGAGGAGCATCATGAGGGTGCATGACATACTAAAGCTAGCCTGACAGCTGGCAGGTTGGCAGGAAGGGGTGCATACATTTGGCAAACTGTCTGGGGACATGGATGGGTGTGCTGTAGCCTGATGTTGGCCTGTGGGCACAGAAGGAGCTGACTGCTGTCTGGGATTCTCGTGGTAAGTGATAACTCTCATTTGGAGGCTCAATTAAGGTTCCTTTAAGAAATCTTTTTGAGTATGTATGAAAATGTTGTAAGGAAACCGACTTTGCATGCCCCCCACGCCTACTTTGCATGCCCCCCACGATGTTTCTTTTAACCATGTGGGGGCGTGTTTCCACCTGTTGTCTTTCTTCCGTGTTATGTATAGGTTGATGTGTAGCTATTTCTTCTGAATTGAAATACTCCCTCCTAGAGGGAGGCTCCTTTAGCCTTAGGAAATAAATTTACAAGGCTTAGATAATCTAATAAAACTAACTCACAAGTCTCAGGAAGCTCCTGAAACTTAGGAGATGTCCAGGGTCCCTTCCCAATGTTACACAAGAACTAAAAATTTCTGGAGGGAGGAGACTCTGAGATTGGCTGAGCTGGCTGCAAGTTGTGCAGAGAGCTCCAGGGATGTACTTCTCGTGAGTCATCACCCATGGTGGGGTGGGCTTTTTGGGGGGTCATTTGTACTACTTTAGGTAACCTTTCACCTGTATCCTATATATAAAACCCCAATAAACTCACAGGTTTATAAGTTGGATTTAGATGGGATTATTTCTTTGGTCTATTGTGAGCCCCCTATTTGGAATGAATAGAGTTCCTCCCTCCCTCAGGAAAAGTCACATAACACAGGCATAGCTTCATTAGTCTAATTGATCTCTTTTGTTCTTTTTATTTCATTGTCACTTAGTCAGAAGTGACTTTTGTGATGTCCACCCCAAATCCCACTTCTACTGTGGTCCTTTCCTTCATCAGTGCCACCACATGGCATACGCTGTGTTGCATCTTGGTGCTCGCTTTGAAATCAGAGGCATCTTCCAACCTGTATCCATTAGGTCTTCCAAACAGTATCCTATCCCACAGAGACCAGACTCAATAAGCCATGCAAAATCCTCACACTCCTTTCTCCAATTTGCATTGGTGATAAAAACATCATTTGATCTCTTTTCAAAAAAAGATATAATTAGGGTACAATTGAAAGGTCACTGTCAAGACCAGCAAGGCCTGAAATTCTGTTCTAGTTGCATGCTAAGAAGTTAATTTGATGGATGTTGGCAGAAAAGCCAGATGAAAGATTGTGTTGCATATAATGAAAGGGGAATGCAGAATACTTGCCTAATTCCATTGATTTGTTGTTGTTTTCCAAGGGCCACCATGGTAATGCAGTAGGCTTGAAGGGCCACCATGGTAATGCAGTAGGCTGAGATATGGGCTAGGCACGCGAAGGGTTTGTGCTGCTGGGGAATTATGGGGAACAGAGAAATCTCCAAGTGAGTAAAGTCACAGGTGAATGAGTGTCTTTGACATTGGCATAGTCATGTCAAGAACCCCAATACCTCATGGGAATGGCAATGCCTTCCCCAAGTGAGGCTCAGGGGGATGGCAAAGTCTTCCCTGGCGGTCCAAGTTTGAATGGAGACAGTATGTGTAGAAAATGTCCACCATAGCTTTCTCTTCCTGGGTGTTTACTGCCTGAAGACTGCTCCCCTGCCTATGCAATAGTCCTGTTTCCCTGTTCAACTCTATATAAAAAACATGATAACCTTCTGGGAGCTGTAGTTTCTAACTCAGAAAACCCAGTCATTTGATCCCAGTTTCTCTCTCTCTCTCTCTCTCTCTCTCTCTCTTTCTGTCTCTCTCTCTCTTTTTCTCTGTTTCTTTTTTTCATTCCCCCACTGCTTCAGTCAGGTCTATCCTTTGAGCCACATTAGATGTGTCAGGGTATCCCAGGGTACAGGCCAAGACATCTTAAATTAGTATCAAACACAGAGCAGGCAGCAGGTGTGTGGTCACTGGTGGTCATATTGTGCTCACTTTGACCCACTTAGGTACCACATCTTGCTGAGCATCTGGAAACTAGTCCATTATGCAATCTACCACATCCAAGAGGGCCTTGCAGGAACACATCAGGCAGACTGTCATTTCCAGCAGGACCATTTCATGAGTCATCATCAACACTTCTAAGTGTCGTTGTTGCCTAAGGATACATCTGGCTTCTCGGCCTCATTTTTAAAGTAGTTGAGTAGCTATGACAAGAGTTGGGGCTCTTCTTGATAAGAATGACTCTCTAGTGACATTCTTAAAGAACACTCGAGGGTCCGAAGAGAAGAGCACTTAATCAGTTCCTTTTCTACTTCTGTGATAAAATACCATGGCCCAAAATCAACATATTAATGAAAGCATCCATTTGGGTTCGTGGTTCTAGAGAAATGAAAATCTGCTCTAGCAGCAAGCAAATGACTATGGTACGAGCAGGAAGCTGAGAGATCATACCTCAACTGTAGACACTCAGAAACCAGAAAGGGCAGACTAGAAGTGATGCAAGGTTATAAACTCTCAAAGATCACCCACAGTGATGTACTTCCTCCAGCAAGATCCATGTTCTAAAAGTTGTATAACTTCTCCCAAACAGTGCCACCAACTTTTCAAGTAGATGAGGCTATGGGCAGAATTTCTTATCCAAAATAACACACTGTCTTCAGAGGACTGTGGTTTGGTTCCTATCATCTACAGGGTAGGGGCCCCTGTGAGCTAAGGAGAAGCAAAACACAAAACAGCCACACAGGCTGGTCAGTGTCTTTGGGTGTGTCCTTGGATGTGTGTCCAACTTCACCATATCTTTCCTGGAACTCCCTTTCTTTCTCTCCATCTGCCATTCCATCTTTTTAGCCTCACTGCCCAGTAGTTTAAATTTACATCAGAATGTAAGTTATCCTGTAAAGAGACAAAGAAGACCAGAAATATATAAAAGACTATTCTATTATATTTGTCTTTTAGTCATGAGGAAAAAAATCCCAGAGACTGCACAGGCATGCAGTACATCGCTTCCTGCAAAGGATCCTCAGTTTTCTGTGTCTCTGATCAGAAGGCCTGCAACACCATGTCAGGATGCACATCACTATTTGTAACTCCAGTCTCAGGGTCTTCAATACCCTTTTCTGCCCTCCATGGGCACACACATACATATGGGCATGCATGCACACACACAGACATACATATATATACATAAAAATAAATACATCTTTTTAAAAAAGAACAATTGAGAATAGCATAGGGATACACAGGACCATGAATCCTGTCCTAAAACTTACAGTGGGTAAAGAAAACTAAAGGTTTGTCAGTCCTCTTCAAACAGGGCTCATTGGATCCTTTCCTCAACAAGGACCAGAATGATCTTAGGAAAGCAGAATCCCTCGGTCCCGTGTATCCCACCACTTTCAGAGTACAATTGCAGCTCTGCTCCAAGTCTGAAGTAGCCAGACTAGCTCGGCCATCTCTTCCCCTCACCTCTTCTCCTGGGCCATGTTAGGTTTTCTTGTATTTCTGATCTGAGTATCTCTGTATCTACCTGTGTCCTTTCCTGAAAGGGAACATGTATCACTTTCCAATGCCTGATTCTATTTTACTTCATGCACTAAGTCCATGGAAAATAGATTTTCTGGTCTCCTGTTTCTTGTTAGTGTATTACTTGGGGTTGTCTAGAGGAACAGCACCAATAGAATAAAAATATGTTTAAAAGAGATTTGTCGGGTTTCCCTCTTGGTCAGGGTTTCTTTTGCTGTGAAGAGGCACCATGACCATGGCAACTCTTGTAAGGAAAACATTTAATTGGGGCTGGCTTACAGTTCAAAGTTTAGTCCATTATCATCATGGTGGGAAGCATGGCAGCATGCAGACAGATATAGTGCTGGAGAAGGTGCTGCAAGTTCTGCATCTTGATCTGCAGGCAGCAGAAATGAGCTGGCTTGAGCTTCTGAGACTTCAAAGCCACCTACCCTGGTGCCCCCCACCCCCAGTGAGACACTTTCTTCAAGAAAGTCATGTCCACTCCAGCAAGGCCATACCTCCACTCCTTATGGGCCAAGCACTCAAACATAAGATTCTATGGGGGCCATTCCTATTAAAGCCACCACAATTGCCTTACAGGATATATACACACTGGATTGTCTAGCAATGGCTGTCTGCACATTGGAGAATTGGAGACATAGTGGGTGCTCAGTTCATGAAGCTGGATACCTCAGCAATTCTAATGTGGTATGAATGCCTGCAGGTTGTTGGGGAGCCACTGGTTTTCAGTTCATCTCAGAAGGCTGAAATATATGGGTAATGTCAGTAGAAAGCCAGCAATGAGACAGATGCACTTACCAGAAAGGGGCAAGAGCAGGCAGACAAAAGGAAACGGCTTTTCTCCGGAACCATCTTATATTTGGGGAGCCACTAGAAGGTCCTACCCACTCACGGGTAAGGTCCTCTCTGTTCTGTTGATTCTTCCAAGAAATGCCCTCAGAGAATTGTCCAGAGACATGGCTCTCAGCTGGTTGATCTAATTAAGTTGACAACCATGATTACTCATCACAGTTAGCCATGTGAGCAGAGGCCAGGGCTCCTTATTGATTAACTGGTGAATAAAGTTGGCCTTTGCCTGTGGACTGGTAGAGTTTGCTGGCTCACGTGCCTGGCCATGTTACTTGCTTTAGAAAGCTGACCTCCTCCTGTCCCCATGAGTATTGGTCTTAGGTTTATCCCAGGGCTTCTGTTCTTTATCACCATCCCACCTTTTCCACTCTGGTTCTGCAGCCATGACTATTGCCTCGGCCCCATCCCACAGTGCTGGGACATGTACATGCAGATGCTTTATTCACACACTTAGTAGAGACTCTGCAAGGCAGCAAAGTGGGTGCTGGGAACAGAGTGAAGAAGACCCAGTCTCTGCCCTTCCGGAACTTACATAAGGAGAGAAGAGGCTATGCATACTGAAAGGCTATGCAGACAAGTAATTATTTGAACCTTCTTTATCCTTCCACTTGAATCCCTTCCTAGCCATCTAGGAGTTCTCTCTGCAGGCTCAATCCCAATCTAATATATGGGATGGACCTAATCCTGCCCGGTCCTAATAGAACTCACTGCTGTTAGCTTTACCCACGGCTGCCAGCAAGACAGCCTAGCTTTGGATGCTGTGCCCACAGAATAGAGTAGGTGAAAATGAGGAGACTTAGTGAATAGGTGAGGGGAGATGACTGGCTAGGACAGGTGGAGAGAAGAACCAGCTGAAGAGACAGGTTCTAGAATTTATAGCCAAATTTGATGGGTGACAGTAGCCAGCTGAAACAAATGATCCGTACATTCCTTAGGAGAGTATCGGCAGCTTGGTTCAGAGAGGCCGAGTCCCTTGAAAGGATGCTCATATATGTCTTTCCTGGGTTTCAGTGCCAGATGAATAAAATGAGGCCATGGCTGCTCCTAGGAATGGTTGAGGAGTAGGTTTTCATTGTAGATATGAAAGAGAGTTCAGCCAGAGGCATCTGGAAGAGTTCAGGCTGACCATGGCCAGCAGACTGAACTAGGCCATAAGAGGAGAGAGAGAAGGGGAGAGGAAGAGAAGAGAGTGGGAGCAAAGAAATGGGACCATGAGAGAGCCAAGAACCAAGAAAACCAAGAGAGGAGAAGAACCAAGAGAGACCATGGCTGAAATGGCAGGTTTTTATAGGAATCAGAAGCCTGAGGAAGGAAAGGCAAAGCCTCTGGGCTGGAGAGGTTTAGGGCAGAGGGCAGCGTTGAGAAGAGCTGAGAGGAGCCTCAGGTACTTAGCGAGCGTGGTGGCCAGTGTGTGCTTTGGTATGGTAATACACACCTCAGTTAGACATTTCTCTGGGGTTTCTTTGGGACCTGACATAGGGGACCCAAGAGATGACCTAACTCTTAGATACATTCCCAGCTGTTGCTGGCTGATCATAGCCCAATCATTTAGCCTTCTGAATTACTTTGGTGTCCTAAGCATGAAGAAAGACATTGACACAGAAATTAGAAAACAGGGGTTTAGGGACTGACTAAGAACTAAGTGGTAAGGCGCTTACCCAGCATGCCTGAGGCCTTAGGTTCAATTCTCGTTGCCACAGAAAAAGTTACAAATTGTAACGTTGAGATTCCACTCTCAAATCTACTCTCTGTTAACTGAGAAAACTGATTACCATTGTCAGAAGATGAGGACAGTAGCATGTTGTCTATTAGCTGTTAGGTACCAGCAGTTGCCTCTGAATTGAAACATTTCCTCCAGGAGGGAGCAAGCGGCTCCCAAGACTCAGGAAGTAAACAGAACGTCACATGCTTGGGAAAGCAATTAGTCCACTGGAATGGCAGTGTGTGCCTGTATCTCTAGCTTTGGACAGAGATAGGTTTATCCCTGAAGCTCATTTGCCAACCAGCCTAGCCCAGTTGATGAACATTGTGTAATGGGCATGGGGAAAAGGCATAGGATGCTGACCTCAGGTTTCTACATGCATGCGTACATACATATGATTCATTCACCATACAAACACATACATACACAAAAAGTCAGCCCTGTGTGAGGTCCATGTTCCAATGTCAGGAAGGGAGGAGGGTCATGGGAGGCTGGGAGGTTGAAGAGAATTTGAGGGCCTCAGGCAGAGAAGGTATACTTCCATCACTACACACTATGCAGGAAGAAACTGACAGGCACCCAGCACAGGCCTGCACACAGGGACTGCATGTAAGCAGACACAGGCACACAGGTAGACCTGACCACACAGGTAGGAACACAAGAGCCGAGGATGGACTGGCAGACACAGGCATGTGAGGTTCCTTGGCTGAGCACAGCCAGTGTGGGAACTGAAGGCTGTACAGACTCATTTATTTTTAGATATAATAGTGTGCTGATATGGATATCCAGTATGAGTCACTTAAAAATGACTGACGCTGGACATCCAGGGGACTATGAGTCAGCATCAAATGGCTGACCCAGGATGTTCAAGGACTCCAAAAGTGAACAATGATGTAATCTGTTGTATAACTATTTTTGGCACAGCATCACTTTTGTGGGATTCTGTATAATACGGCCTTGAGGTTGGAGGCCTTCATCAGCCTGCCCATGTGTTTGTATGTAAGCATGTGTGCCAGTCTGGGTGCGTGCCCGTGCAGGGCTGTGGGCAGCCCATGTGGGCCTGGGTTCCTGACAGTGCGTGCCTGTCTTTCAGCCTGTGTTCTGGTGCATAAAATGTATCTTATCTGCTTGTGGCTCCGTAGGTACACTCTCTTCAACCTCCCAGCTTCCCGTGACCCTCCTTTTCTGGCATTAAAGTATGGACCTCACACTTTGTCAGGGCATAATGCTCTGCAGAGCGTAAAGAGCCTCTGACTTCTGACCCAAGCCTTTGTTAGGTCTATCTGCTTCCTCCTTGCCAGGAAGCCCAGGTGCGGGTGGACCAGGTTAGCTGGCCATTTCTGATTCCCTGGGCCCTGCCAGTTTCCTGATATGATCCAGCAATGGGGATGATCACTAATGAGGAGTGGGACAATGAGCTGTCCTCCTGAGGGCAGATAACTGTGGGCAGGGAGATGTTTTCACGAAGCTTTCTGAACAAGGTATTTATGGACTCTAGTTGTTGCTGGGACATTTATAGATTGGATGCAAATGTAAAACATATGGCGTGCTCTTCCAGGAACACACTCAATCCAGCTGCCGCCCACTGCTACACTGCCGCCCACAGCTGTGCTGCTCTTTCCTCTGGATTCTCTTCTGAACGTTTGTGGGGGTGGGGGCCCCTCCCATTCGCAGGAGCAGGGTGAACAAGTGTCTCTTTGGGTAAAAGGCTGTTTCCTTTTGATTAACATTACCTTGTCCATGTCCAAGGCCCATCAAGGATTATTCTGCAGGGAAAGCATGGCTGTATCTTTCGTCTTTTCCTATTCCTTCTTGACATATGAAAATTATTGTATGTGGCTGGAAACTTCAAGGACAGACTTAAGCACCATTTGGAGTAACGTCCCTTGTTACCTGTGGTCAGGATCTGGCTGGATGTTTTCCGGCTCTTGGCCTCTTCACCAAAGAACTGAAAATCATCACTCATTCAGATTCGCAAATGAAGCAAGAACACTTTATTGGAGCAAATCAATAATGCAGATTGTAGGCACTGTCAAGATTGACAGTGGATCATATCAGTGAGACTATGCTAGAGTCCCAGGCTGCAGGTTTGGGTCTCTTTTTATGGGGTTCAAGGGAAGGAAGGGCTGGTTACTATGGGAAGTTGTTTGAGTGGTTCTCTATTTTGATTAATAGATTAGATCACACATTCATTTTTTCCTACTGAGCATGGTCCTTCCCATAAAGCAGTGGTTCTCAACCTTCCTAATGCTTCCACTCTTTAATACAGTTCCTCATGTGGTGACCCCCCCAAACCATAAAGTTATTTCATTTCTACTTCATGACTGTAATTTTTCTACTGTTATGAATCATAATGTAAATATCATATTTCATATGGTCTTAGGTGACCCCTGAGAAAGGGTCGTTTGACTCCAAAAGGATCAGTACCCACAGGTTGAGAACCACTGCTATAAAGCATCTGATTTTAATCATATGGATGCCTACTTGAAAAGACATAAATAGATTTCTAGAGGACATAGTTTTATCCTACTGCACATTCACCCAGTACCAGTTCAGACAGGACTGGCTACTCTTTTCTTCATAACTGGATACACCAAGAATACATATGAATAGAAACTGCCTGAATTTGACTGTTACCAGGAACAGGGAAGCTTATACCTTTTTTCAAAAGTAGGAGTATGTGAAGCCCAGTACAGGGAGGGTGATGTGGGTTGGAGTGAGGAAGGGTGGGGTAGGGGAAGTTCTGAAGTTTCTAGGTGCGTTATCTAGAGAAGGGTTTTAAAACATATAATGTGTAGATGAAGAAACTGATTAGAAAGTGTGTAATTATTACAAGGGTTGGGGGTGCAAAGTGTCAAATTAAATGTGGGGGTTCTAGGGTCCTAACCTGTCCTCTGTGCTTACCTAGTGTGACCTTTCCCTTGCTTGTGCGGGTCAGAGCTGCCTACACCTGGGATGTGCTCTGCTAGCTACCGATACCACTGGGAAATGTGGTTGTCTCACTTTCTTTACCTGTTACTGCGACAAAATACAAAATACACTGACAAAAGCTACTAGAGGGAGGGGAAAAAAAACTATTTTAGCTCACAGTTCAAAGACATGGTTCATCATGGCGGGCATGTGCAGGAGCAGGAGCTTGAAGCAGTTGCCCCAATCAGAAAACAGAGCAATGAATGCCCTTTGTGCTCTCAACTACTCTCCTCCTTTATTGAGTCCAGGACTAACCTTATCAACATAGTCCATCACAGGCATGCCCAGAGGCTAAACAACCCTCACTGGCATGCCTGATAGCTTGTCTCTTAAGTGACTTTAAAAGCTGTTCAGTTGACAACTAACACTACCCATCATTGAGTTCCCCATCTAGAACATCCCCAGTGGGACCAGGTGTTCAGAACCAACATCCTCCATACCTAACACATTGTCCTGCAACAGATGTCACCATGTATGTGCTTATGAGAACTTGGTGCAAGACCAGTCATTGCATGCAGTAGGAGTGGAGTCCCCACCAACCAAAGCCATGTGACAACAGATTGCTGCTGCTGTGCAGAGGGCTGTGGTAAGGCCTATGTTGGGGAAGGCTTTTCCAGATTAAACGGATAATAATCCTATGCTTTCTGATTTAAATGGGAGCACCAAAAGCCCTCGAGGCTTCAGAAACGGAAATGAAATATAAAAAGCCATTTGGGATGTCGGCGGTGTTAGGCATCAGCACTTCAGCTTCTAGTTGTCTTTCCATATCACCGGGGATGTCTACGATGTGCACACTGGTGCATCCCTCTGGGTCTTGTCCTCAGAGAGTCATTGTACTACCTAAGGTGGAGGGAATGAGTGAGGTCCTGGAGCTGAAAGACTTTCAAGGTTGAGTCCTGATCCTGGCAGAGGTGTGAGTGCACCAAGCTAGTGGAGTGTATATGTAATTGGGGTGAGCACCAGACTGGGAGGGAGAGCCCCCTGGGGTAGGATTAGTTAGAATTTATCAGACTTGAAGGTCATTCAGGACAGATTCTTCATAGTCAACTTCCAGGAGCCGCCTCTTGTGTCCTAGGTAACACACTAATTTTAAGCATCGTGGTTGCCTCTGGGACTTTGAAACACCTTTGAAAAAAGGGAAGAAACATCATGATGTCCTTCTGCAAGGCATAAAGAGGGGAAAGGGGAGGTAACTAGGCTTTGTTGAGGCTCATTAAATGAAGACTCTTTCCTGCTGGTAAAACATTGCTACTTTTATTTATTTATTTGAGACAGGGTCTCATTATATCTCTCTTGCTGGCCTGGAACCAGCTATGTAAACCATGCTTGCTTGAAACCCACAGAAAATTACCTGTCTCTGCCTCCTGAGTGCTGGAATTAAAAACATGCGCCACCATACCTGGCTATAGATTGTTTTATTATTTACTTATTTAATTTTATTCTAATCTGCTCTGCTAGTGATCTTTGGTAAAAATAATGGAATTTGAGTTATCTCTGTGGTCCTGAGTGGGAACACAACTTTCTGAACTGCCAGGAGCTATCACATTAAGATTTTCTGTTAAGAACAAGGATGTGCTACCTATGTCTCCTTACTTAAGAGACTAGTCTAAGGGGCCTGCCAATCATCTGGGCAAGAAAATTCCCTGGAGGAAGTCATCTATGCCACATATGCAGTAGTATAAAGTCTGCTTAAGAGTGTACGTGGTACAACGTTCTCTATGCTGTTGTCCGCTCTTACTCCATGAGAATGCCTTTCTTCATAAGTGATCTCTCTGGTCGTTTTCTACTATGAACTGAAGGTCCACTGCCACCCCACTATCCCCACTCCCAAAGCTGAATGTATGCTAAACATCCTACAACAGGGATTGTCTGATTAGGGTCTTTCAGACTGTGGAGAGCTGGGATGTTGCACGTCCGCAGCAAAGTATCTTGGGCTAGTTTAACCTCCCTGGTAGGTATTTATTGCCCACTTCTGTTTGACCTAATGTCTTTGTGGCTGTCAAGTAAAATCCTTTTTGAAGCTTATCCTAGCTCCCACCAACCCGAAGGCTAAGAATGTCATCAAGTAGCATTTGGGGCTTTGCTGTAAGCCACCTACATGATATTACATCAATGTATTTAAAAATTGCCATAATTTAGGACTTCATTTGTTTTGATATAATAAAAACTTAATGAAACTGTCACCATGTTGGAATCTGGAACTTTGGTAACCTGAGCTATATTCCTGGGGCACAGGCACTCCCAAGTGGCTTCCAGTGCTGGGGTGACATTATGCATTCTAAATGTTAATTTTTATTGGTCCTGCTTCCTGTCTGTTACTTACATTGTCTCTGATTGGTTGAATAAATGCTGAGGCCCGAGATTGGGCACAGACAGAGGTAGGCAGGACTAAGGTACGTGGGCTTCAGAAGCCTAGAGCCAGAAGAAGAAGCCTCGAAGAGAAGAAAAAAAGAGCAGGAAGGAAGACACACGCCATGGGTTAGAGAAAAGAACCTCATTCCATGTGGCCTAGTATGGAGAATAGCAGTCCAGGGGATGTATGTATATATGGGGTCATATTTGGGTAGTAGAACTAAGAGCTAGCTTAGATGGGCTAAGATTGCTCAATTCATACCAAGGCCTGTTAAAATCCATGTGGTGTCTGTGTGCTCATTTATAATGGCGGGTTAAAGATTAACAGCCGCCAAACAATTAAATAAAATATAAATACTAAGTAAACAATTTAACTAATTATTTCTACATTCCAGAATAAACTACTGTCTGTGAGGTGAGAGCTGGCCTTCTCACCAGTACTGCTCTCTGACTGTGAATCCCTACTCATGAAACACAGGATCCTTAACTTTGGTATAGAAAAGGATTTCAGGGTGAACAAGTATGAAACTGACTTGGGTTGTATTAAAATCATTTTTAAATATAGATTTTAAGCATGACTATTAAGAGAAAGAATGACACTTAGGCAAGAATATGTTTTACCTAAGCATGTGTATGGGCTCCTCAAGGCACAGTCACAGTTTAAGTGTCTCAGCATTGATCATATATACCTTTGGTGGCTCTCAGGTCTCTTCACAAAGGGTTGCTAAGAAAGTTTCTTTTTCTCTCTCTCTTTTCTCATACACACACACACACACACACATTTGTTGTTATATATATGTATATATTATGTATATTATATATGTATATTATATTTATATTATATATACTATCTATATACATATATGCATGTATATAACAAGAAATATAGGTATATATATATATATATATATATATAACAAGAACTATATGTATATACTTCTTGAAATTAATGTAATTATATAATTTCCCTCTTTCCTTCCTCAAATCTCTTTCATGTATCCCTTCCCTTCTCTTTCTCAAATATATGGTCTTTTTTTCTTTAATTTTTTTTTACACACTATGATGGTTTGAATGAGAGTGGTCCCACAGGCTCATAGATTTGAATGCTTGGTCACCAGGAAGTAGCACTATTTGAAAGGATTAGTGGCCTTGTTGGAGGAAGTGTGTCACTGGGGTTGGACTTTGAGATTTCAAAAGCTCAAGAAAGGCCGAGTGGCTCTGTCTTCCTGCTGCCTGCAGATGTAGAACTCTCAGCTCCTTCTCCAGCACCATGTCAGCCTGTGTGCCACCATGCTCCCCACCATGATGGTAATGGACGAACCCTCTGAAATTATAAGCAAACCCCAATTAAATGCTTTCTTTTATAAGAGTTCCATGTTCATGGTGTCTCTTCATAGCAATAGAATGCTAAGACACACATGCACACCTCACATACATGCAACCTGCTCAGTCTCTATAATGCTACCCACATGTATATGGACTCAGGGCTGACCAGTTGGTTTTGGATAACCAAGATGTCTTGAATGAGGTTACATTCTGATAGGATAAAACTAGGAGCCACTACAGTTGCACAAAGTGGTCAGGGCATGTCTTTTTACTGTGAAATTTTCTGATTCAATTCCTAGAAAGTGGGAGGTTTACAGATTGAAAGAGAGGAAGACCTTAAGCGATTGTTGTTAGCTATGTTAGAATTCTTGTATCTCAGTGTAAGAGATTAACTTCTTCTGTCCTATGTCCTCACACTTTTCCATGTCCTTTAAAAATCCTGCTTAAAGCACGGTTTCCTCTGCGATGGTCCCATTAACCAATGGCCACTCTCATCTCTTATTACTCTGTAGTGAACTTTATCTTCTGGACTGTGACCTCCACCTCATGGAACTTCACCCTGAAGCACAAGGGGCAGGGAGCTAAGGGGGCAGCCCAAGGCAGATCCTAGGAACATTTGGGATGGCTGGCAGGGGTGGAAAGAGGCCAGGAGGCTTACAAAGGCAATTTACACTGTGTGTATTTGGAGTCTGTTTCCTCCAGCATCTACCCTTTACACAGAGGCAGGGAAGGAAGGGAGGGAGGGAGAGGAGGAGGGAGGTGCCCTTAGGGTATGGCCTGTTCTTGAGCCTCATGGCATCCAGCTGAGCTTACCCCCTGTGCTGTCAGTTGCCCCTGTGAGCTCACAGTGAGTTCTCTTCTATTTGCTATCAAATGACATAAATGCTTTCCTATTGAGTGTCATTTGCAAATCACTAGTTTGCTACTCTAGACTGCACTTAATGTCAATTACTTTAAAAAAAAAAAAAAAACAATTGAAAATCACTGGTTTGCAGTTCCAAGTCTTTCAATGCCAATTACTGCTTGGAGTGCTGGCGACACTGTCACACCACGCTGGATTTCTGAGTAGTAACTTGTCCTAATGTTCTGCACCTGGCTGCATGTTTCTGGGAGAAAGCAGCTAGCATCTTGCATTAACCTCAGTTGCTTGTCACATGCAAGGGGGCAGAGCTTTCTCTGTGTAGCTGGGCTAGTAGAGGGCCAAGGGCCAGACCCACTGTGAGGGTTAATTTTCATTATCAACTTGATTGTATCTGCTATCAGCTGGGAGACACACCCCTGGGCCGATCTGTGAGGGCATTTCCCGGGAGGATTAATGGAGAGGAGACTGTCTGTCAGAGTGGACGGCTCCAGCCTCCAGCAGCCCAGCTATAAGGAGGTCCAAGGAAAAGCAGTAGTAAGTACCTTCTTACTTACCTTCACTTCTCATGTTGAGTGTACCTGTTCAGCTACTGCTGCAGCACTTTACGGCCGGCCATCAGAACCCAGTCTTCTTGACCTTCTGCACAGGCTGAAGGGGAGGAATCCTCCAGGCAGCAGTGCCGTGCTGTGACTGCAGAGGTAGTGGGCTCTGTTGACCAAGCAGCTAGCGAGTTCTCCGGCTCTTCAGTGTGCAGACAGCTATTGCTTGGGATTCAGCCCCTATAATACAAGCCAAGGTAAATAGTTTGCCTTTCATAGCATATGTTTATTCTCTGAATCCTGGTTTCTCTAGAGGTTCTCTAAATGCAACTTTTCTAGAGAACCCTGACCAACACACCCATCTTGACTTTGACACCAAGGGCAGACCCCAGGTCGCCTGAGAAGGGGAGATGTGGGAGCCATGAGCACCCAGTGTCCTCCAGCTTTGGTGGTAGGTTCACCGCAGGTTCTTAGACCTGAGCTCACAGCTCTGGGTAGAATGGTGGCTGAGATAGTGGGTAGCACTGCCTGTCTATGGAGGGACTTGAGCCAAGTGCTGTGTCTCTCTCCTTTCTGCAGCTTTGCCTTTTAATATTTCCTTAGATAGCTTTGGGGACTGAGTGGCCGCTATGTGTGAAGTATGCTGTGAGCTACTTAGTGACCCAGGGAGTGTCTGGGGAGAGAAGAAATAGGGGATGGGGGGAATGCCACAGGGGTGTTAAAGTGTTCCCTGTTGACATGTGATGTTTCCCCTGGCTACAGTGATATAAGGGCCACAGAGGAATTTGGGGTGTCTGTGAGAGGTGGGGATGGCCTGCTACTGTGACTAAGTTCAGAAGATCGATAGAGGGTCTTCTGAGGTTCTTGCTATACTCTGTAAGTCATGCCTGTTTTCTAGGGAAATGAGGTGGGAGGTTGTGGGGGGCGAGTATGGATCTGGAGGAAGAGGAGAAAAAGAGGAGAATGGGAAGTGAAACCAAGGAAGGCCGGGGATAGGTGAGGCCATTCTCTCCATCCCGATTTGTTGCCACATTCTCCGTGAGGTCTATCTGTCTTAGCATTGGCAGGTAGATGAACACAAATGAGTTCTAGGGACAAGAATCTAATTTTCATCCTCAGAATGAGGTGACACATTGGGGACAGTGACCCAGTTGGAAATGCCATGTGTTGATTCATATGGAAATGTGTTCGCTATTATTAGCACACTGTAGGCCAAGGAGCACACAGAGCCTTCAGATGTTGACAAATGGCCCAGCTGTTTTGCAGGCACTGGGGTTCCAGTGAGGTTTTCTGGTGCGTGAAGTCTGGTGCCTAGCTGTTTATGCATCTTCTGGCTTTTTTTCTAGTCAGGCATAACAGCAAGTCTGAGGCTAGCCAGAAATGACCTGGCACCTGCACGGTGAGGGATGCTGGGTAATCACTGTGGATTTTAAAAATAATTTATTTATTTTTATTTTATGTACATTGGTCTTTTGCCAGCATGTTTGCTGTAAGACAGTGGCAGATTCCCTGGAACAGGAGTTACAGACAGTTGTAAGCAGCTATTTGGGTGCTGGGAATTGAACCCTGGTTCTCTGGAAGAGCAACCAGCACTTTTACCTGCTGAACCATCACTGTGGATTAAAAACATATATATATTTTAAAGTATGTGTGTGTGTGTGCATGCGAGCATGCGTGTGTGTGCGTGCGTGTGTGTGTGCATGAGAGCATGCGTGTGTGTGCGTGCATGCGTGTGTGTGTGTGTGTGTGCGTGTGCGTGTGTGTGCATGCGAGCATGTGTGTGCGTGCGTGCGTGTGTGTGTGTGCATGTGTGTGTGCATGCATGCGTGCGTGCATGTGCGTGTGTGTGCATGCGAGCATGCGTGCGTGTGCGTGCGTGCGTGTGTGTGTGCGTGTGTGTGTGCATGCGAGCATGCGTGTGTGTGCGTGCATGCATGTGTGTGCGTGTGTATGTGCATGTGAGCATGCGTGTGTGCGCGTGCGTGCGTGCGTGCGTGCGTGTGTGTGTGTGTGTGTGTGTGTGTGTGTGTAAGTGAGCTCAGGTACTAACAATGTTGGATCGTGTGAAGGTAGAGTTACAGGTGGTTGTAAACCTCTCAGTGTGGGTTCTGGGAGCCAAACTTAGGTCCTTTGCAAGAGCAGTATGCAGTTTTGACTACTTAGTCATCTCACCAGTCCCAATCATTCTGCTATTAACATAGTAAATTTTGGGGTATTCTTGAGAGTTACAGAGCCTTTCTTGGCTTTTGCTTAGTCTAGTTTAGGTGTTCGGCTGCCAGACATTAATGGTGACACAAAGCTTCCCCTGATCCAGTTGGTTTTGGATTCCTGCCTGGTGAATTTGAAGAAGAATAAAAATTCGCTGACCTCAGGGAGTAAGTTTTAGGATGAAGTATTTCATTATAGTAATATTGGAAGAAAAAAAGAAAAGGGAGGCACTGTGTACCAGAAGTGCATTCCCAGAAATGAGATACCATCGAGATCACGGAGTTCATGAATCTTTCCTGGGTGGAAGGAAGGAAGCAAGCACAGAGCAGGGATGCGCACTTTATCTGGTTCCTACTCACCAGGTGGCCAGAAGCCTCTGGATTTCAGTAGTGTCCTCATGTATGGCTCCTGGAACCCACATATGTCCTCATGCGCTCACGTATGGTTTTCAGTTAGGGAAAGGAAAAAAAGATTCCCCTTCTGGCCTCATTGATCTCTGCCCAGGGCAGAGTCAATGATATTTTGGCTTAAACACCTCTGGTATCTCTGGCCTCTAAGGACAAAGTTACAACAGGGCTTTTCTGGGTTTACGCCAAGGAAAAAGCTGTTCACTTCCAGGTCCTTTTACTCTGAATCCTACCCCTACTCTCTTAATATGAGTGAGTTGGAGTCCAGAGGGCACTCACTAGGATTTACAAGTTCTTAATCTGAGAACAAAGAATTAGACCAATGGGAGTGGAAAGATGGCCCAGTGGTTAAGTGCTCTGGCTATTTTTCCACAGGACCCAGGTTCAGTTCCTAGCACCTACATGGTGGCTCTCATCTGTCTGGAACTCCAGTTTCATGAGATCTGGCACCCTCTTGTGGCCTCTGTGGGCACTGTATGCCCGCAGTACACAGTCACACATCTAAGCAAAAACACTCAAAAAAATTTTTTTTTTAAAGAATTGGGCCAGGGACACATGGGAAGTGCAAGAAATAGAAGTGTATTATGTTAGGAAGCACTTCTGAGATGAGAGTGGACCAAAGGGTCAATAGAGGGCCAGTGGTGCTGGAAAATGGTACTCCTGACTCTTTATGAGTGGTTACCATTCTTCTATCATCTTTGTATTTGTGAATCATGGGCTTCCTTTGTTCTTGTTCTGTCCCATACAAATAGTTTTTGGATGGGGGTTTCATTTTTTTCTGTCATTGGTTTCTTTCATATGTTAAGCCTTTAAAAAAAAAGAATTTATTTTTATTGTTACTTCCAATAATAGTGTGTATGTGTGTGGAGGAATATGTGTGTGAGTTCAGGCACTAGTGGAGTCCAGAGGCGTTGAATCCTTTGGCATGGGAGTTACAGGTGGTTGTGAGCCACCAGTATGGATGTACTGTGATCATGTTTAGAATGGCAGGGACTTGGAGACACTGCTTAGCCATCCAGCTGCTGTGTGGTGCAGACACTGAGAAGGTAGCAGGGTGGGTTGTGAGGACCCAGGTATATTGGCTAATATGTGGGGCATTGGCGCTGGGAGGCTGTGAAGGTAGGAGCCAAATGTAGTAAAAGCATCAAGAGCTTAGGGTGCCATGTGTGAGCTAAAGTTCCAGGAAGGAAGCTGCACTGGCCGGGACGACTGGCTGATCAGAATTTCAGTGATTATGGAAAAGTTAGAATGGTGAAGATCTGGAGCCAGTTTATCTTAGGCTGTCTTTAGTCCCCTTAATAGCCATTCCCGGACATCTCTGTATCTGACTTATCCTTGTGACCATCATGTGAAACATTTTGGCATGTATTGACTTCACAGAACACCAGCTTCCCAAGAATGTCATCAGATAGCACTTAAGACCTACAGTAGAGGTTCCCTTGCTTAGTCGCATCTGCATAACTGATGTGCCCATTTATGTATCTTAAAAAGTATTTTGATTTATAAATTTCTTTGTTTTATTACTATAGAAACTTCACAAGAGTTGATTGTCTGATCTCAGGCTACCCAGATGGATCAAGCTTTAGATATAAGAAATTGAGGTTGTCAGATTGAGTGGATCTGGAATCAACTAAATGACGAGCGTCTGGACACACCTGTGAGGGACTTCCTTGAAGAGGTTAAACTAAGTAGGAAGACCCACCCTAAATCTGGGCAGTTCCTTCTGGCTATGGGCCAGAGACACAGACATCCAAGGGGAATGCTTCTTCCTCAGTCCACTTGTCTGTGTGAAAGTTCATTTGCCTTGTTCCTCCTGCGGCTGCCACCATTGCTACCTCCATCCTCCGTTGACATCGGAACCCTTCTGCTTTCCTACCTGGACTGAAGGCTAGTGGCTTTTTAGCAGCACCCCAAGCCTTCAGTGCAGATGGGGATGGTTAAGGCACCCAGACATAGGGATGGAGCAGTTACGAGTTCTGTCTCTCCAGCGTGAAGATAGCCATTATTAGATTACCCTGATCGTATCATATAAGCCAACCTATTAAGTTCCCTTTTAAGAAATACTCATCCTATTGGTTGTGAGCCTCCAGAGAACTCTGACTACTAGAGTACCCCTTGGCACTTGGTGAGGAAGACGTGCCCTTTGAAAGTGGTAAAAACTTAGCCAGAGAAGGCTGGGAGCAATGGAAGAAGCAGCAACAGTCAGTGCAGTTGTTGCTGAATGAGCTTGGGCTTGGGCAAATGACAGGCCAGAATGACTATGGAGGGATAGTGTAAATGCACCCTAGTACCAGGGCAGGAATTTTGGGAAACGTGAGGCCAGGAACTCTGTTTTAGAAAAGCAAAACCTGGGCTTCTAGTTTGGAACTTTTTTTTCTCAAGAGTCCCTATGGTAAAGGCTTGAACCAAACTTAAATCCTCCAGAAGCTGGTGCAAACTTTGAAGCACCCAGTGGGAGATCTGAGGTCACTGGAAGTGCTGGCTTGAAGGAGATTGTGGGATCTCAGCCTCTTTGCCCTTTGCTCTCAGATGCCTATGGTTTTGCTATGCCAGGCTCTCTGACATTAGCTCTCTCAGCATAGGCCTAAAACAACAGTGGACGCTCAGTAAGGGCCTGCTACCTCCAAAACTGTGGGTCACAGTAAGTTCGTTTCTTTTAGTCATCTCAGCCATGTTACGGTGATAGAGCTGGCTAACACAGTTGGCTTTCCATCAAGCATGGAGGAGGCATAAATGCACACAATGAATTCTAATAATTTTCCCATTCCCACTGAAAATTTTCTTTCTTTCTTTTCTCTTTTTTTGTCTTTGTTCTTTTCCCTTTCCTTCTTCTCTACTTCTTTCCTTCCTTTCCCTTTTTTCTTTTAAACAGGTGTGTTGTCTACAATGAAAACTACATTGGTAATATTGGTAACACAGTGTTAACCAGCACTTTCATACAAGCATGGGAAGAGACTAAATTGGCAGAATAGTTCAGAAAACAATGATGTTATCTGCTTTAGCTCAATGTGTTTACATTCTGTGGAACAAGAGTTCCTTTTCAAGGCCAAATCCACAACAAAGAATGTTCATCTGAGAACATGAATGTTCACCAAGTAACTTGTTTACTCAGCGAAGGACATGTTCAAGAATGCTGGCATATACACTGTTCCCAGTATCCTCCGACAGGAAAATACCGAATATCCATCAGAAGTTGATTGGGTGAGGTGTGATATAGCTACCCGGTTGGAAAACACATGCGATGAGAATGAATGAGCTGTCTCCCGCTGGATTCATTATGGATTCATTATGAATTAATTCCACAAACCCCATGTAGGATGAAAGAAGCCAAATGAGCTTATCATGGTTCCTTCTATATAAAGAAGTGTTAAACCAGAATAAATCTCAGATGTGTTGCTCAGAGTTAGGCTAATGGGAACCATTGGAACATAAGGAGAGGGATGGGGACTGGTACAGGCCCCAGAGAAGGCTTTGGGGGTCCTGGTCATGTTCTAGTTTGTGTTGTATGTCCTGGCCACAAGACTGTGCTCTGATTTTGAACATTCCCTGGGATCTCCACTGAGCTTCATGCTACTTCCTGTCTATATAGTGTACTTCCATAGGAAGTGTTTTTTTTTTTTTTTTTTTTAAGGTGTAAACCCGTAAGGGAAACATAACGAAACTCAGAGAACTACAGAGCAGATGGTAGGTGGCACCTGATGTGACTCAGCTGAGAAAACTGAACTCTTCAGGTACGGAAACACAACCTGCTCTACACAGGAGAGTCCTAAGAGGCCAAAGAACATTTAATATGGAGTTTTACCTGTGGAAAGTTGTCCAATCAGGAAGCAGATAGACTGCCATGTCCCCTGCCCAATGCTTCAGAGTTGGGGTGACTGTTCCTCCCACTCAGTAAGGAAATAGATTTGAAACTGGGCAACTGGCTAGAGACATGGCTTAGTGGGTATACAAGAGAGTTATACCACTACTCACCTCTCTCTGCCTATCATACACACAAAGAGTTACTTCAACTGACCTTAAAACATAGTATGTTGACTCTGAATGTTTAGAGGAGCATACTGCGAAGATAAAAGAAGTGTTGGAGATGGCCTGTAAGACTGGTTGCTTTTAGTCTATTATGATTTATTACTCTTTGGATGAGCCCGGGCTGTCATAATGGAATACCACAGGATATGTGTTTAAACATAGCCATTTACTTTCTCATAGCTCCAGAGGCTAGAAGGCCAAGATCAATATGTGTGTTCAGGCTTCTCTCCTGGTCTTGTGGATGGCTACCTTCTTGCTGTGTCTTCCTCTGATCATGTCTATTCTTATTTTTCATTAGTTAATTTGTCTATTTTGCATCCTGATTGCAGCTCCCTTCCCTCATCTTGTCCCAGTCCCACACTCCCACTGACTTCCCCCATTACCCCTAGTCCCCAAGTACCAACCCACTCTGGTACATCAAATCACATCATGACTAAGTGCTTCCTCTTCCACTGAGGCAAGAGAAGGCAGCTCTGCTAGGAAAATGGGACCGTGAAGGAGGTAACAGAGTCCAAGTCAGAGATAGTCTCTGCTCCAGTTGTTAGGGGATCCACTTGAGGATTAAGCAGCCCATCAGCCTCATACATGTAGTGAGCCTAGGATCAGTTCATGCATATTCTTTGGTTGGTGTTTCAGTCTCTATGAGCCTCATTGTGCCTGAGTTAATTGGCTATGTGGGTCTTCTTGTGGTGTCCTTGACTTCTGCAGCTCCCTCAAACCTTCCCCTAACTCTTCCTCAAGACTCCCTGATTTTCATCTAATGTTTGGCTGTGGGTCTCTGCATCTGTTTCTATTATCTGCTGGATAAAGCCTCTCAGATGGCAGTTGTGTTAAGTTCCTGTTCAGTTCCCTCTCTCCATCCACTTCCTCCATCTATTTTATTTCCCCTACTTAGAGGGACTCGGGCATCACCCCTTGCACAGTCCTTGTTATTTACCTTCCTTGGGTCTGTGGATTGTAGCATGGTTATCCTGTAATATATGACTAATATCCACTTATAAGTAAGTACATACCATGTGTGTCTTTCTGGGTCTGGGTTACCTCACTCAGGATGATCTTTTCTAGCTCCATCCATTTGTCTGCAAATTTCATGATGTCCCTGTTGCTAATAACTGAGTAGTATTCCATTGTGTAAATGTATCACAGTTTCTTTATCCATTCCTTGGTTGAGTGACATTTGAACTGTTTCCAGTTTCTGGCTATTACAAATAAAGCTGCTATGAACATGGTTGAGGAAATGTCCTTTTGGTTTGGTGAAGCATATTTTGGGTATATGCCCAGGAGTGATATAGCTGGGTCTTGAGGTAGAACAATTCCCAATTTTCTGAGAAAATACCAGATTGATTTCCAAAGTGGTTGTGCAAGTTTTAACTCCCACCAGCAATGGAGGAGTGTCCCCCTTTCTCCACATCCTCACCAGCATGTGCAGTCACTTGAATTTTTTTTATCTTAGGTGTAAGATGGAATCTCATAGTTATTTTGCTTTTCATTTACCTCATGACTTAGGATGTTGAAGATTTCTTTAACTGCTTCTCAGCCATTAGAGATTCCTCTTTTGTGAATTCTTGGTTTAGCTCTGTATCCCATTTTTTTTCATTGGATTATTTGATTTGAAGGTGTTTAATATCTTGAGTTCTTTACATATTTTGGATATTAGTCATCTGTCAGATGTAGGGTTAGTGAAGATCTTTTCCCAATCTGTGGCTGCTGTTTTGTTCTATTGATAGTGTCATTGACCTTATAGAAGCTTTTAAGTTATTTGAGGTCACATTTATTAATTATTGATCTTAATGCCTGAGTTGTTGGTGTTCTGTTCAGGAATTTGTTTCCTGTGCCGGTGAGTTCAAGGCTTTTCCCTACTTTCTCTTCTATTAGATTAAGCATATCCAGTTTTATGTTAGGGTCTTCGACTCACTTGGACTTGAGTTCTGTGCAGGCTGATAAGTATGAATCAATTTGCATTCTTCTATGTGCAGCCATCTACTTGGACCAGCACCATTTGTTCAAGATGCTTTCCTTTTCCCATTGTATGGTTTTGGCATCTTTGTCAAAAATCAAGTGTCTGTAGGTGTTTGGGTTTATTTCTGGATCTTTGATTCCATTCCATTGATCAACTGGTTTGTTTTTATGCCAAAATACCATTCAGGTTTTATTACTATTGCTCTGTAGTACAACTTGAATTTAGGGATGGTGATACCTGTAGAGATTCTTTTATTGTTCAGGATTGTTTTTGTTATCCTGGGTTTTCTATTTTTCCATATGAAGTTGAGAATTGTTCTTTCAAGGTCTGTAAAGAATTGTGTCAGAATTTTTATGGGAATTGCATTAAATCTGTAGATTGTTTTTTGTAAGATGGCCATTATTACGTTAATCATACTGATCCATGAGCATGGCAGATCTTTCCATCTTCTGATATCTTCTTCAAATTCTTTCTTCAGAGACTTGAAGTTCTTGGCATACAGGTCTTTTACATGCTTGGTTAGAGTTATGCCAAGGTATTTTATATTGTTTGTGAGTATTTTGAAAGGAGTTGTCTCCCTAATTTCTTTCCTAGCCAGTTTGTCATTTGTATAAAGTAGGACTACTGATTTTTTATTGAGTTAATTTTGTATCCAGCTACTTTGTTGAAGGTGTTTCTCAACCGGAGGAGTACTCTAGTAGAATTTCCGGGATTACTTCTGTATGCTATCATATCATCTATGAATCATACTTTGATTTATTTCTTTTCACTTTATATTCCCTTGATCTCTTTTTGTTGTCTTATTGCACTAGCTAGAACTTCAAGTACTATGTTGAAGAGATATGGGGAGAATGGACAGCCTTGTCTTGTTCGTGATTTTACTGGAATTGTTTTAAGTTTCTCTCCATTTAATTTGATGTTGGCTATGGCTTGCTATATATTACCTTTATTATGATTAGGTATGGGCTTTGTATACATGATCTCTTCAAGACTTTTATCATGAATGGATGTTGTATTTTGTCAAAGGCTTTTTCTGCATATAATGAAATGATCATGTGGGTTTTTTTCTTTCAGTTTGTTTATATGGTGGATTACATTTATTGATTTTCTTATGTTGAACCATCCTTGTATCCTTGGGCATGAACTTACTTGATCATGGTGGATGGTATTTTTGATGTGTTCTTGGGTTTGGTAGGCTACCATTTTATCAAGTATTTTGGCAACAAAGTTCATGAGGGAAATTGGTCTGAAATTCTCTTTCTTTGTTGAGTCTTTGTGTGGTTTAGGTATCAGGATGACTATGGCTTCATAGAATGAGCTTGGTAATGTTCCTTCTGTTTCTATTTTTTTGGAATAGTTTGAGGAGTATTGGTATTAGCTCTTCTTTGAAAGTCTGATGGAATTCTGTGCTAAAACCATCTGGCCTTGGGCTTTTTTTTTTTTTTTTTTTGGTTGGGAGACTTTTGATAACTGGTTCTATTTCCTTATGGGTTATGGGACTGTTTAATTTGTTTATCTGATCCTGATTTAACTTTGGTAATTGGGACCTATCAAGAAAATCATTTCATTTAGATTTTCCAATTTTGTGGAGCATTGGCTTTTCAAGTAAGACCTTATGATTCTTTGGATTTCCTTGGTGTCTGTTGCTATGTCCCCCTTTTCATTTCTCATTGTGTTAATTTGGATACTGACTTCCTGCCTTTTAGTTAGTTTGGCTGGTAACCCCAGGTGGACTGGTCCAGATGCTGGCACTTAGGGGGACAGCACTCAGCTCAGGGCATCTGGGTGTGACCCAGTGGATTGGGTGGGGGGATGATAACTTACCTGGATGTTCCTAGTATATCAGGCGTAGTAGCCTCTTGTGGGGCAGGGTCAGGGCACATGTCTGTTCTTGATGTCTCTTTCTTTGAGGACACCAGGCACGTTAGACTAGGCCCCCACAATATGCAACTGCAACTAAGTCATATCAGGACTGGTAAGATGCCAGGGATCCGAAGACAAAGACAGTTGAATGAGACAAAGTGGAGTTCTTCCTACTGACAGTTTCTGAGAGGGAGACTCCAGTCTTCATAGCTACTAAGTAGCCTATTCTACAGGAGATGTGGGTCATAGCCTATGTGCTGAGATCATGGACAAGTTGGATAGGGGAGTAGGGCTAATCAATGTAAGGCTGCTATTCAAGCTTCCTCAATGCTGAGCATCATGTGGCTGGGTTTGCTTTTTAGACCTACCCTGCTTGCAGCAGCAGGGGTGGTGGCGAGTCTTATTCACAACATTCTCTGATTAAGGTCTGAAGGGTTTGGGTACTAGAACATCTATAAGTATAGTCACATGGGGCTTGGGGTCTGGATGATTAATCTTTTTTTTGGCCCAGTTTATACTTTTTTTTCATTTTTTAAAATTTCTTCAAGTTACATCTCAATCACAATCTCCTCCCTACTCCCCACTCTGGTCCTACCCTTCCACCCTCTTCCCCCTCAACCCACCCATCCCCTTCCTTTTTTTTAAGTTTAAGGTGTATCTTTTTTACCCCAAGAGCTCCCCCTTTTAGTCCAGCAACTGGCTCTCTCTCTCTTATAACAACAAATACAATACAAAACAACAGTAATAATTAGGCCACAATTATGAGAATTATAAAGCTTAGCATATATTCTCAATATTCAGTCCATACATATTTGGCAACTGACTTTAACATTCTACTATCCAACCATCTCCATGAGTTTAAAGTTCTATATCCAACTCAGCTTCCATCCTAACTTGCATCACAATTTTAAAAATATCTTCTTAGATCCAGAACACCCTCTTAATTCCTAAACAACTCAAAATTTAACTATGAGACTCTAGCTATCTAGTATTCAACCACATCAGAGACCTGAGAGGGATAAATATATCTGATTATGCAGGAAGTGCAGGGCCAGCAACTTCCAAAACTAAGAAATGACATACCAGCGACTGCCTGGACAGTTCCCAATTTCTCTCCATACATTACAGCATCAATCTTCACCCATTTGACCCCATTTCTCTGACAGACATTGATTATAAGCAGGAATTATGAAGGACTTGCCTACCCTGTCTTGGCAGAGCTAGGCTGTTGACTTACCTGCTTCCAAGTTTTGTCCTCTTTGGACAGCATTCTGTCTGTAGTTGAAGCAAGGACTTTTTCTTGCCACTAATTCAACCATCTCCAATTGGAGATTCTTCAATGCTCATCTTCTACTTGAAGTAGAATAGAGGATGCTGTCAGGAGCTGACATGTCTTGATATAAAAAAAAATCTTAAGTTAAGAAAGCATCTTTGAATGCCATATTCTGCAGATCTCTTGAGGTTTTTGAAGACCACCTATATATGTCCTTATATTTGGATAAGGAAATGTTGCTTGTCTCTTAGCAACTTGATTTCTGATTAACTTAGAAAATAACTGTGATAGACTGCCCTTAGTACGTAACAAAATGACATGCTTGAATGATTATTAGTTTGAATTTCTTAATTATCCTAAACAGTTTATGACAGTTGCTAACAAAAGGCCAAAACTTCACATTTCATTTTTAAGCGTTACCTAGGTACAATACCTTAAAAAGAGGTAACCTTAATTTTGTATCAATATACAAAGATCAATACCAATGTGGCCAAATATAATCTTAATTTTGTATCAATATACAAAGATCAATACCCATGTAGTCCAATGTAATCTTAATTTTGCATCAGTATACAAGGATCAATACCAATTTAGCTAATATAATCTTAATTTTTGTATCAATATATAAAGGTATAAGAGCTATTCAATAATCTGTCCTTTTTTCTTTATCATTCCTATATTATGTCTATATCCCATTTTCTCAAGTCTTTTCACCCCTACATAGGAGAGAAAGAAGGACACAGAAAAGAAAAAGAGAAAAATCCCTGGGTCTAACCTCCAAAACCTATTTAACAAGACCATTTAACAGATTGTAATCTCTCCCTCTAAATAACAAGAAGTATTTATAACCCATCAAATGATCAAAGGGGGGAAAGTGACCCACCCCACCTTCTGGAGATGGGACATCACTCTCTTAAAATGACTTCCTGCTGATTTGGGACATAGTAAACCTGTTTGGAGCCCAAATAGGAATGGAAAAATGGTTAAGCATGTTAATAGAATCATTTGATGTTCAGTCCTTTTGTGCTCAACTATTTAAATGTCCTAAGAAGTTTGTAGATTGAAGCTGAATTTCAGGGCTTTACTGAAGTTCTGGCTGGAACAGTCTGTGGAGCTGAACAATCTTAGTGATTTTGAGTTGTTGTGTTTGTAGACTTTTGAGCAAACAGCTATTGAGGAAGTCTGTGAGGCTAGATCATCTGGGCTACTTGTCTTCTTTGCTGTCTGATCCGTTTTCTTCTGAGGTTTCAGTTGTCCAGTTTCCCTTGATTCCTTAGATGGATGCTTTAAATTTTCTAGAAAGATAAGAACAGACCCATGCCCTAATCCTAACTCTGGGACACTACTTTTTTGGGGGGCGGGCAGGTAATATTTTTCATGGAGCAAATTTGGTTTTTTGACAATATAAAAAGTATTATGTTTCAATTGAGATTTAAAAAGAAATTATTTTGATATTTTGGAACTAAACAAACCTTTAAGTGTATATATTTTGAGATCTCAAAGGACAATTTGCTTTGAATTTCAGCATGCCTTTTGTGAGTAGCTTAAATCCTTCCAAATCCTATTTGCCTGTCTCTGCATCCTGAGTATTGGGATCAGAGGCATGTGCTCCCCATGGATGATTAATCTTGGTTGCAAACTAAACTAAGTCTGGGATGAATTAAGAGGCAAGCCCCTGGACTTGTGAGGGGCTTCTTGGTCAAGTTATTTGAGGTGGAAGACCTAACTATCATAAGTGTTGGTGACACCTTCAGGTGGCAGCCTGACTCAAAAGAGATGGGAGAAAGAAGCGTTGCTTTCACCTGCTTGCTATCACTCTTGATGGCATGCTCATCTACCCTGTTGCTGTTACTCCTGTGATTGGATTCATTCACCGGTGTCAGAACCCAGCTCCTTTGAAATTCCAGTGTGAACTAAAGGCCAGTGGCTCTCCAGGAATGCCCGAGAGCATCAGCACTAGGTTGGGACAGCTGAGACATCCAATTCATGGAGTGAACATTTACTGCATGCTAAGCTTCTCCAGTGAGAGACAGCCACTGTTGGACTACCCAGATCATGTAGTCCAAACTGATAAATCCACCTTTAAGATCTGTTCAGCGTTGGTTCTGTTCCTTTAGGAAGTTCTGAGTAATACATGGTCATAATGTCTATTTGGGAAGAGAGGACACAAATCATTTCCTAACACTATTATTAGAGTCTTGAATCAAAAGCAAGAGGCTAAATATGTGAGTGTTTTTAAGAACCAAGATTTTAACATAAGAGAAATATGAGATGAAGCAGAAGACTCAAAATTTTGTAGCATTAAAATAAAATTGGGAGTGCCAACCTGAACTTCTGATTTTTCTTTCTTTGATAAAAATGTTCTTGCTCTTGGAAAGTTCCAGAGACAATGACATGCTGGTAGCGATGCATGTACTTGGTTCTCCAGGACTCTAGTAGTGTTTCCACTAAAAGCCTCCAGAGCTTCATTGAGAAACATCTGGAGGGGATCTATAAGATGAATCCAAGACTTACAGTATTGAAGGCATGGGTGGAATTCAAAACTAGTGGGTGTAAGTGAAGGTGCCGTGAAACCACTGAACCAGACCAACCATGGGTGGAAGGAAAGGTTTATTAGAAATATGGCATTGCTGAATGGCTGTGTCTCAGATGGAGGAGAGAACAGCCAGTGGCATTGAGAGGACTCCGAAGCTGCCGTGGCTACCTCCTGGGAGACAGAAAAGATAGCAAGGAGGTAGAAAAAAGCCTTGCCAGTTATAAAGAAAACAGGCTGTGATGTATGGAAAACCTGAGACCTGGAACAGCCTGGAGTGGAAGTTTAGAGTAGTGGGGGAGATGGGAGATCTCCCAGGGCCAGAGAGGGCCTGGGTACTTTGATATGAGGCCCAGGTACCTGTTAATATGGACCTAAGGAGTCTGGATATTAGCATAGGGCTTTGATATGTGTTATAGGCAAGTGCCACTAGGGAACTAGTTGCCCCATTTGGCTATGGGAAGAAGTGACAGCCCTGCCTGGCAGCAGAAACGCATTTCACAGGTTTCTGAGAAGTACTGAGTGTCACCTGAAATCATTCTGTTTACCCTGAGTCCAGCCTGAGCTGAGCCCAGACTGTCATTCTGGGACATTGTAGTGGTAATGCCATTTTGTGGGTTTGGGGTTTGGAACCTAACAGTGGGGCTATATCAAAAGGACATAAGGGCCAGTTTGAAGAACTCTTGACTGTATCAGGGACAACAAAAATAACGGGAATGCCCTAAACCACACCAAATAGGTAAAAGGTATGAGGGGACTGAGGAAATAATTTAGTTGGTAGAATGTTTGGTGTGCAACCATGAGGCCCTGAGTCCAAATCTCTAGCATGCCCACCCCCAAATCCATAAACAGACAGACAGACAGACAAGCAAAGCAGGCATGGTAGAGTGTGCTGCAATTTCAGTTCTGAGAGACAAAGACAGGATCCTGGGGGCTTTCTGGCTAGCAGGTAGCTGCACTGGTTCAAGTGAGAGACTTTGTCTCAAAAAATAAGGTGGAGAGGGATGGATGACAATACCCGATGCTGACCTTGGGCTTTCACACATCTGTGCATGAGCACGCTCATCTGAGGACACATGTACACAGAGAGAGAGAGGCAGACAGACAGACAAAGTGGGGGGGGGGAGGGAGAGAGAAACTCAGCCTAGTGGGATATGTGACTCTTTCTTCTTTGGAAATAATCTGGATATTATCACTTCAGGATGTGGTGAGCTTCTTCCCTCAGACTATGAAACAGAGAGGACCTGAAGGAGGCTCATGTCGCAGTGTGAGGAAGTCGTCTATGCTTGCTGCTAACCTCTAAAGAGACCACTAACTCCAGATCCCTTCTCATACGCAGATATCACAGTGAACTCTTGGTTATTGGAATTGGCTTGACTCCTGTACCTGGTGACTTTTCAAAGAGATAGCTTTTCTCCAGTGTTACTGAACACATTTGGGGACATATCCAGCGCCAGGCCCCCTCAGAGCGGAAGCTGGGCTGTGCTTTGGAGACTTGTTAAATATAATTTTCATAACTGAAATGGCCAGGGATTCTGGCATTTCCTAAGCTCTGGTTGTTGTGTGACATGTAGACCTGTTACCCTGGGCTGCTAATGTGTTTTCAGTTTGATTGTGCACATTTTGTGAAAGAAAATACCATTTAGGTGTGGTGTGTGTGTGTGTGTGTGTGTGTGTGTGTGTGTGTGTGTGTGTGTGTAGGATGACTCTAAAGTAATTGGTCTCCATATGGTTTTTAAAAGACCTTTAGTGTTGGTTGTCCTTCTTCATATTCCCTCCTCTACCTCTAGGCTTCCTATGCCCCCCCTCATTTAATTATCCTGTTTTAATTTCCCTTTTATCCTTTTATAATGCTTTATTCTATTTCTCCTGCCCTCATATCCTCCTGCCTAGTTCCTTATGAGCTGCCTAACCTCTGTGGATATTCTAAATGAAACATGTATAGGTTAGCTGAAAAGCTAACATTCATATATGAGAGAAAGCATATACAATATTTACCTTTCTGAATCTGGGTTGCCTCTCTCAGGATGACTCTTCCTAGTTCCTTCCATCTACCTACAAATTTCTTAATTTTATTTTCTCTTAACAGCTGAATAATGTCCCATTGTGTAAATGTACCACATTTTCATTGTTCATTCATCAGGTAGTGGATATATAAGCTGTTTTCAATTCCTACTTTATTATGTATGAATTTTTAGAGTCGTAATGTACATGGATGGGCAAGTATCTCTGTAGTAGGATATGGTATCCTTTGAGTATATGTTCAAGAGCGGTATCTTAGTTACTTTTCTATTGTGGTGACAAAACACTATGACCAAGGTAACTCATAAAAGAAAGGGTTTATTTGGGCTTGCAATTCTTTTGAGGAGCCTGCACACTGATTTCCACAGGGGCTGTCCAAGTTTACACTCCCACCATCAGCGAATAAGTGTTCCCCTCTCCCCACGTCCTCACCAGCATCACCAGAATTTTTGTATTTATGCTTTTGAGATGTATTAGTCTATGATTTTGTTGTTTTTCATCGAATCTTTGTGTGGTTTTGATATCAGGGTAATGGTGGTTTCACAAAAAGAAACATCCCTTCAGTTTCTATTTGGCAGAAGGGTTTACGGGGTGTTGGTAGTTAGCTCTGCTTGAAGGGCTGGTGGAGTTCTGCACTGAATCCATCTGCTCTGACACTTTTTTTAGTTGGGTGATTTTTAAATGGCTGCTTTTTTTCCCCCACTAGAAGTTACATGTCTTTTAAATTGTTGATTTCATCTTGACTTAACTTTGATAAGTTGTCTACATTTGAGAAATCATGAACTTATTTTAGGCTTCTCAATTTGGTGGAATATAGATTTTTAAAAATTGTTTTATTGGTGTATATCCATTGGATGATTAATTTCTTAAGGCATACATGTAAATTATTTCCATAAAACTCTTTGAAATATATTCCCCTTGCTATTCTAAAACATGTATTTTCAGATGATGCATATTTTACAGCTGATACAATATATAAATTAAGTCCTTATGATCTCTGAATTTTCTCAGTACAGCCTTTTTTATCTCTAGTTTTATAAATTTGTATCCCTTCTTTCGCTTGGTTAATGTGGCTAAAGTTTTGTCAGTCTTGTTGATTTTTTTCAAAGAACCAATTCTTCGTTTTATTACTTCTTTGTGTTATTTTTTGTTTATATTTCATTAATTTTATCCCTGAGTTTTTTTCCATGTACTTTTTAAAAGAAAGGTATATTTTTAAAATACTTTATTTTTATTTTATGTTCATTGTCAGATTGTTTGAAACAGGAGTTACAGACAGTTGTGAGCAACCATGTGGGTGCTGAGATTTGAATCCCGGTCCTCTGGAGGAGCAGCCAGTGTTCTTAACCACTGAGCCATACCTCCAGCCCATACTCTCTCTTTTTTTTTAACCTACAACATCTACACAATCTGTATAAGTCAGATTCTCTAGCTCACCTACTCTTTGTGGTTGTTGTTTCTTCTTGTTTTTCTAAAGCTTTCAAGTGTGTCATTAAGTCATTAATACAGGATCTCTCCAGTTTTTTATATAGGCACTTAATGTTATGAAATTTCCTCTTAGAACCTCCTTCATTGTGTCCATAGATTTTGGTGTGGTATGTTTTTCATCTGCATTTGATTCTAAAAAACTTTCAGTTTCCTTGTTGATTTCCACCTTGACCCCGTTTTCATTCTGTAGTAAGCTGTTTAGTTTCCATGAAGTTTTTGTATTTTCTTCCATTTCCATTACTGCTGATATTCAGCTTTAATCCATGGTGGTCAGATAGGATGAAGGATGCTATTTCAATTTTCCTATATTTGTTAAGAATTTCTTTGTGTCCTACTGTGTGATCAATTTTGTAGAAAGTTTAATGGGCTGCTGAGGAGAAAATGTATTCTCCAGAAAATGAGGAGCATGGGTGAAAAGTTCGGTAAATGTCTGTCAGGTTCACACGATTTATGACATTATTTATTGAACTAAGAGTCTCCCTGTTTAGTTTTTGTTTGGGAGACTTTTCTATTGGTGAGGGCAGGGTACTGGAGTCACCACTATCACAGTATGAGGGTCATTATGTGATTCTTATCTATTATATTGTTTCTTATATGAAATTGTCACCTCAGCATTTGGTGCATAAATGTTTAGAATTGAAATATTCTTTAATGGATATCTCTTCCTTTAATGAGCATATATTGTCCTTTCCTATCTCTTCTGATTAGTTTTGATTTGAAGTCTATTTTGTCAGATACTAAAATGGTTATACCTGCTTGATTCTTGGTTCTGTTTGCTCGGAATACTCTTTCCTGTCTTTATATTCCAAAGTAGTCTCTGTCTTTGATCCTGGAGGCAGCAGAAACATGATTCCTATTTTCTTATCCATTCTTTTAGTCCGTGTCCTTATTGGAAGAATTGAAACCATTGATATTAAGAATTATTATATTAATTCCTGTTATTTTGCTGGGCTGGTGTGTTTTCCTCCCTTTTTGAATAACTGTTTTGGGGTTATTCATTATTTTTATCTTCTTGAGTCTACTTAACAGTTTCTTTAGGTTGAAGTTTTCCTTTTAGTGTCCTATGTAGCGCTACATTTGTAGACATAGATTGTTTAAATTTGTTTTTATCATAAAATATTTTTTCTCCTTCAATTATTTTTGATAGTTTTTCTAGATATACTAATCTGGTCCAGTATCTACAGTTTTTCAGAGTTTGTGTAACATCTGTCCAGGACTTTCTGACTTTCAAAGTCTTCATTGAAAAGTCAGGTGTCACCCTCATGGGTCTACCTTTATATGTAACTTGGTGTTTTTCCCTTGCAGATTTTAATAGCTTTTTTTTTTTGTTCTGTACATTTAGTGTTTTGATTATTATACATCATGGGGAATTTATTTTCTGGTCCTGTCTATTTGAACCTTGATAGGTATCTCTTTCTTTAGATGGGAAATTTTCTTCCTTGATTTTGTAAAAGAATATTCTCTGTATTTTTGGCCTGAGTTTTTTCTTTCTTCTTTGATTTTGTAAAAAAAATATTCTCTGAATCTTTTGCCTGGGTTTCTTCTCCTTACTCTATGCTTATTATTTCTAGATTTGAGCTTTTCATGGTGTCAGATGTCTTGGACATTTTGTTCCTGAGCTTTTTTAGGTGTCTTTGATTCCATTTCTTCTAGATTGTCTTCAAGCCCTGAGAGTCTCTCTTCTACTTTATTTAGTCTATTGGTGAAACATTACTCTTAGCTTTTTGTTTGACTTCCTAAGTTTTTCATTTTGCATTTCATTTTTAGTTTGGATTTTTAAAAAGTAATTCTATTTCTTAGTAAATTCTATTTTTATATCTTGAGTTGTTCTCAGTCATTCTTTCTTTTTTTGTTTTCCTTAAAAAAAATGTACAAGACAGGGTTTCTCTGTGTAACCCTGGCTGTCTTGGAACTTACTCTGTAGACCAAGCTGGCCTCAAACTCAGAGATCAGCCTGCCTCTGCTGGCAGAGTACTGGGATTAAAGACATGTGCCACCATGCCCAGTCTGTGGTCATTATTTCATTCAAGTGTTTGTTCATGTTTTCACATTCTCCATTAGGAATTTATTCATATTTTCTTTCATGCTCTTGAACATATTAATAATTGATATTTTGAAGTCTTTGTTTTTTGCTTAGTCTAATTGCTTTACTTTGGGAATTTTACAATAGGGGTACTGGTTTTTGAAGGAGGCATATTATGATGGTCATGTTTATATTTTTGTAGTGATATCTAGACATCTGGAATAATGACATTTGTGGCATTTCTGGGTATGGATAACTGGTCTTGCCTTTGTTGGGTATGTGTTCAGGTCTTTGCTGTTATCACAATCTATTAGGTCGTGGTTCAACTGAATGCTGCTTGGCTTTCAGTCTTGAGGACATTAGGGTTTCAGGATTCATACTCTAGTACTTCCAGATCAGTGAGTGCTGTAAGTAGGGTGAGTGAAGTTCTGGTTGGAACTCTTGGTTCGGATTCTATGCAGTCCTAGATGAGCATGTTGAGAGACACAGGTGGTGGTCACACGGGTGGTGTGGAGGAGAGGACTGACTCCCAGGGGTGTCTCTAGGAGGGTTCACAGTTAGGTTCCAGATGGTCCTGGTCCCAGGGCCCAGTGCTTGTTGGGCAGCTACAAATAGAATGGAGGAGGTAGGAAATCTGGCTCTCCAAATTCTTATCTGAAGCTTTGGAGGAGATTGGAACTCTAGGCTCAGACTCCAAGAAGTCCCAGGTTGGCATAGGGGGAGGGGTGGGTGGTAGCGAGCAGGAGGAGGTGAGACTGGTTTTCTGGTCAATTCTCTTATGAGGTGCTATCTAGAGATTAAACCAGGCTTTCTTCAGGTAGGGTCTACTGCCTAGTGTGGCAAGATGGTAGAGAGGAATCAAGATATGAAAGAAGCCAGTGGGCAAGGGAAGACTGAAACCCTTCCCCATTAGGAACAAACAAAGCTTGATCTGGTATGTCCTGAAGAGGATAGAGGCTATGGAAATGACCCCTCAGGGTCTGCCACACTTGTATTATAGCTCCCTTTCATTCCTCACTCTCAGGCCTATGTTTGCACTTGAGAATGTCCTTTTTCTTAATAAAGTTCCTTTATTTGGTCATTATCCATATGTTCCTGGTTTATTTCTTTGTTCCAGAACACAAGAACTTAGAAATCTCAGTGGGTGCCTTCTGGGAAAAAATCTACACCTATAACATCAGGGATCCACATTCTCCTGGGAGTAGTTACAGCTGGTAATATTTATGGTTTGGGGTGATGTGTTTTCTCAGCAATGTCCTAAATACATAGTATTGTTTAGGACATATCTTGAGACAAGCTAGACATGCCCATGTCCCAAACAGTAATGCTACCAGACTAGTTTCTCAGTTTGTGTTTCAGTTTTATCACTTGGCATGATGGATATCCATGTTCCCTGAGCTCTTGTGATGCTCAGAACCAATATTGTGTCTGCATTGGCTATTGTGTGGCACCATTCATGGGGAAAAATGCAAAAGACTTACCCCAGATATGGAATAGATGACGGATCAAGTAATAATACTACTAAAGTCCAACTTGATGAACCAATAAGTTTATTAAAATTCCTTACAGGAATATGGGTGAGAGGTTATTTATAAGAAAATTTTGAAATGATTTAAAGATACTTGTATCACCAAATCCCACTACAGCATGGGTAGCAACTCATGAAAGCTGAATTTCTGTAGCATACTGTAAAACCGTGGTTTCCAGGCAGCTGCGTTTGTCTGAGTATGTGTCTGAGTAGTCCTTATTGCTTATATAAGCTTACTACTGGAGAGGCTTAGTGTATCTGTTCAATTTTAGGGACTTCCTGGAGCTTTTGAGTTGTTTACTTCCCGAGTCTTAACAAACCTCTCCTTAAAACTTACTGAGTCTTAGTGAGCTCCTGAAGGGTAGAATGTTTCACTTCCCTTGAACATCTTGAATCTTAAAGTCTTCCCTCCAAGACGGAATGTATCAACTCAGGGGAATTTAAATACAGCACTGGCCTCCTCATTAATGTTCCCTTTCTTCCTCTGTATTTCTAACTCTTGAAATTCTACAGACTTGGGTGATGTGATGACATCATCATTACATAGAAAAAGACAAGTTAACAGTTATTTATAGAAATCTTGATTTGTGTAGGTTTTGTTCTAAGATCTCAGAATATTTTCAAGATCTGGGACTGCTGAGGTCATTACCCCAAGCAGCCACTCTCTTGACATGAATAAGTAAACAAATGATATTTGATGCGATTTCATATGATACAATGTCAAAAATATATGAAAAGAAGATCATTAAGCTGTGAACATTGGCAGGGTTGCTGGCTGAAGCCATCTCAGAGGAGAGGAGTTTTGGACCGGATTCTATTGAAGTGCAGCTTATGGTAGCTGTGTTGCAAAGAATTCCAGACAGAGTTTGTGCCACATACAATCTTGAGACTGGAGATAGCTGGTTTGTTTGAACAACAGAAAGCTGTTCAAGAGGACAAAAGGAGTTCTCTGAGATGAAATGGGGAAGTAGACAGGGGTCGCTTGTGCTGGTCAAGTTGGAAATGTTGGGTTCGGGTTCAGGGTGGAAGCCAAGAAAATTCATTTCAGCTACAGAAGCTTAAAAATGAAAGTTTTGTTTTCTGAGTGTTCAATGAAGTGGCCAGTTCTGATCTGAACAGCATCCTGAAAGGGAAATTGTACAACATTTTTAAAGGATGAGAACACAAAGCAAGAGTGGGGGTAAGGGTGGATTGGGGTGAGCTGCAGTATTGTCCAATTGTATATTGACATTATGGGTTAAGCAGGGGGAGTATCTGTTGGAGACTGGGCCTTATCCAGGGTACCTAGCTTCAAGGTTCTTAATTTAGTCTCCTTGGCATTAAGTCTGGAACTTAGAGTGATGAGGACAAAGGAGCAGGTCAGCTGCATGCAGTTAATTAGGACCTAACAGACCATTGGTTTTTATATTTTAACAACTTACGTACATTGATTTAGATAACAGCAATTTCTATATTCTTTGCAGAGTGACAGAAAACATTTGGAGAAGTGGGATAGGAGTTGGTCCCTGGGCCTGGGAACATGAACTTAGTTTGATCCTGCCAGCAAGATGGAGAAGTTGTCCCTGAGATGGCTGGACTTGGATAACTTTTTTCTCCTTACACACACACAAAAAAAAAAAACTAAACAAAACAAAAATCACCTAACCAGCACAATTGATCAATTATTATATTGCCTCATAAATATATCACTATTAATCCATAACCTTTATTTTCTTGTTTATTCCCAAGACATCATGTTACTAAAATAATATAAAACATTGTATAATCATTGTATAACTTTAAAAGTCCCACAGTCTTAAAAAATTAAAAAAAAAACTTTTAAAAAGTTCAAAGTCTTTTTGAAATATCCGACATCTCCCTAAAAAGTTTAAAGTCCAAACTGTGGACAAGTGTAAAATAAGCAGCAAGCTACGCAGATCGAATTCCAAGAAGTAAGAAGCCAAGCGGTTGCAGTTAGATTACAGCCAAAACCAAACCGAAGAACGAAAATTGGCTCAGTGTCTGGTACCGGCCCACTCATGATCTTCCGGTCCTCAGAAGGCTTGGCCATGCCCGCTTTTCTATGTGCCCCAAAATGAGCTTGTCTCATGGGCTTTGGGTACTTTCACTCCATATGCATTGCTGTCCTTGGTGGTTGCCTGGTGGTTCCTGGCATCGGCAATTATGTTGGGGTCTCTACTGAAACCGAGGATACACATTCACTAGTGACCTCCTGGACTTTCTTTGGGAACTCTGACCCCACCTCATGGAGCTAAGCCTCAGATTTTGTCTACGACGTCTTTAATCCTGGGATCTGTACAACAACTTAAGCCTCGCCCTCACTAATGGTCTCTTCTGGCCACTCATGGTTCAAAGCCTCAGATGCTTTCATGACCACTCCACTCCTGCAATTTTTATGCCACCAAAATGATTGTTATGTGGGAGACTCCTATACATTACAAAGTTTATCTTTCAGCTAGAGATGCAGTTTTGTTCCCGTCTGTATCACAGCTGTGTGTGTGGATCCTAAGGAAATGCTTTCCAGATTTCACCTCTTTGACCATTTTCCAGCCCCAGCTAACCAAAATCCATTGTCCCTACAAGACAAAGCCTTCACTTCTACAGATTCATAATTCAAAATATAGTATTAAGAACCCTAATAGAGCCTCCATTTCCCACTGAAAGCCCCCCAAGCCAGGCCTCCATTTCCCACTGAAAACCCCCCAAGCTAGGCCTCCATGTCTGCACCTCTCTAAATTTTCCTACCTTCCACATTCCCTTAAGAGCTCATTAAGCTCTAAGCACTCAACAGCGTTTTCTAGCCAAAAGTTCCAAAATCCTTGTACAACTATCCTCCAAAGAAACACTATCAGATCCATCATAGCAAGAGCCCATTCTTTTGTATCAATTTCTGTCCTAATTTGCTTTCTAGTGCTGTGATTAAACATTGACCAAAACCAGCTTGTGGAGGAAAGAGTTTAGCTTACATATCACAACCCATCCTCAAAGAAACTCAAGGCAGAAACCTGGAGGCAGAGACTGAAGCAGAGATCATGGAGGGATGTTGCTTACTGGTGTGTTCTCCATGGCTTGCTCAACTTCTTTCATACAACCCAAGGATCACCTGCCCAGGAGTAGCACCATCCACATCAGGCTGGGACCTCTCACGTCAGCCATTAATCAAGAATGCCACATAAGCTTGCATACAGGACAGTCTGGTAGAGGCATTTTTTTCAATTGAGTTTCCCTCTTTCCAGATGACTCTAGTTTATGTCAAGTTAACAAAACAAAACAAAACAAAAAAAAACTAGCCAGCACAGTGTTAAAGAGAGAAAATGACCAGATAGAAGTAGACTTTTGTGTGAGACTTTTCCAGGGTAGACACAACACAAGGTCTATTTACTCCAAATAGGGAATCGATGACTGACAAAAGTAACAGTCATAGGAAAGTTCAACCTGTTGAACTGATGATTCTTTAGCAGTGTGGGTGTTGGGTTGCTTATAGGAGCAAGGATGGTTCAAAGACAGCTGTGTCACTAAAGTTGTCACCAACATGGGTGACAACTAATGAAAGCTCTGACTAGAGTTCCCTGCATGACTTACAAGCAGATTGGTGGCCGGACTTTCAGTCTTTTCCACCTTCAGTGTTTGCATCTTCTATAACGCTGGAACGTGGCCCTGTGAAACCTTGCCAGCTATCTCAGACATGTGATGGTTGTTTACTTCATGAGTCTCAGGAGCTTTCCTGTCCCCACCACCAGCCCCAGGAGGGAATGTTTCCAGTTGGACAACCGTAGACTCTACAGAGTAGATCTGTTGTTAAAAGTCATAGGACAAGGGGGCTAGAGAGGTGACTCAGGGGGGAAGAGTGCTTGCCACTGCTGTGGATGACCCAGGTTCGGTTCCCAGCATCTACAGAGAAGTTAATAACCGGCTGTAATTTCAGTTCCAGACCTGACATACTTTTCTGGCCTGAGCAGGCACCAGGCACACACTTGGGCTCACAGACTATTAAAAAAAAAGTTACAGGACTAGTTATAAACACTTATAGGAACAAATGGTGAGAAAATAGTTGAAGTTCTGATCAAATGGCCACATATAATAATTCAGAGGTTTTGACGATAAAGAGAAGCCATGACTTTAGACTGATAGAAAACAGAATTATAAAAGAATAGATTTGTGTGGTAAATGGAATCAAAAGGCCAAAGCACAACACAGTCTACAGTGGAATCTGACATAAGGCAAAAGATCAGAAGGAGTTTATAAGTGAAAAAAAGTATTTTGGCACCTTGTGGTGAAGTAATTATGTAAACTGTTATGTAAAATTGACAGTAAGTGATGAGTGTTTACTTCCAGAAGCTTAAAACTGTGATGTATAGAATACTAGACTATGGTGATATGGAGGATCAGTACATTCATTCAGAGGACAGGGAAGTGAGTGTTTTTATTATCACCCAGGAAGAGAAAGCAAACCAGAATTACTGTAGTATTGTTAAGGAAAATATAAACTAAACATATATGTTAAACTTCAGTTAAATTTAGTGACAAAAATACTTCTTTATAAAACAATGTACAATTAGGCACCAAGGAGGATGAGTGACCCAGTTGATTCTGCCTGGCAGACTTCCTCAATAGCTGTCTCCATCGGGGGCCTGCAACCACCACTGCAATCCAGTGTCGCTGGGACCGTTCAGCTCTACACAATGCCCCGGCCGGAACCTCAGTGAAGCCTGCAAGATCAGCTTCTGCCTACAAACCCCTTAGGTCATCTAAACAGCTGAGAACAGAAGGACTGAACATAAAAGGATTGTACTAACATTTTTAATCATTTTTCCCATTTGGGTTGGGGCCCCAAACAGGTCTACTACGACCCAAATCAGCAGGAAGTCACTTTAAGAGAGCGACGTCCCATGCCCAGAGGGTGGGGGAGGGTGTTTCTCCGCCCTTCTTTTTGGTTATTTGAAGGTTAACTGAAAACTCTGTTATGTAGGGGAAGAGACTACAAGCTGATAAATGATCCTGTCTTAATGGGTTTTGGAGATTAGCCCCAGGGAATTCCTACTTTTCCTTCTCTGTATCCTTCTTCCTCTCCTATGTAGGAGTGCATGGGCTTGAGAAAAATGAGATATAGTCATAGCACAGGAAGGTCCAAGAAGAAGGGGCAGATTATTGAATATGCCCTTATACCTTTGTATATTGATACAAAATTAGTAGGTTATTTGGCTAAAGTGGTATTGACCATTGTTTATTGTGCAAAAATAAGATTGTATTGGATTACATCGGTATTGATCTTTGTATATTGATACAAAATTAAGATTATAGTTGGCCACAATGGTATTGACCCTTGCATATGGATGTAATATTAAGATTATATTGGGCTACATAGGCATTGATCTTGGTATATTGACACATAATTAAGAGTATATTTAACCACAATTGAATAGATCTTTGTATATTGATACAAATTTAAAGATAATGCTTCCCAATGGTATCATACCTAGAGATACTTAAAAATAAAATGTGAAGCTCTGACCACTTGATACCAACCGTCTAAAACGGTCTAGGATAGTTAAAACATACTCCTAGTCATGCAAACATGTCTCTTTGTTAGCTACTATGACAGTCTATCACAGATATTCTTTAAACTACCCAGTAATCAAGTTGCTAAGAGACAAGCAACATTTGCTTATCTAAATACAAGAGATGGTTAGGGCATCTTCAAAAACCCCTAGAGATCTGCAGAATATGGCATTCAAAGATGTTATCTTAAATCAAGATTTTTTTTTTGATATCGAGACATATCAGCGCCTGACAGCACCCCCTATTCTACTCCAAGTAGAAGATAAGCATCGAAGAACCTCCACTGTAAGATGGTTGATTTAGTGGCAAGCCTTTTTCTTGGCATGAAAAAACCCCTTGCACCAACTGCAGACAGACTGCTGTCCAAAAAGGACAAAACTTGGTAGCAGGGAAGTCGACAGCCTAACTCTGCCAAGACAGGGTAGGTAAGTCCTTCATAATCCCTGCTCTACAACAAATGTCTGTCAGAGAAACAGGATCCAAAGGCTGAAGACTGATGCTGGAATGTATGGAGAGAAAATGGGAACTGTCCAGGCAGTTACTGGTATGTTCTTTCTTAGGTTTGGAAGCTGCAGGCTCTGCACTTCCTATATAAGCAAATATATTTATCCCTCTCAGGTCTCTGAGGTGGTTGAAGAATAGACAGATAGAATCTTATAGTTAAATTTTGAACTGTTTAGGAATCAAGAGGGTGTTATAGATCTAAGAAGATACTCTTAAAAGTGTGTTGCAAGATAGTATGAATGTTGAGTCACATATAGACCTTTAAACTCATGGAGTTGGGTAGATAGTAGAATGTTAAAGTCAGGGGCCAAATAGGTATAAACTGAACATTGGGAAGGTATACTGGGCCAATTTAATCTCATAAATGTGGCATAATTATATCTATTGTTTTGTATAATACTTACTGTTATAAGAGAAGGAACCAGCTGTTGGACTGAAAGGGGAAACCTCTGGAGGGAAGAGGGTGGAAGGGCGGGTTAGGAAGGGGGAATAGGGAGGGGTTTGTTACTGAGATGTAACTTGAAGAAAAAAAAATAAAGTATTTATAAAAAAAAAAAAAATAAATAAATAAAATAAAACAATGTACCAGGACTAAAATGAAGCATCTATTGCAGTATTTGTTATCTGCAAACTAGACATGCCAACGAATGGTTATAGTATGATGTGCAAGGAGAGGGCCGGGGTAAGGGAACAGCGGCCAAATAATTATAACAATTATGAACTTAAAGCCTTTCTGATAGCTTGCAGTATATGAGACATCGTACTTCTAGTTTGGTTGCTCTTGTTTTACAGTTGAATGACCATACCTGAGTCACAAGGCTGCTAAGTGCCTGAAGTAAGCCTCGAGACTGAACTACGACCCTGATCTCAAGCTTTTAACCAGTATATAATGCTTCCTTAAATTTTGACACAGGTGCTGAATTACATACAGTTTATTATGCTTAAGATATCAGGAATATTAACTAATTTAACAAGTATTTTTGAGGGTTTCTCTGTAGCAGGTAATATACTAGACACTTGTACCTCTAGGTGAAAAGAGAATCCCTACTTTTGTGTTCCTTTGATTCTACTGTGTTTGTAGAAGAAGCCAAGAATGAATAATAAGCAAACTGATATATAACATATTGAAGGATGCTAATTGCAATGAAATAAGAGAAGGCAAGGAGAAGGGCATAGCATTGACAGAAGGCTGGGTGCCAGGGAATCTGAGACAACTTTCTTGTGCCAGCAAACAAACTATGGGATACTATGTGGCATGGGTCCTTACCTTTACTGAAACCTATAAGACAGGACCCCCATTTTTTTCATGTGGGCCTGAATTGTCTTTAAAGTCCCCACTGTGTTATCTCCCTGTTTATGTATTAATAACTTTGAAAAATCTCTTATGAGAAGGGCAATCTGATTCTGTTTCTCCCTGAAACATACTAGGCAGAGGGAGAAGCTAGTGTGAAGTTCTGAATAGGGAATTGACTGATGGTGTGCTAGGACAGATTGCTGGAAGCCAGGGCAGAGTGTGAGACAGGAATCAAGAGGCAGCGGAATAACACATTTTTAAATGATCCATGTTACCAGACGAAATAACTGAATCCAGTTCCCCAAAGAGAGGGTTTGATTTGGTGATGTTTGTCTCATTGGAACGGAATGTTCTGGCACTGCAGTGATAGAGTGTGTGAGCACCCAGCCGATTTGCTAGCATTGAAAGGAAAGCCTGGGCTCCATGTTCCTCCGGGCATAGGATCTATGTCTGCAGGGTCTATGAAAACCAGAGAAGGCTGCTGAGGCCACTCTGCGGCCATGAGCCAAAGTGATGTTGGTTTAGTCACGCTGTCGCAATAACACTGCAGAGCAGATGGGTTATGTAAAACCAGCTCATTCCCCACAGTTCTTGAAGTTGGGAATATTTTTTTTTTCCCAGCTGGATCTTATGGAGGCACTTTCTTTTTCTTCCCCCCCCCCCACTAATTTATTTATTCACTTTACATCCTGATCACAGCCCCACTCCCTCCTCTGCTCCCAGTCCCTCCCTCCCACCCTCTACCCCCATTCCTCCCTTCCTTTTTCCTCAGAGAAGGGGATCCCCCTCATACCAATCCTCCTTGGAACATCAAGTTATATCAGGACTAAGCATCCTCGTCCACTGAGGCCAGGGGAAAGGGATCCAAAGGCAGGCAAGAGATTCCAAGTCAGAGACAGCCCCAGCTTCGGTTGGTAGGGGACCCACATGAAGACCAAACTGCCCACCACCTACATATGTGTAGGGGGCCTAGGTCCAATCCATGCATGCTCCTTGGTTGGTAGTTCACTCTCTGTGAGCCTCCGTGGGCCCAGGTTAGTTGACTCAGTAGGTCTTCTTGTGGGGTCCTTGACCCCTCCAGATCTCTCAGTCCTTTCTGAAACTCTTCCACAAGACTCCCTAAGTTCCTCCTAATGCTTGTCTGTGAGTCTCTGCATCTGTTTCCATCAGATGCTGGATGAAGCCTCTGAGATGACAGTTATGCTATACTCCTGTCCACAAGCATGGCAGAGTTATTAATAGTGTCAGGGGTTGATTCTCTCCCATGGGTTGGGTCTCAAGTTGGGCCAGTCATTCATCAGTTGGTCATTCCTTCAATTTCTGGTCCATTTTTATCACTGCACATCTTGTAGGCAGGGTAAATTTTGGGTTGAAGGTTTTGTGGGTAGGTTGGTATCTGTCTCCCTCCACTGGAAGTCCTGCCTTAGCTATAGGAGGTGGCCACCTCAGTCTCCATATCCTTCCTCCTTTGATAGGAGTCTCAGCTAGGGTCACCTTGATATCCTCCCAGGAGCTCCCTGATTCCAGTTCTTCAGCTTGTCCTGGAGACCTGATTGATTTCTCTTCTGTCTCCCAGCCCTCTCATCCTCGACCACCTCTCTCCCCACAGCTGATCGCCGCCGTTTTTCCCCTCCCCTGCTCCTCTCCTACCCAGTTCCCTCTCTCCATCCACTTGTGATGTCAGTTTTATTTGCCCTTCTGAGTGAGATTCAAGCATCCTCCCTTGGGCCCTCCTTGTTACTTAGCCTCTTTAGGTTTGTGGGTTGTAGGATGGTTACCCTGTACTATATGACTAATATCCACTTATAAGTGAGTAAATACCATGTGTATCTTTCCGAGTCTAGGTTACCTCACTCACGATGATCTTTTCTAATTCCATCCATTTGCCTGCAAATTTCATGATTTCCTTGTTTTTAATAGCTGAGTAGTATTCCATTGTGTAAATGTACCACATTTTCTTTATCCTTTGGTTGATGGACATCTGGGTTGTATCTAGTTTCTGGCTACTGTTAATAAAACCACTATGAACACAGTTAAGCAAATGTCCTTGTGGTATGACAGATCATCTTTTGGGTATATGCCCAGGAGTGGTAGCTGAGTCTTGAGGTAGAACTAATCCCTATTTTCTGAGAAACCACCAGACTGATTTCCAAAATTATTATACAAGTTTGCACTCCCATCAGCAATGGAGAAGTGTTCCCCTTTCTCCACATCCTCGACAGCATGTGCTGTCACTTGAGTTTTTGATCTTAGCCATTTGGACAGATGTAAGATGGAATCTCAGAGTCATTTTGATTTACATTTCCATGATGACTAAGGATGTTGACCATTTCTTTAAGTGCTTCTCAGCCATTAGAGATTTCTCTATTGAGAATTCTGTTCTCTCTGTACTCCATTGTTTAATTGGGTTATGTAGTTTGTTGATGTCCAATTTCTTGAGATATTTATATATTTCTGATATCAACCCTCTGTTGGAACTTTTCCCAATCTGTAGGCTGCTGTTTTGCCCTCTTGATGGTGTCCTTTGCCTTACAGAAGCTTTTCAGTTCCTTGAGGTCCCATTTATTAATTGTTGATCTTAATGCCTGAGCTGTTGGTGTTCTGTTCAGAAAGTTGTCACCTGTGCCAATGTGTTCAAGTCTATTTTCCACTTTTTCTTCTATTAGATTCAATGTATCTGGTTTTATGTTGAGGTCTTTGGTCCACTTGGACTTGAGTTTTGTGCAGGTTGGTAAATATGGTTCTATTTTCATATTTCTACATGAAGGGATTCACTTAGACCAGCACCATTTGTTGAAGATTCTTTCTTTATTCCATTGAATGATTTTGGCTTCTTTGTCAAAAATTAAGTGTCTGTAGATGTGTAGGTTTATTTCTGGGTCTTTGATTCCATTCCATTGATCAACCTGTCTTTTTTTTATGCCAGTACCATGTGGATTTTATCATTATTGCCCTGTAGTACAACTTAAAATCATAGATGGCGATATCCCCCAAAGTTCTTTTATTGTGCAGGATTGTTTTTGCTAAACTGGGTTTTCTTTTTTTCGATATGAAGTTGAAAATTGCTCTTTCAAGGTCTGTAAAGAATTGTGTTGGAATTTTGATGGGAATTGCGTTGAATCTGTAGATTGATTTTGTTAAGTTGGCCATTTTTCCTATGTTAATCCTATCAATCCATGGACATGGGAGAATTTTTCCATTTTCTGTTATCTTCTTCAATTTTGTTCTTCAGAGATGTGAAGTTTTTGTCACGGTCTTTCACTTGCTTGGTTAGAGTTACACCACGATAGATATTTTGTATTATTTGTGGCTATTGTGAAGGGTGTTGTTTCCCTAATTTCTTTCTCAGACCACTTATCATTTGTATAAAGGAGGGCTACTGAATTTTTGAGTTAATTTTGTATCCAGCCACTTTGTTGAAGGTGTTTATCAGAGGTAGGAGTTCTCTGGTGGAATTTTTGGGGTCATTTATGTAAACTATCATCTGCGAATGAAGATACTTTGACTTCTGCCTTTACAATTTATAACCTCTTGTTCTCCTTTAGTTGTCTTGTTTCTCTAGATAGAACTTCAAGTACTATGTTGAATAGATATGGAGAGAATAGGCATCCTTGCCTTGTTCCTGATTTTAGTGGAATTGCTTTGAGTTTCTATGCCAGTACCATGCTGTTTTTATTACTATTGCCCTGTAGTACAGCTTGAAATCCGGATGTTTTTAAAATGGTGATGCAAGTTAGGATGGAAGCTGAGTTGGATATAGAACTTTAAACTCATGGAGATGGTTGGATAGTAGAATGTTAAAGTCAGTTGCCAAATACATACGGACTGGACACTGAGAACATACACTAAGCCTTATAATTTTCATAATTGCAGCCTAATTATTTTGTTGTTTTGTATTGTATTTGATGTTATAAGAGAAAGCCATTTGTTAGACTTAAAGGGGGTAAAAAGATATACCTTAAACTTAAGGGGGAAAAAAGGAAGTGGATGGGAGGGTGTGAGGGGAAAGGGGAAGGTGGGACCAGAGAGGGGAGTAGGGAGGAGATTGTGATTGAGATGTAACTTGAAGAATAAAAAGATACAAGGGGATTTCAATTTTCTTGTATCTGTTGAAGGTTACTTTGTGACACAGTATATGGTTAGTTTTGGAGAAAGTCCCATAAGGTGCTGAGAAGAAGGTATATTCTTTTGTGTTTGGGTGAAATGTTCTGTAGATATCTATTGGGTCCATTTGATTCATAATATCAGTTAGTTTTATTATTTCTCTGTTTAGTTTCTGTCTTGGTGACCTGTCCATTGTTGAGAGTGAGCTGTTGAAGTCTCCCACTATTAATGTGTGTGGTTAATGTGTGAATTAAGCTTTAATAATGTTTCTTTTTTGAATATGGGTGGCCTTGCATTTGGGGCATAGATGTTCACAACTGAGGCATCATCTTGATGTATTTTTCCTTTGATGAGCATGAAGTGTCCGTCCCCATCTCTTTTGATTAATTTTGGTTGAAAATCTGTTTTACTAGATATCAGAATGCTTACTGCAGCTTGCTTCTTGGGTCTGTTTGCTAGGAAACCCTTCTTCCAGCCCTTTACTCTGAGATAATGTCTATATTTGTTGCTGGGGTGTATTTTTTGTATGGAGCAGAGTGATGGATCCTATTTTTTTGGCCTTCATTCTGTTAGCCTGTGTGTATTTATTGGGGAATTGAGTCCATTGATATTGAGAGATATTAATGACTAATGATTGTTAATTCCTGTTATTTTGATGTTGGTGATGGTTGTGTGCGTGCGTGCATGTGTGTGTGTGCATGTGCGTGTGCGTGTGCGTGTGCGTGTGCGTGTGTGTGTGTGTGTGTGTGTGTGTGTGTGTGTTTCAATTCTTCTGATTTTGATGGCATGGGGTTATTTATTTCCTGTGTTTTCTTGGGTGTGGTTAGCCTCCTTGGGTTGGACACTTCATTCTAGTATCTTCTGTTGGGCTGTATTCATGGATAGATATTGTTTAAATTTGTTTTTGTTGTGGAACGTCTTGTTTTCTCCATCTATGGCAATTAAAAATATTGGTGAGTATAGTAGTCTGGGCTGACATCTGTGTTCTCTTAGGATCTGCAAAGGATCTGCAAAGTATCTGCTCATGCCCTTCTGGCTTTTCAAGTTTCCATTGAGAAGTCAGGTGTAATTCTGTTAGGTCTGCCTTTATATGTTACTTGGCCTTTTTACATTGCAGCTTTTAATATTCTTTCTTTGTTCTGTGCATTTAGTGTTTTGATTATTATGTGGAGGGAGGATTTTCATTTTTGGTTCAATCTATTAGTTGTTCTGTAAGCATATTATGTGTTTATAGACATCTCTTTCTTTAGGTTGGGGAAGTTTTTTTCTATGATTTTGTTGAAATATTTTATGGACCTTGGAGCTGGGACTATTGGCCCTCTTCTATTACTTTTTTACTTAGGTTTGATCTTTTCATAATACCCCAGATTTCTTAGATGTTTTGTGTCAGGAATTTTTATATTTAACACTGTCTTTGATGTATTGAATTCTTCAACAGTATCTTCTGTGCTTGAGATTCTCTCTTCCATCTCTTATATTGTGCTGGTGGTACTTATGTCTATAGTTCTTGTTCTCCTCTACATTTTATATCTCCAGGATTGCCTCAGATTTTGTTTTCTTTATCGCTTCTATTTCCATTTTCAGGTCTTGCACAGTTTTTTTCATTTCCTTCACCTGCTTGATTTTATGTTCCTGTATTTCTTTAAGGGATTTACTTATTTCTTCTTTAAAGGTCTCTATCAACTTTATAAGACTGACTTTAAGGTCATCTTGTTGTGCCTCAGCTATGTTAGGGTATCTAGGATTTGCTGTAGTAGGATAACTGGGCTCTGGGGATGTCCACATTGCTGTGGCTCTTGTTGATTGTGTTCTTATGCTGGCCTTTAGCCATCTGGTTTTCCCTGATGTTGGCTGGATGTTCTTGATGCTGACAGGACTACTCAGGGAGGTAGGCAGAGCCTTGGGCCTGGGTGTTCCTGGGGGCCTGCATGTCTGGATGTTCCTGGGGCCCAGCAGGCCTCCTCAGGAGGGAGAAGGATGGAACCTGGGGCACAGTGTGCAGCTCACCTCCCCTGGCTGTGCCCCAGGTGGACCTCTGCTGGTTGTGTCCCATATGGACCTAGCGGGCAGGGGAAAGGTGGGACAGGGTCTAACTTGGGTGTTACTGGGGCAGGGGGGCTGTGGGCCTGGATGTTACTGGGACCCAGCAGGCCTCCTTGGAAGGAAAGGCTATTGAGCTGGAGAAGGTCAGTGTGCAGCTCACCTCATCTGGCTATACTCCAGGTGGACCTGGCAGGCCAAAGTCGGGAATTCTAAGACCAAGATCCTTGAAAATTCTTTGTCTATTATGGACCTTGCCTAGAAAACCACAAGGAGAGCTAGGGATGTAGTTCAACAGAGTGTTTGGCCAGTATATACAAAGCACTATATGGCATGGCATGCTTTTGTAATCTCAGCACTTCGCAGAGATTTCAAGTTCAAGATCATTCTCAGCTACATAGCTCTACATGAGACTCGGTTTCAAAAAAGGGTATGAGGAAACAGCCCATACCACTGAGTAACTCTACTGGATAACCTGGGTGAATTCATCTTATTAATTCTCTGCCTCGGGTGTGTCCCCATATTTAAGACTGTGATGCGAAAATGCAGCTGCTGCACTGGACCCAATGCCTGCAGCAGCCCATTTCCTCTCACACATACTACAGGTGTATCTCATCTCAGTAGGAGCAGACTCTGCCGAGGAGCCATCTTCGGCTGTAAACATCCAGAGGACAAGGTGACAATGGACGTTTCCAGCCCACATTGTCGACATTCACACTTGGACCCACGAGGAAGTCTTTCCCATCCCGCTGAGCCTCATCTGGGAAAGGCTTTGCCACTCCCATGGGACTGAGGCATCGGGGTCCTTGACTTCGACCAGGCAATGGCAAGAATACACATTCACGATCAGGACTTCACCCGCTTTCTCCAGAGTGCCCCTTTCCTGGAGCGATACTGAGTATATGACCAAAGGTGCATGGGACTTTATTATCACTTGTGATGGAAACTGGACTGAGCTGTTCATCCCCTGAACCCCTTCCTCCACTCACTAAAGCAGCAGTGCTCAAGTTCCTCATGCTGTGGTGACCCCAAACGATGAAATTATTTTTGTTGCCATTTCATAACTGTAATTTTTCTAATGTTATGAATCATAATGTACATATTTTTGGAAGTAAAGGTTTGCCAAAGGAGTCATGGCCCACAAGCTGAAAGCCATTGCAGTAAAGCCTTATTATTTAAAGGTACTGTGATCCAGTGGTATCTTACTCTTGGGGACCCCTTCTGTGGTACAGGAGTTCTGCCTTCCTGCTCTCTCTTGAGTGTCCTACAATAATAGAACAATTCTTTCTAAAATTCACCCTGTGTGAATTTCATTCTTCAAATCCATGAAATAAGAAACCAAAGTCTCTAGCTTTAGGTGGCTTTGTTGGTCATTCAGCTTCCAGGACCCCAGGCTCTTGACATAACACAGCAGAGCCAATAAAGGCTCTGTCATATTCCTTTGATGGTCCTCTATCACTATTATAAGGCCATTAACCAAAATCATGAGGGCTCCACCCCAATGACCTAATCATATTCCAAGATCCCAAATCTAAGTACCTTTGGGGTCAGGGCCTCTGCATATGACTTCTGAAGGCACAGAGGACCTTCAGTGTATGGCAAGTCCTCCAGGCACCCTTTCCTCCCGTACAAGAAGGACAAAGGTGGAGATTAAATAGCATACAAGACTTTTGTAGACACAAATGGATTCAGGTCTCTTTTCTCCCAGAGAAAGAGATATACTCAGAACTTGAGTGAAAACTGAGGTCCAGACATCTGTTGGATCTCAGACTGCTCACTGTATGGGCTGCCTGGTAAGGGTACAGGCCCTAAGAGAGTTTTGGGGTCACCTAACATCACTAGCCTGGTAAGAACTTGGCAACTGGGCTAGTGAGGCTATGTGGCCATTCTCTTTTGCATAGTTGTCTATGTCCCCTGGTCCTATATGTTCTTAACTTTAGGTCCAAAAGTGTTCCCAGCTAGGTTCCTGTAGGCATAATGGTATTGTGTATTGTGTGAGGATTCAAATGTTGTATTTCTGTCTCCCCCATATGTGGTTGCAATCTTTATTCAGAGAATCTCCTGTCTCAATGTTGTGTAAACTCCAGCTTCCCAATTATTCCCTGATATCCCAATAAAGTAGCCTAACAGCCAATGACTGAGTGGAGAAGAGAATAGGACTGGACTTCCTGCCAGCCAGGAAAGAGAAAGAGCAAGGAAGTAGGGGATTCAGCCCTGTAGAGAGGTCCAGGAGATGGCTTGAGAAAACTGTTGGACCAGGGAAAGCCATAAAATACAAGTATCTTGGGGATTTAAGCTGGAAGGTAGCCAGTTTGTCTTAGAGGATTAGAATAGAGTAATAACTCCTCAGTCTTTGTGCCTTAAAGCTTGATGAATAAATATTATAGTCCAGTCTCAATTATTCAGGAACTAGCTGGGTTAAGAGAAAATTGCAACAACCTCATGCATTTACACCAACAGCTTCCATTCTTCTAGCCAGCATGGAATGGCCATGATATAGAAGTGGAGTTTTAGCCTCTCTTCCTTGGTAGCTTCCACAGGTTCAGGTGCAGTCACAGTGGCTAAAGGAAGGATTTTCAGTTTGTGGACATGTGTTTGGCTTTGGGGACATGAACAGACAGGAGGTAACACTTCTGATGTGAGTGTTGCAGGAGTAACAGCTTTGGAAGTTCCACCGAGGGGACCCGTAGGGGAGGCACTGGATCTCCTGGGCCGTGTGGACCCCAAGCAGCAGAGAAAGTATGCCACCCAGCAGCTGGGCACTCATCACCACCTTCTTCAAAGCAGGCCACTGCACCCAGAATCTACAACCTGCTGCTGTTACAGACTCAGGACTGAGCCGTAAGGGCTCATATTAATTCTTCCATGTCTTTGTATGCTAGGACAAAGAATTCTACATGATTGGTAACAGAAACAGAGACGGTTTATTAAGAAAGAACAAGGTTCTTCCCAGGAATGGGAGTGGGTTAAGGAGCTGGGGAAAGGCATATTTCAAAGACTACTGGGCCAGGAGTCTCATGACTCCTTATAGGCCATTTCCAGAGCACCACCTTCTCTTACATTTGTATAGCTTGGTCCTTCCTCATCCATGCTGTTTGTTACAGGCATCCCAGTGAGGAAGGGCTTTCAGTCTTTTTCTGTCACTTAGTCTCACACTATTAATCTTGATGTCTCTCTCTCACTCCTGCCACACCACAGGAGGGGACAAGGCATATCTGTTAGTGGTGTCTTGGTAACTGAGGACCTCTCTTGGGACTCTTAGCCTCCTTGTAAAGTAATTTAAGAATGGACTCAAACAGAAGCAAGCTTAATTCTACTAAAGCTTTAAAAGAAAAAAAAAACTTCAGGCAAGCATGTTGTAAATATCAGCAGCTGCTCAGAAGAGAGGGATGGAGTAAATAAAAAAATAAAAATAAAAAAGCCCTTCCATTCACTACCAGCATGGAGGTCCACTGCATGGACAGGAGAAGGACTCCAGAGAAAGAGAAAGGAAACCCAAATCCAAAGTACCAGAAAAATGTTATTGAATTCCTGGCCAGCATCTGAAAGACAGAAAAAGGAAAAGTTGCAACTTTCTGAGTTGGAACTCAGAAAAGTGAGCAGACCTGGCAGAGCCTCATGACTCTCAGCTTGTCTGGACTTCACTGGGGACTTGCAGTTCTGGGAAGAAGTCCAGTATCTCCTTAAGGGATTAAATAGTCTACCAGTCTCTTTAGCATGGCTGAAGGTGGACCTGCCTTTCTAGTTGTAGTCTCACCTTCCCTTAGGGCTTCTTTTGCAATATGAAAATTGATGGTTGCCTGCTATTGTGCTCAGGGGCATTGTTAAGCAAACTAAGGGTCACTGAACACCAGAGGTGCAGTTATGAGACCCACTGCTTCCATACTGCTTCATTTAAGTGCGTAAGCAAAATGTGTTCAGTTATTTTGAGGGAAGAAGGGAGAGAGAAAGGGAGGGGAGGGACAAGAGTCACATGACTTCACTATGGCATATCACTGTGGTTGTTCTATTTAGTGTCGTTCATCTCTCACTTGCCTAGTTTACAAGTCAAACTTCGCTTTCGGTTGTGTATACGAAGAACAGGATTGTAGGTTCTGATCTGTCTGTATTTCAGTTGTCCACCATGGTGGGGGGGCTTGGAAGGTATTACCCATTGATAAGGGGAGCCATTATATTCCCCAACAAGATAGGGCACCATTGTATACAAGCCCAGGTGGAAAACCAGGAGTGTGCAAGCCAATGGGCCTGCCCATTTTTCTTTCTCCAGGGAGGCTGATCCATCACCCAGATACTCAGAGGATCATGGTGGTAATAGAAGCTTAAGTAGGAAGAAAGTCATTGACCCCCATCTTTTGGATCAGAGATCTTGTGGCTTTAAATGCTGAATGACTTGCTCAGCTCACTACCCGGTGAGTGCCAGCCTGGCAGAAGGCAGTTGTTGCAAGAGAAAGGAACCTGTTGTAAAGAGAGACATGAATGTCCCTTGCTTATGAGCAGACCATTGAAACAGTGAACCCCAAGAATGGGGATTTCTCCCAGAATCTCACCCTAGGAGAAAGAAGAGGCTGGGGTGCTGGTGCCAGCTGAAGATGGAACCTGTCTCCAGGAAAGGGGTTTCACATAGGTCTGATGGCTTGTCAGACCACCTTGCAGGAAACACTGACACCTAGGCAATGATGGTGGGACCACAATTTGGCCCAGCTGCTTAGCTATGTGTATGTCTTCCTCTCTGTTTAAACATGACCTCATGTAAATGCTCCAAAGATGAACTTGGTGGGGTCCTGGAATTTCTCTATTGGTTCCTCTTTCCAATGTGGCCATCCTGGATAAATCCCCTCTCTTTGATTTTAAGAATACTTGTCTGTTTAATTTGGATGTGTGACCAAACTACTGGTTAGGGCTTCTGGGGCCCAGGTTCTGACCCTAACTAACAACACCAATAACTAGGAACAGAAGCTGAATAGCAGGGGCCTTCTCACAGGTGCAAAGGGCAAGGCATTGCTTCTGGGTCCCCAGGAAGCAGAGGACAGACTAGAATGAGGGACCAATGAGGCAAGGTAGAGTGGTTCCCCACAGGGTTGTCATAAGGGGACAGAGGGAGCCCTTAACCTTGCCCTCGGTCTGAGGAGCAGGGAGAGTGTTCCAGCCATAGAGGGCGCTGCTGAGCGACCTCTGGAAGCTGTCTCTTTGGTAAAGGCACACATGCAAGGCACTTTGGCTTCTAGGCAGGGGGCTCAGGATCCTTTCCTTTGTGATCTCCTGCTGGAGCCTCTTATCCCAGGGCCACGGTGGAAGCCAGTCTATACTGGATACTGAAAGTTCTCAGGTATGGAGTCCAAGTGGGATAGTGATGTTCGTTGTGCTTTTGGGTAAGAGATGTAACAGAGGATTTATTAATGCCACAGACAGACAGAAAGCATTATTGGGTCTCTAAAGAGAGTTCATGCCCCAATGTCATAGGTAGACCGATAACACGGCAGGTGCTCCGATGAATTCATGTCCATGGTGGGGCAGTCTCTTCTTATAGGTCTCTGAGGAAGTGGGAAGATTCACAGCTTGGGCCAGTAGCCAGGCTGTCCCTATTCTTAGGTGGCAGGGGGAGGGGAAGAAATTCAAGGGAAGGACTATGTGGCCCTGAGAAGGTGGGGGGCATATCTAGTTGAGGCGTACCCTTTATAACGTAGAGAGTCGGATTGCTATCACAGGCTGGCAATGTGATCTAGAAACTTCCTTGGGGAAGCTGAGAATGGCGCCTACCATATAGATACCATTCTCCTGGAATCTGGGCTTCAGATGACTGAAGCAATGGACCCCAGTAATCTCCTGCTGCAAGAGGGAAACACCTTGGGCACTGGAGCCAGAGGCAGGGACTTCTCTTCTAGAAAGAGACTTCACAGAGTTCTGACCCAAGTTCTTCTTGCCAAGAAGACTAGAGCCTAGACGATGATGATGGGTGACCACACCATGAACAAGACTGTTTAATTATGCAGGCCTATTGCTCTCTATTTAGTCTTCCATAGGCAGAACCACACCTTGACCAAAACTTCACAAACTGACACACACCACCTCCTCTCCATCTCATCAGCACCAAGAGGATGGGCTTTGGGAGGGATGCTGCTGGGCCTCTTTATTTTTTCCTTTTCCCAGTACAACCACACTGACTACATCCTTCTCTGCTTTTCACTAACCCTTGTCCATTTAATTGGCCTGTAGAGGGCAGGTGGCCAGGCTTGTTTGGGCTCTGGAGCCCAGATTCTGACCCTGACATCACTGGTAACACTGTGACTCACATACCATACAACAGCTTCATGGCCCCACAATTTCCCCTGTTGATTAATTGGAGGTCTGTGACTGACAAGGTTAGAAGGAAGCTGTGTGTCTGGAAAGCATTTGCTATCTTCTCCCTACATTCTGTCTTTGGTCTGTCTAACCTCTGGCTTATAGGTAAGTGTGAATACCAGAATGTGTAAAGCTCCCTGTCATCAGGTTCAAGCTCTGATAACTAACTAAAGTGTGAGAGTTTGTCTGAAATATTTGGGATTACAGGTATTTTTAAATACATATATTTTGGAATATTTGCATATGAATATGAACTATCTTGGGAAGGAGGCATAATTTTAAACATGAAATGTGTTTATGCTTCCTATATAACTTATACACATAGCCTGAGGTCATTTTATATGGCAGTTTCAGTAATTTTGCACAGGAAGCAAAGCTCTGTGGTGCAGAAGTTTCTAATTATGCCGTGTTTGTTGCTCAAAATGTCTTGTGTCTTGGAGCATTCTGGATTTGTGATTTTGGCATTAGGGAGGCTCTGTCTGTACTGGCAGAGCTACTTTCTAGAGGAGGGGAGGTAGCAGATTGTGCAAGTGGGGATACTCTTGCACTGAGTGTGTTATGTTTACATGTAGGCAGAAAGCGTCAAACAGGGGTGGCAAGATACTGTCTTTTTATGATGGCTGATGTTGGTTGTCAACCTGACCACATCTGGAATTAAATAAGACCCACGCAATGAGTGCTGACTAGGAGGAATTTTCTTGATTGGATCATTCGAAATCAGAAGACCCATCCTAAATCTGGGCTGCATCTTCCAGTGGCAGACCACATCAAAGGATACAGAAGGAGGAAGCTGCTGCATCTTGTCTGCTTTTCCTCACTCTTTCTGGCAAGTTTATCTACCTTCTTGCTGAGATGCTCCTTCACTGGTATTACAGCCCACTTCTGGGATTCCAATATACACCGAAGACCACCAACTCCCCAGAAAACCCCCTGGTTCCAGCAGTAGCCATATAAGACATCACATGGGCTGAACAACTACTGTTTGGTATTTATGACCAGAGACCGCCATTATTAAACTACTCAGACCACAGCCTGGAACACACTCCAACAATACTAATAACAGTAATAATCATCAATGATAATATACATTTATCCTATCTACTCTGTTCCTTTTCAGAACCCTGACTAAAACATCTTCAGACAAGTTATCTCAGGAAGCCACACGAAACACAGTTTTATCATCCTCACCTAACTAAACCTGGCCTGCTTCAAGCCTTCAACACACATCTGTTGTAGAAGTTGATGTGAACCTAGAGTATGCCCGAGTGATACGGTGGCCTGGTGTGCGACAAAAAGCATTTGGCAAGCACAATTAAGCAGGATGAAGCCTGCAGAAGAGCAGCTAACCTAATCAACACAGCACTGTTAGTCTCAGGCTCTGCAAAAATTAATTGCTCTTATACAAATTCGGAGCTAATTGAAAATAGGTCTCGATTTATTGAAGCAGGCCCTTGAGGACTGGCACTTCCTAGGCTTCTAGAATTCTCTTACAGGCAGCTTGTCACTATCGTAGTCTTTAAGTCATCAGCACTGGCTTTTGTGTATTCCTGTGTGTGTGTGTGTGTGTGTGTGTGCTTATCTATTGGTATGAATTTAGTTATTTGTTTATGCATGTGTTTATCTATTGGTATGAATTTATGTATTTGTTTATGTGTGTGTATGTGTTTATCTCTTGGTATAAATTTATTTGTTTATGTGTGTGTTTATTGATTGGTATGAATTTGTTTGTTTATGGCAGTGTGTGTGTGCGTATGTGTGGTATGTATGTATGTGTGAGTGTGTGTATGTGTGTGCACGCATGTGCCTGTCCACATGTGTGTGGAGACAAGAGTCAGTGTCAGGTGTTTTCTCCAGATGTTATTTTTTGAGTCACGGTCTGTCACTTTTCTGGTTTAGTTTTTTTTCCAAATCAAACACAGACTAGAGTCATTTGGGAAGAGAGATGCTTAACTGAGAAGATGCCTCCACTAGACTGGCCTGTGAGCATGACTGTGAGCCATTTTTTTGATTCATGATCGATGTAGGAGGGGCCAGCTCACAGTGGGCGGGGCCACCCCTGGACTGACGGTCCTCATACTCTAAGAAAGCGGGCTGAGCAAACCAGGAGAAGCAAGTAAATGAGCAGCATTCCTTCATGGCATCTGTTTCAGTTCCTGTTCCAGGTTCCTTCTTTGAACCCTTCTCTGACTTCCCTCAGATGTGACCTGAGATGTATAAGATGGAATAAGCCCTTTCCTCCCTGGGTTTGTTATTGTCACTAAGACAATCACTGAACTGGCATCAATTCAGATAGGCTAGCCAGTGAACCCTGAAGACTTTCCTTTTCTGCCCCCTCAGGAGGGGAATCACTGGCTGGTTCTTTTATTTTTCTCTTCTTTTTTAAAATACAGAGCATCACACATCCTCTGCTGGCTTCTCACTAGGAAATGACCTTGAATTGGTAGAGGTAGAATTAGCAAGCAGGATGGGATAAGAAGAAAGGAGGCAGTGGTCTGTCAGCTGAGCAGCTTCAGCCCCAACAGGGTCAAGCCCAAAGTTTGACAGGTACCATATGCATGTTTCTTCCTGTGCGTCATCCAGGCTAAGTTAATTGAGAAAAGGCCTCCACTAGGCTAGCCTGTGGGCAAGCCCGTGAGGCATTTCCTGGATTGGTAGAAAGAGCCACTCTGGACTGACTCTCTTTCCACTTCCCTGGTCTTCAGAGCAGGGGACTTTGCTGTACATCAACAGCCCTGAAGTGAAGGCTGATCCTTTTCTTTGAAGGCCTTGAGTGTGCAGGACGTGGAATGAGTAATGGGAAGAGAGCCTCTGCAAGAGCTGTTCCTTTGGTTCAGGAAAGAGTGTTATCTTTAGAACTGTGAGCAACACTTGCTGTATTCTAATCCATGGCTCACCTTTGTTGCCAGGGGTCTGAGAAAATGCAAATCCTTTTATTTGAATCACCTTTTATCTGTTTTCTTTTTCTTGTGTGTGTGTGTGTGTGTGTGTGTGTGTGTGTGTGTGTGTGATGTGCACCCATGCGGAGAAGTATTTTCAGGAGTAGTTTCTCTCCTTCCACCATTTGGGCTCTGTGGATGGAACTGAGGCCATCAGGCTTAGTGGCAAATGCGTTCACCTGCTGAGCCATCTCAGTGATCAGATACAAATCTTTCCCTGGAAGTATTGTCACCTTCAACCAGCTCAGAGTGCTTGAACTAAGGGAATAAAACAGACAACACTCTCTGTGAGTAGTGACAAATCCCAGGGAGCTCAGGTCTGCACTGGTGCTTGCCCAGGCCGGCACTGTGCAGTGAGCTAGGGCCGTGGAGGTCAGGGGTGCATGTGGCGGCATAGCTGAGACCCAGCTCTAAGATGTGTCTGTCCCCTCCTGGCTTCTTTTTCTGTCTTGTAGGATGACCTGCAGACTCAGGTCACATGACTAGGTTGGCAAACCCGTCCCAGAGGCACTGTAGAACTGAAAGAACAAGCTACCAAAACAGAGTATATCTTAACCACATGGTGGATGGTTTGGACCCATGGGAAGATGCCTGTCTTTCCCGAGTCAGATGGAGCCTAGAACGCTGGCAGGTGCTTCTGCTCAGAGCCTCAATCCTCAGGGATGCAGGGGGCTTCACAGAATTCCAGCAGTCAAGAATGACTTTCAACACATGGCCTATTTGGGCAAGGCCTACAGGTTGGCCTTTGTATCCTTAGAAGCCCATAGCCACCTTTAGCCTGCATGAACAATTACTGTTCAACATAATGTTCATATTCTGCCTGTGGCCAAGGACAGCTATGAATGGAGCCCAACATGAAACCATAAACTTACTTAAAACATTATGAGCTTTTTTTTTTTTGTAGTTTGAAATGTGTGGCTCTTGAGGGTGAACTTTGTAAATGGTGTAATAACATGGCAATGTTAAAAAGGCTAGAATTGTTTGACAGAACACTTGTTGTAGGAGTGGATGCTGGAAAGATCCATCCTTTTGTAACTACTTAGCACTATAAAGAACAATATCTTGGGGCTGTAGAGACTGGCTGATCTTGAAGAACACCTGGGTTTGGTTCACAGCACCCACAGGGCAGCTCACAACCATCATTAGGTCCAATTCCAGGAAGTCTGACACCCTCTTGGGGCCACTACAGGCACCAGACACATACATAATGCACATCCATGCATGCAGTTAAGCAACCCATATACACAAACATTATGAGGTTTTCTTGGGATCCAAATGTTCTTCCCGGTTCTTGAGACCCCAAAGACCACCTAGGAGCCAACTCTGATGTAAATAACATGAGGGTTGTTTATTCAAGCTCAGAGCTTGGACTCTCAACACTCACTGACACAGCAGTTTGAGTTGAGAGCCCCCAGACCCAAAAGTACAAAGTTTATATAGAGATTCAGACAAAGAAGCAGGTTCTTTACCATATGATTGGATGACATTTGGGCAGCTAGTCATGTCCATTTCTGATTGGCTCGTTGTTACTGACTAACCAGCTGAGGTCAGCTTGACCATCAGAAAGTTTGTTTAGACTTTTTGGGTGCTTTCTCAGAGTGAGTTGTCTGGTGATGACCAGGGAACACCCCTGAAATACAAGGTCGGGTACATTTTGTTGTTGTTCTGGAACTGGAGGTCAGCTGTGAGTCAAACTTAATACAAAATGGAATCTTCTTTCAAGATGAATTCAGTCAGGCTCCACACAAATACAGTAAGCAAGTCCTTAATAATTGGGTAGAATAGTGTGTGTATGTGTGTGTGTGTGTGCGTGTGTGTGCGTGCGTGTGTGTGTGTGCATGCACGTGTGTGTGTGTGTGTCCATGCGCGTGTGCATGCGCTGTGTGCTGTATGATAATTCTTTGTTAATGCAAGTTTTCTGAGATGCCTCAGGCTGCAGGGTTCTGAGATACAGAGCAGGAAACCAGGAAGCTTAATTGGTGCTGCTCCAAACTGAACACCTCCTTTGTAATTACATAAAATTATGATTCATTACAGGAACCATCAGCTGCATTGCTTTCATAGACTTCCATTTCACTGTTGAAAATCAAGATTTCTCTAAGAGTTTTTCATTAAATCAGAGCTTGATTTGTGACTTGAGGCTTCCGAGGGGTCCACACAGCCTATCTCTGTGTGACTTGTGCTGTTAGAAACTGTGCCAGTTGGATTTGCACCCATCTGGGCTAAGACAGCTGGCAGGGTGCTCCCACAGGGACACGCGGGGTATCCAGACCCCTTTGGTTCCTACCACTGCTCCTTTCAATCCTGATGTGGACTAGTGGAAATTAGAGCCCCAAGCCTTAGTGTCATCACTTGCTATATGAAGAAAGAACACCTGAGAGAAGAGGGTATGAAGACAGGTCTTCCTGCACAGGCTGCAGGAAGTATTCACTACACTTAGTTCCTTCTCAAATCCTCACTATGGCTGGCTCTTCTACTCTAATTGGGGCATGTTGTATTTTTGTAGCCTATTAGCCTAGAGCCCGGTGACCCTGAATCCTCGGGACTACAAACTGCAAGACATACCTTGCGCTGTCCCACCAACCTCAGAGTCCATTTCTAGGAATTTGTTCCCCATTAGCTGATTTCTAAACATTTAATCTGAATGCTTGTATTATTATTCTTGGTTCTGTGTGCATGTGTCTATGTGGTGTGTGCACATATGCATAGATGTGTGTATATCCTGCTGTGTGTGCATTCACTCTGCATAGGTTCATTCTGTGCTTCTAGAATCTGGGCTGCGTGCACATCAGTTGCATACCAAAGACAGGGCTGTGGTCAGAGATGCTTAGCCCCTGCCTATGGTCAGACCAGAGTCACTTCTTTAATTTGGAGATGCTGCCCAGTTCCTCTTTTGTTCCAACTCTCATCCAATAGGCAGGACCAGGCTAGCACTCTCTGATCTACACAATTACAAAGCCATGTCCATTAGAAAGAAGAATGGGAGTGGGCACTGTGAGAGGCCACAGGAGCATATAATGAGAGCCATCTAAAATATGAGCCTCAGCTACCTGCTGCAGAACCACTGGTCATCTGATTTTTGAAGGTGGGCTTTCCTTCTCTTCCAGGTAGGCTCTTCATTGCAGTGACTCCCAACTGAAACATCTCTTAGGTGAGCCCAGAAGAACATATGTCTTACAGGTTGGTAAGGTAATGTAAACTAGCACATAGATATAACAGAGACTAGCGAGGCCAGTTCCCAACCAGAAGATTTCTTTTCTTCCTAAAATCGAACACGTTATAGGGACTGGAGATGGTCCAGTCGGTGAAGCACTTGCCCTGCAAATACAAGGACATGGGTTTCGTCTCCAGAACATGCGAAAATTTGAAGCAGCAGTGTGTGCATGTAATCCCAGTTCTGAAGTCATAGAGACAAGAGGATTCTGAGACCTTGCTGGCCAGCCAGCACACTTGGTAAGTTCCAGGCCAAAAAGAGGCCTTAAAAAATGAGGTAGGTGGTACCTGAGGGATGATACCTGAAGGATCCTCTGGCCACCACTGTATGTGCATCTGCATACACACACACACACACACACACACACACACACACACGCACACACACGCACACACACGCACACACACACACATGCTAAGACACCATAGACTGGATAACTTAAATGACACATTCTAATTTCTCCAGATCTAAAAGCAGGAAGTCTAAGATCAAGATGGCCTGCTGGTGAGAGTGCCCTTTCTGCCTGGCAAGTGGCCACCTTCTTTGTGTGTGTCCACATGATGGGAAGAGAAGTTAACTCCCTTCTATCCTGGTAAGGTCCCTGATACTGGTATGGACTAAGGCACCTAGGAGCTTCTCCTTCATGACATCATGGCTTCCAAAGGCCCACCTCTCATCTCCACAGTGGGATCAGACTTCAGCATAAGAATCAGGGAGCATCCACATCCAGTCCATGGAGTAGCCCTGGAACTGTCACCTTTAGATCTGCTCTTTGAACAGTCATGGCTAACTCCTCTTTAAGAAATCAGTCTGCAGCTCCAGCAAACTTGTTTCTATCTATCTATCTATCTATCTATCTATCTATCTATCTATCTATCTATCTATCTATCTAT